>CM035418.1:6029943-6197443 GCA_020310875.1 Ceratopteris richardii
CATATACACATATACACATATACACATTTCTAATCAATTTTGTTGGATCATGCTAGGGAGAGAAAGGCAAAACTTACCCTCATAAAAAATCTTATGTGAGGTAAAGTTCTACCAGATTCTTTAAGGGATCTCGTGCATGCTGCCCAATGAGGAACTCGACTTCACCGTATAGATACTGACCCAGCAACCAGAGGAAGGCTCTTATGGGGCTCCATCTAAAAATAGTTGGAGAGTGAGCAGATAAATGAAGGTGATTCTATGGATATTTTTTTGATAGAGATCAAGGATTTGAAGGAACAATTGATTTTTGTTGATGAAGTTATACCAGATAGCTCACTTCTGCAAACCGTTCTGAATGGTCTTCCTGATTCATATCAGAGTTTTGCTTCTACTCTTCATTTGATGATGAAAGGCAATCCAAATGCCTTGTCATTTGAGGAGTTAGTCTATGTTCTGTTGCAAGAAGATTAGTCTAGGTAGAACATGTCCATTATGCATGTTGCTGATCAAACTTTCTTGGCGAATCAGAAGGGCAAAGGTAAATGAGGCTTATGTAGTAGCAAGTAAAAATCTGCAAATGCTTCACATTCAAAGAAGGAAGACAAGGATGAGAAGAAATCAGGAAAGTAAAAACTTTTTTGCAAGTACTTTGAAGGAAACGATCATATTATAAAGAACTATCCAAAACTGGCTGCAAAAGAGGCAAAGAAAAAAGAGGTTGGAATGGTTGTTGCAGAGAACTCTACATCGAAAATAAAGTCTACTAATCTTGTGCAGAATGAAGAATGGGTGTTTACTATTGTTTGTAGTTTTGATCCATCTTCTCATGAGCAATGTATATCTACAGTAGACTCGATGTTTCGTATTTTGATAGTGGGGCAATCAAACATATTACCTCACATCATAGTTTCTTCACTTCACTTGAGTGTGCCCCTACATTGAATACTATCACATGTGCCAACAACTTGTCTTATCCTTTCATGGGAGTTGGTAAGATAATTTTGACTACCATCGATGGTAGTTCTTTCACTTTGTTGGATGCTTTATTTGTGCCAAGGATCAAGAAAAATCTATTATAAGTTTTTGCATTAGCCAAGATTGGCTTGGTTGTGAAATTTTTTGTTGATAGATGTACACTTCATGATCTCTAAAATGGTGACATGATTATTGCTTCTTGCATTTTATGTCGTGGGCTGTATAAGCTTATAGACTATGAAAGATCTATGAATGATTCGGCATGTGCAATACATTATTCTCATGCTATGTTAGATGCAAAGCTTTGGCATGCATGCTTTGGTCATCTGAATTTTGCTAGTTTGTTACGCCTATTGAAATATGAAATGGTTTCCTCTTTGCCCAAACTTGAGGCACCCCGAAAACCTATTTGTGAAGGCTGTATTTTGGGCAAAATGCAACGTATGTGCTTTCCAAAAGATGTTTCAGTTCCAGCTACTCAGAAATTATAGCTTGTTCACAGTGATGTTTATGGTCCTATGCAGACACCCTCTTTTGGAAACCATGTTTATTCATGACTTTCATTGATGATTTTTCTAGGCATGCATGGGTTTATCCATTGAAAGCAACGTCTGCAGTGTTCATTGCCTCAAACAGTTTTTGGTTTTGGCTGAAAATCTCACAGCATTTAAAATAGGCACCCTCTGTTCTGATTAAGGGGGGGAATATATGTATTCTGACTTTAATGCATTTTTGGTTGAACGTGGGATAAAACATCATTGTACAATTACATATACACCTCACTGGAATGGAGTTCTAAATGGAAGAACATGTCACTCATGGAGATGGTGAGGTGTATGGTCAAGAGTCAGGCTTTACCGCATAGTTTCTAGCTTGAGGCTATCATGTGTGCAGCATATGCACTTAGAAGGTGTCCCACTAAAGCAGTGCACTCTATCACTCCATATGAAGCTTGGCATGGTTGTAAGCCATCTGGTGCTCATCTATGTGTTTTTGGTTGTCTGTCATATGCATTAGTGCCCAAACAAGATCATAGGAAATTATACGATAAAGTAGTAAAATGTATTTTTGTTGGGTACAGTTCCGAAAGCAAAGGCTATCCTCTGTATCATCCACAGACTAAACACATTTTGGTTAGCCGTGATGCTGTTTTTGTGGAAGATGCTATTCAGCCTTACTTTCATGTATGAAGGAGACATCTGTTAGATCCAAAGACATGTATGATACTTTTCTGCCTCTTTTACAAGTGGACAGTCTAGTGCTAGCCCTAATCAGGCAACTTCTCTACCATTGCAGGTTTCATGTGATGATGCAGATCATTCTATTTTTTATGCAGATTTGCATGATGCACTTATTGCTGAGAGAGTTGATATTTAGGAGGCAATAATTATGCCAAAATGGCTAGTGGAGACTTTGCATGATAGCAAATTAGGAGCACCTTTGTCATACCATACTCATTGAGGTTCTCATAGTGCCTCTTTTGCATCAGGTTGTTATGTTATGGCTGCATCTAGTCTCTATGATGAGACTGAACCTGTTTTGTTTGATGAAGCACAAGATTATGAACATTGGATGTTTGCAATGAAATTTGAATATGATGCTATCATGAAAAATGGCACTTGGCCTTTTTATGACTTGCCTCTTGGCAAGAAGGCCATTGGCACTAAGTGGGTATACAAGTTGAAGCATAAACTTGTTGGAACAGTTGACATGCATAAGGCTAGGCTTGTTGCAAAGGGTTATGCACAAGAAAGAGGCATTGATTTTGATGAAACCTTTGCATCTACATGCCAAATGACTACTGTTCGTAGTATCTATGCACTTGTAGCTCATCATGATTGGAATGTACATCAATTGGACATTAAAACAACATTTCTGAATGGTGATTTGCATGAAGAAGTGTATGTTTTTCAGCCTCGTGGCTTTGTGCAAAAAGGGCATGAAAACGAGGTGTGCACGTTACAAAAGACATTATATGGTTTAAAGCAAGCACCACGTTCTTGGTATGAAAAGATACATGCCTATCTGATTGCACCTGGTTTTGAGAACAGTCCAACTAAAAGCACCTTATATGTTAAGCGTGGTAATGATGTGCTTATGATCATTGTTGTGTATGTTGATGGCATGTTGCTCACTCATCCTCGTGAGAAGCATATTGTTGATTTCAAGGCTCATTTACATGCCTCATTTGAGATGTCTAATTTGGGGCATTTGCATCATTATTTGGGCATTCAATTTATGCACGTTGATGGTGGAATGACTTTGTGTAAAAAGAAATATATTGACACATTATTGTAGCGTTTTTGGCCTTGAAGACTGTAAACCTATTGCCACTCCTATGGAGACATGTTTACAATTGAGTCTTCATGGAAAATATTTAGTTTGTTGTCTGACAGATGAGCAAGTTTATGCATTGCCTAGATGTTAAGCATTGGCAGGTAGTTAAGCACATCTTTCGCTACTTGAGTGGTACTCGACTACTTGGGTTTTTTTATCCCAAGGGGGGATCACTGCCACCAGATTTGCATGCTTTTTCTGACTCTAACTAGGCTAGTTTCTATGACACTCGTGTGTCCACTAGTGGTTTTTTGCTTCATGCTTGGTAGCTCATGCATATATTGGTTGAGAAAGAAGCAGTCTATTGTGGCCACTTGTAGTTGTGAGGCTGAGTATACGGCAAGTTTCACAACACTTATGGAGTGTGTATTGCTCATACATCTTATGGATGATTTGGGTGTTGGTTACTCTTCTGCCACCATCATCTTCACTGATAGTTAGAGCGCATTGGCAGTTGTAAACATGCTCACACTAAGAACATTGAGGTGCATTATCATTATGTTAGGGAGAGGTTCTCTACTAGAGACAACTTGGCATATGTGCCCACGTAGGAGAAGATCGCAAACCTTTTCATGAAGGCTCTGCCTAGGGAGAAGTTTGAAGCTTTCCGCAAAGCTTTGGGCTTACTTTCTTTTGTGGATTGATTCCACGTAGCTTGGCACTTCCTTATACATGAGTGCTAGATCCTTGTTCACCACATCACTCCTAGGGGGGATTTGTTGATATATTTAGGTAGTGATGTGTGAAGACACTAGGACCGTCGGGGCACTTTTTTCCCCCTTTAGGAGGAATCCCTCCCCCCCCCCCACTTGTATATATGGCTATAGCCCTAAGAGGTTACTTATCTTTGTACATTCTAGTGGTAATACATTTAGTATTATGTGTTGTGCTCCAAGCTTCTTCTTCTTCCTTGTGCTATTCACATGCTTCTGTAGATGTCTAACTCCAACATATGTATGTATGTGCTTGTGCATGTGCAAGTGTGTGTATATGTATGTATGTGCATGTGTATGTGTAATTTTATGTGCATGTGTATGTATGTGCATGTGTATGTATGTGCATGTATATGAGTGTGTACATGTATGTTTGTGCATGTGTATGTATATGAGCATGTGTATGTGTATGTGTGTGTATATGCATGTATGTGCATGTGTATGTATGTGTAAGTGTATGTGCATATGTGTATGTATGTGCATGTGTATGTGTGTGTATATGTATGTATTTGCATGTGTATGTGTAAGTGTATGTGCATGTGTGTGTATATGTATGTATATGTGTATAAGTATGTATCTGTATATGTGTGTGTATATATATATATATATATATATATATATATATATATATATATATATATATATATATATATATATATATATATATATATATACACACACACACACACACACACACACATATATATATATATATATATATATATATATATATATATATATATATATATATATATATATATATATATATATATATGTGTGTGTGTGTGTGTGTGTGTGTGTGTGTGTGTTCATGTGTATATGTATGAGCATGCATGTGCATGTGCATGCATCTCCATTTGCATCCATGTGTATGTGCATATGCATGTGCATAATTAGTATGTGTGAATGTGTGTATGTGTATATGAAATAATGCATGCATATATTTTCATGTGTTTGTAGATATGTTTGTGCATATGCATATTTGTATGTGTGTGTATGTGTATGTTTATGTGTATGTGTAATTTTATGTGTGTGTATGTGCATGTGCATGTGTATGTCTGAGTATGTGCATATGTATATGTGTGTAAAAGTGTGAGCGTGTATGTTCATGTATATATGTATATGTGCATATGAATGAGTAAGTGTGAGTAAATTAATTAATGAAATTAAAATAATCTAAATGATATACAAACAATAAAAATTGTACTTACAATAATTAGCCATATTTTATGCTTGGTGAACTTCTTGAATAACCTGTAATAAAGAGAGCGAGAGAGAGAGAGAGAGAGACAGAGAGAGAGAGAGATCAAAAGAGATAAGAAAAGAGTGTGAGACAATATGAGAGAGATATTAGAAAAGAGAGAGATTCAGGATGAGATTGCTAGAGCTCATAAGCATAGTGTAGATCTGAACGTTGGAGAGCTCTTCGATCAGTTGCACATAAAATCACGATCGAAGAGCAATCTAACATTTTTTTTTTATTTTTATCAAGCTTGACCATCGCATAAACGATGTAGAAGCATCGTGTATGCGATAATGCAATTTGTGGATAATCTATGCCCGACAGCATAGCCTAAGTGATGCAAATTAGCATCCCATATGTGATGCTCACTTTTTAATCGCATAAGCGACACTAATCTAGTGACACTCTTAGGAACATCACTAGAAGCATTGGGAATGATGTCGAAAATAACATCGAGAATAGCATCGTGTATACGATGGTGCGTGCTCGACGCCCGGTTCGACAAGATTCACGATCATGTAGCAACAAAAATGTGTCCTGTTAACTAATGCTATGCCCCCATATTCCTTGTAGTGCAACCATATCCAACAAAAATGAATTTCTTCAACTTACAATTTAGGTTCTAAGATTGGTGGCTATATGAGCATATGCTTCACATTTAAACACACAAAAAAGATTACAATATGGTAGATTTCTTGCTTGTAAGTCTTGTACTACCTTTAGACCTTTTGCAATACGAGGTGAAAGGTAAATCACATGAACTGCAATCAACATTGCTTCTGCCCAAAAGCTTTTTCATATATTTGCATGATGCAACATAAAGACTACTTTATCCTAGATAGTTATATTCATCCTCTCAGCTACACCATTTTGTTTTGGGGTCTAAGGAGATGTAAACTGTATATAAACTCCTCTAGAGTACCAGAAAGGGTGCGATGGATATGAGGTATACTTACCTTTGTTATACAAATGTAAAGCCTTGATTTTAGTTCCCTTTTTAGTCTCGATTGAAGAAAACCATTTTTTAAAACTAGGGAATAACGCATCCCTCGAATTGATAGGATATACCCAAACTTTTCTAGTAGCATCATCTAGGAAAGTGAAAAATTTAAGAGAACCACCTAATGACCCTATGGGGATAGGACCACATACATCTCTATGAATAAGATCTTAAGGCTGAATTGAAAAATCAATGCGCATTTTATTCACATCCCTAGTTTGCTTTCCATTTAGACTATTCTAACAAAATGAAAAATCAAAGAAAGAGAAGATAGGTAAGTAGTCAGAATGAAAAAGATTTTCTATTGGACTATGAAATAATGCGGCACAAAAGGCCATACCATATACAAATCATAGTCTATTCATGAGAACTAAAACGTTGTTCTTTGTAAGATATAAATAACGGATCAATAGACTCGTGATCACAATGGAGTAAGTTCTTAGGAAGCGTATGTGACACTTTTACTATAGCCCACAAAATCCCCCATCATGCGATGTAATGAGATTCAAGATGATGAAATATGTGCATTACAAGGTAATTCCATTGGCTTCAAACTCACCTTGAGTCAAATATTGGAGTATATTCTTGACAAATCTAGGGAAAGGAATATCAAGTGTAATACTGCGGAACCAACTTTCGCTTCAAGAATTTTTGTTTTTGATTTATTATATTCTTCTTGGTGTAACAATTATCTATCGTAGGATATTTAGAAAGAATCAATTGAATAATGTCGATTTTCTTTCCAAACAAAATTTCTTGGGAGGTAATAAGAGGAATTCCAAAATCAAGTTCCCCCCCTCCCCCCCCCCCCCCTTTTTTTTTTGTGAACGTACAATGAATTGGAAATACAGACACACCCGACCTCCTAAGGCACCCATTTTATAAATCTTATGGATATTTCTAGCCAGGTGTTCAACTCAGGATGGCCTTATAGATTGGTAAAATAATTCTCAAAGCCAACAACAATGGACGGTCTCTATAAAAGATGTCTACATATTGATATTGAGGACACAAATCATAATTTCATGACTTGTCCTAACATTCAACATTTGCTTTAAGCTCTGCAAAATTGAGGACACAAACCATAATGTCTTCACTTGTCTTAACATTCTACATTTGCTTTAAGCTATGCAAAAGCTTGCAAACCCTTTCATCCTCGGGATTTTGATACGAAAGATCATGCAGGGAGATCATAAACACTACACATTGCATAATAAAGCTGCAGAGAGGAGATTACAGATGGACTGTTGGACTGTTGTATTGATAGGAATGAAGTTGTGTTTAGGAGTAAGAGCTTTATTGGTTATATCTAACAACTTTTCTATTATCTCAAGCATATTTCTATTTGAGTTATCTATCTAAGAGAGGGGCTCTCGAGTGTACTTCAAGTCCCTAGTCATAAAAAAATTGCTGCATGTTCCCCCTTCATTTCAGGCCTATAAATTTACTTTCCTTCCTTAAATAATGTCATATTGTTTCAAAAGGAATGGGATTGTTTTAAAATCGTTTTAACGCTTTGGACCGTGACGTCTAAGGTTCAGGATTTGTACGACGGTCTGACGTTAAGCCCCTAGAAACTTGAAAGTGAGGAGAAGGGAAATTTCCAGGGTGTCGATGATTGAACCTCAAAACAAATACACACCCAGCACACTTTCCTCAAGAATCTGTTTTTATTCCCCTTTTTTTGTCTCTTTTTGTAAGCTTGTGAAAGCTTGCGTAGACTTTTGAATATTCATCTTTTTTTTTTTTTTTTAAAATAAAGGAAGTTCGGCCTTAGCCTAATCTCCCGGAATTTAATTATAATAAAGAAAAAAAGTTACAAGTGAATGGGACTAGTGCCCATGGGACCCCCCAAATCCCACAATGTAGGGGAGGAGTATGGCAAGCTACAGGGCATTACAGATGAGGCGGATAAACTTATCATCACCCTCATGTGGGACCCATTTGGGTTTCAACTTGTTGTTTTCGAGGAGATAAATACAGTGATGTCTAAACGGTGGCGATCTCTTGACTCGAGAGATTCTTTTACCTAGGAGAAACAAGGATTTTTCGATCGACCATTCCTTAGGAGTTTGGTCAAAATTGACAGCACATCGCTCCCTCCAAATCTTCCAAGGCGGTTATGGAACAAGGGGTTCGAAGAGTTACCTTTGAGGAAAACAGGATCTTCCTTGCTTGGAGGGCCTCAAATGGAGCAATGGTAAGAAGCTATCGAGAATCCCCAACTTCAAAGAGGTTTTAGATGTTCACCACACCCTTAACAAGAGATGGTGCCTTTCTTGGACCAAACTTCGGTGGGAGCAAAAATTCATGTCTATTTGAATATTCATCTTTGTACTCTTTTCAGTTTCAAGCATTCAATGATCATCGGTACAACTTCTCATATTCACATCTGCACTATTAAATTGTGTCAGCTCCTTCATCGTCTTCCTTTGACTGTCAGCAATGTTTGCCTCAAAAGAAATCATCAGGACCCACGATGTTCCATGATGATTTCTTTCACACGCCAAGAGGAATATTCATTGCAGTGTGGGCGTGGCTTGGAAGACTTGGTTTCTTAATTTAATTCAAGTCCGGGAGAGTAGGCTATTGCCGAACTTCCTTTATATTAAAAAAAAAACGTGTCTTCTGCTTCCCATCAGTCTAGGCATATGGATTGATGTTCATCTCTCCATAGCTATCTGCCTCAGAAATACCATGCAACTTTTTATCAATGTAATTAAACAAAAATAGTGGCATCCCTGGTCGGACATTCTTTACATAGATGATATGAGAAGCTCGAAGGCCTGGACATGCAAAAAAGCTGATGATCAAGCTATTGTTCATGCATATGGTTTAAAGGGAGAGACGTATATATGTGATAGAAAGTAAGAGGATAGATAAAGTATACCAAACAGAAGTTGTGTGACGCATTCATTGTAAGTCGCATGGTCACAGCCAAAAATCACAGCAGCAAGCTCCTCCGCCGGAAGGTTCAAGAACGGGAGCAGTGATGAAGGAGAATGGCTAGCCCAAGAGGAAGGAGAATGAAGGCCTTTGTATGTTTCGGTCTTACGTCCAGCTCCCATGACAGAAGCACTTTGCTAGCGATGAGACTTGTACGAGTAATTTTAGAGTTTGTTAGAAAACGTTAATTACAAATTTATGTAATGAGATCATATGCTACGTGTGTATTAATTACAATAATACTTTCATAATAATAATTTTTATGAATGAAGGCATTCTGTGGGTAGAATATTGACACCAATGGATGAAGATATGAAAGATATTGACACCAGCATTCACGAGTTCACTGTCAAGGATGTAGTTGACAATGATGTGGATAGCAATCTGTGGAGCATGCGCAAGAGCAAGGCTAAGTGGTTCAGGATCTTGGGTGTTATGTCGGGTATGATCGCCGTTGGGAGGTGGTTTTCTGATATTTGCAGATGGAAGAACCCTATCACCACAGTTCTTGAATATCAAACATCATATTCATACTAGCTAATGACACCCAATATGTTGTTTTTTTTTTTAATTTCAATATTTTTAAAAATTCTCTTTGGAGTTCTCCAAATATCATGTCACCTATATCCATGTAAGCAACTACTCATGAATTATGAACCACTCTAGTAAATTGTGGATGATTGAAATCTTAACCAATAATATCGCAATAAATATACCGATGCAAAGTTGCATGTATGTAGTGTTATTTTCTCCTTGCTTTCGTTCATGTTGTATTCTTAAGATGTAGATATATAGATGTTGGCAAACTTGAACTTCTATAACATTTCAAGAACAAGAGTCAACAATTAGGAGAACAAGAGAGAGAGTCAACAAAGCGAGAGAGAGACAGAGAGAGAGAGAATTCAAAGCAAAAAAGATGTAGAAAGAGAGAAACAGAGACCTGCATATACTTGCTTTAGCTCGTAAGTGTAGCACAACTGCAAACGTTGGAGAGCTCTTCGATCAGATGCGTGAAAATGCCGATCGAAGAGCCTCCAACATTTTAATTTTTTCTCGTCAAGAGACCGTCATGTAAGCGATGCTAGATGCGTCGCATAAACGACGTCCAGACAGCGTCGCTTATGCGACGTACAAAGCATCGCTTAAGCGACGCTTTTCGAACCCACGTATAAGCGACGCTACAGGCGAGCGTCGCAGGTCCCGTCGCAGTACAAGTCGCAAAACACATCGTTCACTTCGTCGTTTAATCGACGGTCCACGCGCGACGCTCATTACGATGCATGTTGCAATTTTATAGCGACGAATTTGTGTCGCCTTAACCGTCGCTATACGCCCGTATTCCTTGTAGTGATTGTACACCACGTCTTGTGGGTTCTTCTTTCAGAAGAGCACCATAGATCTCATTATGGAAAAGTTTCCATTTAGTTACAATATTGCTTATGGCTATTCAAAATGTGCAAAATGAAGGTAGTAGTATGTTCCATAAGAGAATTATGTTTGCTTTGGCTCGGTCCTTAAGAATTCATCATAGCAAGGGGACCCTAGAGTAGGGAATCACATGAGAATGATCTAGTGTGTGTTATATTTTTATTCTTTCTCATAGACCACATTACTTACTGAATTTTATTGCACACACTCTGAACTCAATGTATACTTCAAAACACTATGTAATTTTTTATTGAGTAGCTATGGTAAACACAAATTGCAACAAAGGCTTCACACCATAAAAGAAGCATACCATAGAATCATGAGAACTCATAGAACAATGGAAATATAATGAGAACATTTCTTCATATTACTTCTAGTCTTCTAGACAACTCTCCATAGGTTGATGTTGATATATTTAGGTAGTAATGCATGTGAACACATTAGGATTGTTGGGGCACTTTTTTCCCTCTTAAAGAGGTTTTTTTCCCCTGGCTTGTATATACGGCTATAGCCCTAATGGGTTACTTATCTTTGTACATTCTAGTGGTAATACATTCAATATTGTGTGTTGTGCTCCAAGCTTCTTCTTCTTCCTTGTGTTGTTTGTGTGCTTCTACAGACGTCTAACTCCAACAATTGGTATCAGAGCAGGTCGCCATTCATCTAGGGTGTCGTCGACACCCCTCCGGTCATAGTCTCAGAATCGCACGAAATTTGGTGAGCATATTCAAAGTGTTTCAAAGATCAAAACTGCTTTGCAGTGTCATGCTGAAATCGTGATCTGAGCTCGTTTTAGTCTCCGAATGCACTATCACAGTGCTTGTGCAGGCTATTTCGTCTTTTTGTGCAAAATATATATACAAGTTTCGGTTTGCTAGTACAAGCATCTCAAAGTCTGCTACAATTCTAGCAGAACTCGTTTGGGTAGTTCTTTTCAACTTTTTTAGATACAATCATTTTTCTGCATCAGGGTATTTTAGCCAGTGGCCATGGCTGAAAGCAGTGATGTATTTTGTATGTTGGCTGTTGAGGATAAGTTGGATGGTATGAATCACCCATTATGGGCTTATATGATGCACCATGTCTTAATCGCAAAAGGACTATGAAATATTGTGTAGGGTGTTGAAAAACATCTTGTTACACTTGTGAATACAAGTACTGCAAATACAGATATTGAAGCTCATGCAGATGGCATTGAAGATGGTGATATTTTGCAAATTCCTATTCATTTTGTGATTTCTACTGCACCTACTACAGAGCAAATTCGTTGGGATGGGAAAGATGCTTTGGAACATGCATTGATAGCCTTGTCATCAAACGTGCCATTATTCCTCATATTCACTCTTGCAGAATAGCTAAGGATGCTTGGGATACACTTACCACATTGTCCCAGGCTAGGAATGAGGCTCGTGTTGCTTACCTCCAAAAATAGTTGGAGAGTGAGCACATGGATGAAGGTGATTTTATGGATAGTTTTCTGTCAAAGATCAAGGATTTGAAGGAACAATTGATTTCTACTGATGAAGTCCTTCCTAACAGTTCACTTGTGCATAGTGTTCTAAATGGTCTTCCGAACCCATATCAAAGCTTTGCTTCTACTCTTCGTTTGATGATGAAAGGTAATCCAAATGCCTTAACATTCAAAGGGTTAATTTCTCTTCTGTTGCACAAAGATTACTCCAGGTAGAACTCGTCTATTACGTGTGTTGCAGATCAGGCTTTCGTGGCTAGTCAGAAGGGCAAAGGAAAATGGAACTCTTCTACTAGTAAGCTGAAATCAACTGATTCCGCACAATCGAAGAAGGGATTCAAAGATGAGAAGAAATCAGAAAAATAGAAATTGTTTTGAAAATACTATAAAGCAAATGATCATGTCATTAAGAATTGTCCAAAACTAGTTGCTAAAGAGGAAAAGAAGAAAGAGGCCGGAATGGTTGTTGCAGAGGCCTCTACACCGAAAATAGAGTCTGGTAATCTTGTGCAGGATAAAGAATGGGTGTTTATGAATGTGCTTCAAACAATTTTTCGTTTTGGCTAAAAATTTGTCAGCATGTAAACTGGGCACCCTCCGTTCTGATCGAGGGGGGGAATATATGTCTTCTGACTTTAATCCGTTTTTGGATGAACGTGGGATAAAACATCAATGTACAGTGCCATATACACCTCAACAGAATGGAGTTGCTAAACGGAAGAATAGGTCACTCATGGAGATGGCGAGGTGTATGGTCAAGAATCAGGCTTTACCACATAGTTTCTGGCTTGAGGTTGTTATGTGTGTAGCATATGTGCTTAATAGGTATCCCACAAAAGCACTGCAGTCTATCACTCCATATGAGGCTTGGCATGGTCACAAGCCATCTGTTGCTCATCTGCATGTTTTTGGTTGTTTGACATATGCAAATTAGATGTGCCTCTATCATACTGTAACTCATTCAAGCTCTCATATTGCCTCTTTTGCATCACATTGTTATGCTATGGCTACCTCTAGTCTCTGTGATGAGACTAAGCCTGTTTCGGCTGATGAAGCACAAAATTCTGAGCATTGGATGGCTGCAATGCAATCTAAATATGATGCTATCATGAAAAATGGTACCTGGTCTTTATGTGACTTGCCTCCTGGCAAGAAGGCCATTGGCACTAAGTGGGTATACAAGCTGAAGCATAAACCTGATGGAACAATTGATAAGTATAAGGCTAGGCTTGTTGCAAAGGGTTATGCGTTGGAAAGAGGCATTGATTTTGATGAGACCTTTGCACTTACATGCCGTATGACTACTATTCATAGCATCTGTGCACTTGCATCTCATCATGGTTGGAATGTACATCAATTGGACATTAAAACAACATTTTTGACTGGTGACTTGCATGAAGAAGTGTATGTTTTTCAACCGCATGGCTTTGTGCAAAAAGGGCATGAAAACCAGGTGTGCAGGTTAAAGAAGGCATTATATGGTTTAAAGCAAGCACCACATGCTTGGTATGAAAAGATACATGCCTATCTGATTGCACATGGTTTTGAGAACAGTCCAATTGAGAGCACCTTATATGTTAAGCATGCTAATGATGTGCTTCTAATCATTACTGTGTATGTTGATGGCATGCTGGTCATTGGTCCTCATGACAAGCATATTACTGATTTTAAGGTTGATTTGCATGCCGCATTTGAGATGTCTGATTTGGGCCATTTGCATCATTATTTGGGCATTCAGTTTATGCAAGTTGATGGTGGAATGGCTTTGTGTCAAACCAAATATATTGACACATTATTGCAAGGTTTTGGCCTTAAAGTCTTAAACCTATTGCCACTCCTATGGAGACAGGTTTATGATTGAGTCTTCATGATGCTGGAGATGCATTTGATGCTATTCTCTATCAGCAGGCTGTTGGATGCTTGATTTATTTATGCATTACATGGCCCTATATTCAGTTTGTTGTCTCACACATGAGCAGGTTTATGCATTGCCCAGGTGTCAAGCATCGGCAAGAGGTTAAGCGTATCTTTCGCTACTTGAGTGGTACCTGCCTCCTTGGATTTTTTTATACCAAGGGGGGATCACTACTACCAAATTTGCATGCTTTTTCTGATAGTGATTCGATTGGTTGCTATGACACTCGTATGTCCACTAGTGGCTTTTGCTTCATGCTTGGTAGCTCATGTATATCTTGGTTGAGCAAGAAGCAGCCTACTATGGCCACTTCTAGTTGTGAGGCTGAGTATAGGGCATCTTTCACAGCGACTGTTGAGTGTGTGTGGCTCAAACGCCTTATGGCTGATGTGGGTGTTGGTCAGTCTTCTGCCACCACCATCTTCATTCACAGTCAGAGTGCATTGGTAGTTTCAAGGAACCCTGTGTTCCATGCTCACACTAAGCACATTGAGGTCCATTATCATTATGTCAAGGAGAGGTTCTCTGTTCGAGAGATCAGCTTGGCATAGGTGCCCACACAGGAGAACATTGCATACCTTTTCATGAAGGCTCTTCCTAGGGAGAAGTTGAAGATTTCCACAAAGCTTTGGGCTTACTTCCTTTTGTGGATTGATTCCACATAGCTTGGCACTTCCTTATACATGAGTGCCAGCTCCTTGTTCACCACATCACTCCTAGGGGGGATTTGTTGATATATTTAGGTAATGATGTGTGTGAAGACACTAGAACCGTCGGGGCACTTTTTTCCCTCTTTAGGAGGTTTTTTCCCCCCAACTTGTATATATGCCTATAGCCCTAATGGGTTACTTATCTTTGTACATTCTAGTGGTAATACATCCAGTATTGTGTGTTGTGCTCCAAGCTTCTTCTTCTTCTTCCTTGTGCTATTCGTGTGCTTCCACAGACGTCTAACTCCAATAGTCAAAAGCTCTATAGATTTTGTTTATTGAGCAACAAAAACTAGCAGAGCCTTCATTGAGTTTTGACTTTGTGGGATTCCGCAAAATTCAATGTTACAACTTATATGAACTCCAAACCATTACACATAGTTAAAGGCATGACCCATTATAATATATGATATGTATTTGGGCTTCCTTTTCTTGGATTTATCTAATGCTTGTGTCACTCACTCCGAGTTAGATATGCATTCATTCCATAGTTCTTATAGAAAGGACCTATATGAAAATTTGACATGTGTTGATCGTATCATAGTCTTCACAGGTTCTACATTAACTTAAATATAATTACGTTGGGTACACAACTTGTGCCAAGTGTGACATGTATGTCCCAATAACCTTATTTTTTGCAAATACTTAGTTTTTTGTCTACTTTTGGCAAAAAATCATGAGTCTAAGATTTTATCTGTTTTTTCATGTTTTTATCTTATTTGTAAATTTATGGTAAAATATTGGTCAATAGAAAAGTCATGGGAAATGAATCAACAATTAAGATTTGAAGAGATTTTAGTTTCACATAAGAAGATTGAATGGTGAGAAAAACTACACAATGTGTAGAAACTCAAAGAAGAGAAGAAGATATAGTAACATATAATTGTAGAAAAGATGGTTGTAGACCCATGGAAGAATTGCAGATGAAATAGAAGAAATAAATTGTGGGCAAAGAAACCAACATTTGATCTAAAGAAACATATCACATAAATCATGCCAATACAACGTTTCTTTATTTCTTAATAATCCAAATATTTTTTTTCCACTAACAAACATGCAATGAAAACAATATTTACTTAATCATATGTCTCCTATTTGTTGAGAACATTTTTTTTATGTATAGTTAAGGTACAAGTTCCAAAAGGTGCAAATACCTTTGGGAGGTCTTAAAATTCTTCAAAAAAGCTCAAATAAATGATAAAGGATGGTGAGAGTACCATGAGATATCTAAAACATGATGAATCAAATGGATGACTCCTTCATTACATATCCGAAGCAAGTGTTTGATGGTTCATTGGAAAGTGTATTCTATCTACTACCCCTTTCTAAGGTTTCCTATTCATTGGAGTTTTGTGTTGAGAGCAGTGGTCTCTGCAAGTAGTGTGTGTTCTCATATTCATCTCTAGTTCAAGGTCTCCATTAAACTTGAAGATTTTCATAGGTCATATCTTCTAGTATATTTATTCATTTTGAGTGTTCTATAACCCACTTGAAAGACCTTAGTGTCTATATATATGTAAGACAATTTTGAAAAATTGTAAAGTGAGTAAATAGCATTAAGTGCTGTAAGCATATCTTGTTTTCTACACATAAGTTTGTGAGAAGCTCAACTAGATCCTAGTGGCTTCCACCTACTTTTAGCTATACTTTCGAGGTCAATAAAATCCAACATTTGTATAAAAGCAAGCAATTAAATCTTGGAAAAGGCTATAATATCTTGATGAAGAATTTGGAGCAATTAGAGCAGAGTTTCATCATCAACACTTCATGAAGGTAGAAGGAGATAACAAGGAAGCATCTCCAACAACATCCAAGTAAAGAAAGGTGCATAGACTTCATTATAAAGCTAAATATTATACTTATTCTTATATCACACACCCAAAAGGAAGTTTAAAGGAGAATATTAGAATTTAGTTAATGGGCGACCAACATGCACAAATAGAGAAGCTTGATAAGAATAATATCAACCATGGTAGTTTAGAAGCAGAGTATACTTGTAAGATAGAGGCTTTTATGGTGCACATATATCATACCTTTATTACATAAGGACCCAAATCAGCAAAAATTCAAGGAATTTAGACTTTGTAATGAAAGAGACAAAAAGTTTTATATTTGTTTTATCACAAAATATTCAAGTTCCAATGGTAGGATACATACAAGACCTAAACACAAGTAGGCATGTCTAGCCTATTTTGGAAAGGTTGTATGTTACAGGTACAAGATCATGGAAGATTCAACTAAAAAATGAGTTGAAAAACATAAAAAGAGATACAAGGATGTCCGTGAATAATTACCTATTGAAGGTTAAAGAGACTGCAAATTAGATAGGATCAATTCAAGAACATGTGGAGGATTATGAATTGATTGCACATACTCTAAATGGTCTCAAGAATGATGAGGTATGGAAACCATTAATTCTTTTGTTTATTTCAAAGGAGAATTACCAAATTTTGATCATCTTGTTTCACTCATGGTCAAAGAGGATATGTATCTAAATGGCTCTTCTTCAAATAAAAATGGATCTCAAGTACAAGATCTCTATGCAAGATCATCAAGAGGAGGAAGCAAAGGTAGAAGAGATTCAAATAGAAGTAGAGGAGGAAGTAATACATCAAAGGATGATCAAGGGGCTTCAAGTGGCTTCTTCAACACTAGAAGAAGAAGAAGATTGAGAACTAGAGGTACAAGAGCCTACTACAACTACAATCAAGACAAAGGGGTGAAGATAATAACAATTGCTACATATGTCGAAGGTAAGGACTTCCACTATGTCAAGGATTGCTATCAAAATGAGAATAAAAATGGTGGTAATCAAACAGGAGGCTACTCAAGAAGAGGTAAACAACAAGGAAATTATGTAGTTGAAGGTAAAAATGATGATTATGATTCTCTTCTTATGATGAATGTAGAAACTACGATGAATTGAAATAGTGATGTATGGTATGTAGATAGTGGTTTTTCGAATCACATGTCTCATGATGCTTCATGGTTTTCAAATATGCATAATCCTTTATATGAAGTTCATGTTGAAATAGAGATGATACAACACACGAGATTATGCAAGTTGGAGATGTTTTCATGCAAGATAAGTGCAAGAAGAATTGCTTGAAGGATGTACTTTATGTGCTGAAAATCACTAAGAATTTGATGTCAGTTGGTGAAATGATAAAAAAGGGTCTACAAGTGAGATTTAATCCTACACGTTTCTTCATTGAGCATCTAAAGTAGAGGAGATCATTGATTGCTATAGGTAAAAAACAGGGTAGATTTTTTACATTCAAGATAAGCCCAAATCATACAAACTATTTTTCATATGATATGCATAGGATAAAAGAGCATGATCTGTGGCACAAAACAATTGGCCACATGAATGTACATAGGTTAAAGAATCTATCAAAGAAAATGATTTTTGAAAGGTTACCTGATCTTACCAAGAAAAATATGGTGCATCTTTGTGAAGCATGTCAAATGTGCAAGCAGAGTAGACAACCTTTCAAACATTCAAACTATGTATGTGATGGTTTGCTAGATCTTATACACACAACTTTGTGGGGACATACTAAAGAGGCATCCTCGACTGGTAGTAAGTAATATGTATTATTTATTGATGATCATAGTAGAATGAAATTTGTGTATTTCATTAAACATAAGAGTGAAGTTTTTTATTGTTTCAAGGAGTTCAAATAATTTATCGAGAAGCAAACAAGAAGGTATGTTAAGAAGCTAAGATCATATGGAGGGGGAGAGTATTTCTCTCAAAGTTTTACTCATTTTTTGTATAATTAAGGTATGAAAAGAGAAGTGACATGCAGGTATACTCCACAAGAAAATGGACTTGCAGAGAGAAGAAAGAGAGTCATAATAGAAGCATGCTAAATTAGATGTGTTTTCCTAATTGCTTTTGGGCTAAAGTTGTTAGCACAAGTGTGTACATTGTGAATAGAGTTCCTACTGTTGGAGTTTACCATTTGACACCATACGAGGTACGGAATGGAAAAAACGCAATGTAAGTCACTTGAAAATATTCAGTTGCATGTGTTATGTGCATGTAACTATTGAAGTGAGATAAAAAATTGGCATGAAATTGGAAAATCTTATATATATTGGTTATGTAGATGCTCAAAAAGTATATAGATGCTATAATCCTCATTTCAATAAGGTGATTCTTTCAAGAAGTGTAAACTTTGATTAATTACTTTCATGGTATGTAGATGTAGGTCATGGATGAAGAGAAAGAAGATACATTTGAAGGAGATGAGTGCTTACCTCACCCCACAAGAACTTTAAGTGATGACAAGAGTGGTTTGGATGAAGAAAAAGAGCTACTTTTCAATGTAAGATCAAGGGAAGAGTCACCTCCAAGTATAAAAAAGTAAAGGTACTGAACTCAAACTTGTTTAAGTTAGTGATCAAGGAGACAAAGTTAGTAGTATATATGAGTATGGAGAGTCACCAAAGATTCCTAACAAAAAAGCAAACGCACCTATATTAGAGGTAAGAATGGCTTCAAGTGTGAGTAACAACCTCAATGGTATACTTGTGAATATTTTATGAATATTCATCATGCTTTTATGGCAAAGATTGAGCAAGAAGATGAACCTATATGTTATGAGAGGAAAAAGAAAATCAAGTGGGAGAAAGCAATGAAAGAAGAAATTGATGCACTACAAGATAACAAGACTTGGATTTTAGCTCCAAAGACACCAAAACAAAAGGTGTTTGGTTGCAAATGGCTTTAATAGTAAAAGAAATAGTGATGGTAGTGTATCAACATATAAAGCTAGACTTGTAGCAAAAGGATATGTTCAAAATCAAGGATTGGACTATCGTGAAGATTTAAGTCCAATAGCAAACATGGCCACAGTGAGAACTTTTTGGGTTTAGCTGCAAATAAAAGATGGAATATATATTAATTAGACATAAATAATACCTTTCTTAATGGTGAGTTAAGTGAAAAAGTGTATCACAACAAAATGGTTTTGTGGATGTTAGATTGTCCTAATCATGTATGCAGGTTAAAGAAAGCATTGTATGGTGTTAAACAAGCACCAATGGCATGTAATGCAAGGTTAGTAAATAATCTTATGCTCAAAGGATATATGGAAGGTCATGTTGATACTTCACTTTATGTAAAACATGTAGATGACATGTGTGTGTATGTATGCCTTTATGTGGATGACTTGCTGATTATTGGGAATGATGCAAAAGTAATTGAAGGGATCAAAGGTAATTTGGGAAAGGAAATTAAAATTTCAAATCTTGGTTTTCTTAGATACTTTCTTGGGATTGACATTGTGTATGGAGATGAAGGTATGTGGTTGATGGAGAGAAAGTATATATGTGATATGCTAAAAAGGTTTGGTATGCAAGAGTGTAAGTTTGTTTCTACTCCAATGGATTGTGATGTAAAGGTTAGTGCAAAGGAAGGTGATGAGTTGCATGATATGGATGCTTATAGATCCATAATAGGATCTTTGATTTATGGAACAAAAGCTAGACCTGATATATGCTATGCAGTGGGAGTATTGCCATAGTTTATGCATGAACCTCAAGTATCTCATATGGATGCATCCAAAAGAATACTTAATTATTTGAAAGGTAGCATGAATGAAGGGTTATTTTATAGTCATGATGCTAATCTAACTCTTAAATTCTCTAGTGATGCATATTGGAAAAGATGTAAAGATGACAAAAAATCCACAAGTGGATATGTGGTAATAGCAAGAAACAAGACATTAACATGGATCTCAAAGAAACAACCTACAATTGATTTATCTTGTACAAAGTTTGAATATAGAATTTTCGCATTCGATAATACTAATATTATATGGTTTAAGAAGTTGATTCATGAATTGAATGTGTAGGTTGATGTAGCATTGCTATATGGGGATACTTGAGAAGCATCCATATGACCTCAAATCCCATTTTTCATGCTGGGACAAAACATATAGAGGTACACTATCAGTTTGTTTAAGAGAAGGCCATAAACAATGGCGTGGTGATTTCTTTTGTTGGAAAAAAGGATCAAGTTGCACATATCTTCACAAAATCCCTGGACGGACCAAAGCTTCAAAGATTCAAATATATTCTTGACATGATGAAAATACTCATTGGAACTTGAGGGGAGAATGTTGAGAACATTGTTTTCATCTATTGCTTAAGGCACAAGTTCCAAAAGATGCAAATATGTTTGGAAGGTCTTCAGCTGCTTCAAAAAGCCTAATAAAAAATGATAAATGATTTCTAGAATTCCACTTGATATATAGAACATGATGACTCAAATGGATGATTCACACGGAAGTTGTTGTGATGTACAAGTGGATGGCTGATGTGGCCACTTTTCAAAGTTCATCCATATTTGGCTTATTTAAGCACTTGAGTCATGAAATATCTCTACCCAAGTTTCAATCACAATCTTAGTTGTATTAGGGAGGTTTTAGGATAGATTTTTATGCTAGAATAATAGAGGAGAACTTGTCATCTTCTTTCAAGTCCAAGAGATTCATATGTCCATCTCTGCATGGCTATAGTTTTGTATATAGCATTTGGAGAGCTTGCATCTCCTTCATTGCATATCCACCTCAAGTGTTTCATGGTTTATTGGAAAGATCACTTTTTCTATTACCTCCTTATAAAATTCCATATTCATTGTAGTTGTGTGCTAAGAGGAGTTGCCTCTACAAGTACTCTATGTCCTTAGGTTCATCTCTGGTTCAAGGTTTCCATTAAACTGCAGATTTGCAAAGGTCATATCTCCTAGTACATTTATCCATTTTGAGTGTTCTCATTTGAAATATCTTAGTTTCTAGTATATGTATGTATAAAAATTTTAATAAACTCCAAATGAGTAAAGAGTATTAAGCTCGGCAAGCATTTTTGGTTTTCTATGCATAATTTTGTGAAAAGTCAACTAGATCTTAGTGGGTTCCACCTACTTCTAGCTATGCTTTGGAGGTCAATAAACTACAAGAATATTGAGTACCCAAATCTCTGTAATTATTTTCAGGAAATATGGAATTTGATACTTTGGTGTTAAGTTTGAATAGCTAGGAGTACTTTGTGTAGTGTGCCTCTTTGATAGTTGGTGTATGTGACAAAATGGGGTACTAAACTTTGTGTTCGCTCCATGTTCAATAGTTTTTGGGAAATGTTTAGGATTTTCCAATAATTTTTTGTATTTTTTAGTGATCACTTAACCCCGATCTACCTACAAATTCTTTGTTTCTAGTCATATAAATGTGCTCATTCTACTTTCCTAAGAGTGTTTTCTTTATTTCCTGAACTCACAACAAGAGTCTCCTTTAAGATCCAATTTCTACACTTTTGTACTTCTGGTGTTTGGGATGGGTGAGATCTTCTTTGCTCTTGCTAACATTAGTTTTAAAATTTGGAGGTTGCCCTCATACCCCAATAATCAATAGTGAGCTTCAAGAGGCAAGAATCCTATGAGGGATGCTACCTTATCTAAGGGTGGGCTTGTGTTTTTTTCCTTTAGCCACTACTTCCTTGATTTAGGTCAAGGCTATTGCCTCACTTCTAAAGCTTACAACTATGGTTTCTATCTAGCACTTCTAAGATACAAAGGTAGAATGATGAACATAGTCCCCAAGTGTAGTGTGCCCAATGTGAATCCACTTGGTCCCTTACCACCAAGGTCATTTGAAGCTTCCCTTGGCAGCTTGGAGGCAAGGATCCCATGTCACTCTTTGGGTGTATGTTGCTTAGCTCAATCTTTGAAAAGAGCTTGGAGCCTTGCTACAATGGTGGTCTACAATGCCAAAGACAACTACAAAAAGAAGATCCAAAGATCCATGTGTGATCTCAAGCATAAGGATCAATGGGAGGGATTCTTGATGGGCCTTGCCTAATAAGGATTAGGTCCTAGACACCTATGCCTTACCCAAGTACTCACACTAAAGGTCTGATTAATCTAATTATAGGGCTTTTTATAGTATCCTTGATGGGATCTAGGATCTTAGTGAGACTGAGAGGAGAAAAGTGAGTGTGTCTTTTTTCAGTTCATCCCCTTGACGTTTCTAAAATACTTGGACCCATATCTAATGATTTATCCCTCAAGGCACTTCTAAGAAGCTGTGATCTCACTTTGGTTACCACCAATTGATTATTTTCATGCACACGTAGAATATGATCTCTAATCACTACAAGAATAATAGGGGCATAGTGATGCCCTCAATCGAAAAAAAACTAGGGACTGTCATTTATGTGATGCACATGTTAGAAGCATCGCATATGCGATGCTCCTACTAGAAGCATCGCATAAGCGATGCCCAAAAATAATAATAAAAAAATAAACCCATAACCTCACATAAGCGATGTCAAGCATCACTTATATGATGCTAATAATGACCATCGCTAATAACGTTGAAGACTAGTGATGCTTGTAGTGATGGTCGCAAACTAACTGTGGTGCTTTAGCATTGCATAAGCGACACAAGGAATCGAAAAAAAAATATTTCTCTTGGCTATGTGTAAGTGTATGTATATGTGTATGTGTATGCATGTATGTGTGTGTGTGGGTATGTGTACGTGTGTATGTATGTATGTATATGTATGTATGTGTAAGTGTATGTATGTATGTGTAAGTGCATGTATATGTGTATGTGTATTTGTGTGTATGTGTATGTGTGCATGTATTTAGTATGTATGTGTGTGTATGTATGTATGTGTAAGTGTATGTATGTATGTGTAAGTGTATGTATATGTGTATGTGTATGCATGTATGTGTGTGTATGTATGTGTATGTGTGGGTCTGTATGTATGTGTAAGTGTATGCATATGTGTATGTGTAGGCATGTATGTGTGTGTGTGTAAGTATGTATGTGTAAGTGTATTTGTATGTGTATGTGTATGCATGTATGTGTGTGTATATGTATGTGTGTGGGTATGTATTCATTATGTATGTGTGTGTATGTATATGTGTGGGTATGTGTATGCATGTGTAAATATGTATGTGTAAGTGTAAGTATGTATGTGTAAGTGTATGTATGTGTGTCTATGTATGCATGTTTATAAATTTATTTATTTTTATATTATGATCCCTTTTTTTTTAGATTAAAATAACAAGAGATATTGTATGGTAGAACAAAATAAGAGAAGAACTAACATACCACCTGAGACATGGCAATTTTTCGTAGACAACTATGTCTTCAAGAATCATTTCCTCAGCAAAAGGTATACAAACTAATAGTTTATATTACTGTGAGTTATAATTCTCATATGTTTTATAAATGTTTTACATTTAATCTATGTTTTTTTGTTTCATTAAATAAACACAGGCTGTTGCAAAGAAAAGAGTTGAGTCAGGTCATACATCACACTTAGACCAAATGTGCCATCATGGTTTTGTAGCTGCATTTGTAAGTATATGTATTGTTGAAACTATATATATATATATATATTTTATTTTAGTTACAATACTAATCATTAATCTTTTTTATTTGTTTCAATGCAACAACAGGATTATGGTCAATATCCTACAAAAAAGAAAATTGATTTTGCTACACATTGTGGATATCGACATCTGAGTGAGTAAATGCAAGTTCATCCAGATGCTTTTGTGAGTATTATTAAATTTCCTATAATTATTTTATTTTTATTTATGTTTTATATATTTCATTTATTTATGTTTGTTATATGTAATACACAAGTATTATGGAGAGGTAGATATGGATGAGGTGGAGAGATAGACATAGGCGGGATGATCTAGATCATCACAAAGTGCTCACACCTCTACCCATGATGCCACTGCAGATACATCAGATCATGCAGATGATCATGATGATGAGGATGATCATGGTGATGAGGACTTACATGATGATGTGGATGATGATTGTTGCAGAAGAAAGAAGTGAAGAAAAGCGGGCCCAAAATTTTCATTTTTTGAAAAAAGTTATTTTTTTTCAAAATCCTTTGTAAAACATCAAAGAGCCATGTAAATGCTCTAGAGGAGTCCTTTCGAAGCATGATTCCTGAAAATTGTAACATTAGCCTTGTACAATAGTAGGGATTTAGTGATTTTCAATAAAAGTTCCTATCTCTTGTGTGAAAGGACCATTTTTAGGGCACATGTATATAAGTGACTTTGTGACTCTTTGTAAGGACTTTTTGCCATTGTGAGTAATCAAGCTGAAAATTTCTTTCAAGTACTTTAGGATTCTCTTGGTTGCTTCCATGTGAGGCTTCCTCGGGTTGTGCATGAATTGACTTAGGACACTAACTCCATAGAAAATATATACTCTAGTTAGAGTAGCATAATTCAAGATTCCAACTAAGCTTTGATAGCTAGTAATATCTTCAACTGACTCACCTTCATGAGCACTTAGCTTTCGGTTTACCTCCATGGGTGTACCTACAACCTTTGTATTTTCCATCTTGAATTTTGTAAACATATCTCCAACGTACTTTTTGTGAGTTAGGAACATACCTTTCTCTATATATACCACTTCCAAACCTAGGAAGTATGTGAGAAGTCCAAGATCACTAATCTTGAACTCTTCTTTCATTTGAGCTTTGATCCTCTTGATTCCATCTACATCATTACCTATAATGATTATATCATCTATATATACACACAGGGATATGACCTCTGAGTGATTCCTCTTAATGAAGAGGGAAGGATCTCCCTTGATTACCATAAAACCCTTATCCTACAAGTAAGTGACAAGTATATGATTCTAAGCTCTGGGAGCTTGGTTCAAGCCATACAAGGCTTTCACTAACTTGCATACATATTCCGGAATATGATTGGTCTTCAAAGCCAAGAGGTTGAGCCATGTATACCTCCTCTGAAATCCAACCATCTAGAAATGCATTTTTAACATCTATTTGATAGATATTCCAATTCTTGGAAGATGCTATGCTCATAAGTACTCTAATTGTGGGCATTTTTGCCATAGGTGAGAATGTTTCTTCATAGTCAATGCCTTGGGTTTGTGCAAACCCTTTGGCTACAAGCCTTGCTTTGTATCTATTAATTGAGCCATCAGAATTCTTTTTTACCTTGTAAATCCACCTTGAACCAATGACCTTCATAGATGGTTTCTTTGGAACCAACTCCCAAGTCTAATTTTCTTGTAGAGCTTCTATCTCTCCTTCCATGGCATCTCTCCATTCTGGCTTCTTCTTTGCCTCTTCATATGTAGATGGTTCTTCTGAGTTTGTATCGTGAGCTATGTAAATAGAATGCTTAGTGACCAAAGAAGTGTCATAACCATAGCTTTTTGGATTCCTTTTCTCTCTAGAAGACCCTATTATGGTTTGTTAAGATGATTCTGCCACATCTCTCATCTCCTACACTTTGGCTATTTCTTTGGAGTTCCAAGATTTAATTTCCCTTCTTGGAGTCTTCTAATCTTCTTCAAAATCACTTGACTCTTCATATGTATGCTCATTCCTCTTTGGCAATGTTGGAAAGCCTTCCTCTAGGTTGTAGGGAAGTTTGATTTTCTTGCAATCATCTTCAAACCAAGATTTGTTTTTGTTGAGCCCTAGCTGGTTGAAACCAGCAAGGTCAAGGTCACAGTTACGCATAGGCAAGAGTAAAGCGTCAAAATTCAAGGGTCAAAGTGCACAGGTAGTGCACCTTCAATTGTTCATATAAAAGGTGACTTTTGATTGTTCACAGACAAGAGGTATTAAATTGGGAAAGTATTGCAAAAGTATTTTTTTAATTCCTTAAGGTTCAAAGGGTGTGTTAAAGTAAATTGGAAGGTTCAGGTGAACCCCCTCTTAGGTGCAAAAGTGAAGAATTAAAAGGAAAAGGTGAAGGTATGTGAAGCGGGCGTGTACGCACAGGTGGAAATATGGCCACCCAATCAAATTTTTTGTTGTAGTCTAAAGTCACTACAGGACAAAGTAGTGAGTCGTTGACTGCCACTTGAAATGACAATCTTGGGACATCAAAGGAGTACCAAGATTCTATTGCAGTTAGGAGCATACGGGACCGACACACTCAAAAAGGAAGGCAAAGGCTATTCTTGGGGGACTCGTGGAGAAGGAAGCAACAGAGGATAGTCTAAGTGGAAGCAAGAAAGAGAAGTGCAAGAGTCACCAGTGTGCGACGACACAGAGAGGTGGAAGTGAAGAGTGCATGAAGAGGGGCTAAGGAAGAGTGCAGAGAGTGCGAAGCTAGACCCCAAGGATCTCAAGGTCCCTTTGCTATGTGCGTGCCGACAGAAGGTATTCATTCCTCAGCTTGGTGGAAGGTGTGCACAAGGATAAGCTTGAAGCAAGTGGAGGTCTGGTGCAGAGGAGGCCGATTGCAAGAAGACTTCGGGATAATTGGTATTTTGTAATGAAGCACTCTCTATAGTTGCGCACAGAAGTATTGACTCGGATTGTGCTCAAACATTGTAATTGTTTTACTGTAATCTAAACTCAAGATTCCAAGGTGTGCTTCTACAGAAGTTTCTAAGGTTATTTCCTCTTTTGTTCTTTCCTTTTTCTCCTACAAACCCTCAAACTCCTTCTCGTCCAAAAATCTCCCAACAAATTTGGCACGCCCGGTGGGACCCCAAGGAGAATTGAGCCTAGGAGAAATCAAGTGCAAAGCATAGAAGAGAGCAAGTGTCGACAGAACCACAACCACAGTGCTACTTCATCAAACAAAAGGTAAAATATTCTTATCAAGTGCCTCATATTTAGTGGGCTATGAGCTGCTCATGACCGCAACCCGGTCCCAAACATTGAGGGTCACCTGCAAGCAGACAAGAAGGAAGGTTGCTAGAAGGTCCTCCAGGCCACTATCTTCAACATCATCAGTCAAGAGCATGGCGGGTCA
Organism: Ceratopteris richardii; assembly: GCA_020310875.1. Classification (NCBI taxonomy): domain Eukaryota; kingdom Viridiplantae; phylum Streptophyta; class Polypodiopsida; order Polypodiales; family Pteridaceae; genus Ceratopteris; species Ceratopteris richardii. Next base: position 6,057,481 of record CM035418.1, read on the forward strand.
GGTAGACTTGGAAACTTTACTCTCTAGATTAAATATAAAGTTTCCTTCTTTTAGAGGCCTCGCTCAAGAGGATCCAGATGAGCACATTAGAAGATTTTTGGCATTATGCAAGACTAGAGGTCTAATGGGTAGGGAAGATGCCTTTTTGATACTCTTCCCTGCCATCAAGGGTCATGAATTTCAAGGAGTTATTGTGGATGGTGGTTCTGGCATTAACTTGATGTCTGAACATACAATGGAAAAGATTGGACTCCACCCTTCACGGCCTGCAAACTTCACTGTTACTTTGGCAGATCAGAGCAAAGTAAGACCCTTGGGAGTGATCCCAAATGTTCCACTTGAAGTACAAGGTAATTTATTCATTCTGGATTTTGTGGTTTTAAGATTGCCCCAGGTTGAAGGAGGATTTCCCCTCTTAATTGGACGACCATGGCTGAGGCACGCAAGTGTCATTCATGATTGGGGCAAGGACACTATGTGGGTACAAAAGAAAGGGCAAGAGCTGACACAGATTTATTTAGAAGAGGGCCCAGATAATCAAGATAATCAAGGAAACACGAGCATGATGCAAACAGTTGGCATATGCATGGAACCAGAATCGGAGGATCAACCCCAATTAGATTTTGAGGAAGAAGAGGATATTTTAAGTTGGCTCCAAGCAGCCAACTCTTCCTCTTGTTTTGGAATTTTTCTTAATAACTCTTGTAAATCTGAAGGCTATGATGAAGATAAGGAAAAGATCCAGGTTGATGGATTGAGAGAGCCCATCACAGACCACAGAAGGGGCAGGAAGACACCCCTCAAATACAACTTGGAGGAGGATATGACAACCACAGATAAAGAGGTTACTAAAGCTAAAGGCAAGGTAAAAAATTCTAGTGAAGAATGTTCTTTCCCAATTCAAGAAATCCCTGCAGGATGGATGCAGGACAAGTAGGAACACATTGAAGTCCAAAATACACCTGCTTATGAAGCAATGCACGAAAAGCTAGTAGAAGAAGACAAGGAAGAAGATGCACACGAAGATAATATGGTAGAGAGAAATCCTGTCCAAGAAATACAATTAGGTACTCAAGACAATAATCAGCCAGTATTGGTGGCCACTTGGTTGTGGAGCCACCCAGGGCTCCTTGAAAAGGTAAAATCATTCTTGACCCAGTATATAGATGTTTTTGCCTGGCATTATAAAGACTTAGAAGGAGTGCCTGCAACTTATGGAGAGCACAGAATCCCTCTGGTTGATGGAGCCAAACCCATAAGAGGAAAGAGTTATAGACTTAATCCAAAATATGCTGAAGCTGTCTATGTGGAAATCCAAAAGATGGAGGATGCAGGAATCATCATTCCTGTAGAGCACTGAGAGTGGCTCTCACCTATGGTTATAGTACCAAAAAAGAATACTAATAAAATCAGAATTTGTGTTGACTTTAGAGCACTCAACAAGGTGACCATTCCAGATGGTTTCCCAATGCCTTTTGCAGAACAAGTCATTGAAGAAGTGGCTGGGCATGCATTATATAGCTTTATGGATGGATTTAGTGGCTATAATCAAATATCAATACACCCAGAGGATCGTGAAAAGACTGCTTTTATCACACCTTGGGGAACATATGTGTATGTAAAAATGCCATTTGGGCTCAGAAATGCTCCAGCCACCTTTAACAGAACGGTCAATCTCATTTTTGGCCCCCTATTGCTGGAATCACTTAGAATCTTCATGGATGACTTCTCTTCGTTTTCAGGATCTCACAAAGAAACTCCTCTAGATTGTTTGGACCACCACTTGAGGCAGCTGCAGAATGTTTTCAAAAGATGCAGGGAGACTAAGTTGAAGCTCAATCCAAACAAATGTCATTTCCTTGTGACAGAAGGAACTCTCTTAGGACATGTGGTGTCGGCTAAAGGTATGGCCCCTGATCCTGACAAAATCATTTCTATATTAAAGTTGCCTAAACCTAGATCCCCTAAAGAGATTCAGAGTTTCTTGGGGTATACTGGATACATAGAAGGTTTATAAACATGTATGCAGAGATAGCCAGACCTCTGGCTAGACTTACAGGTAAGGAAGTACCTTTTAAATGGGAAGAAGAGGAGGAAAAAGCATATCAAACATTACGGTCAAGGTTAGTGTCTGCTCCTATTTTGGTCACACCTGAGTGGTCAAAAATCTTTCATATACATGTAGATGCTAGTGCCTATGCAGTGGGGGCAGTTTTGACCCAACCCAGTGAAGAATTTAAAGTGGACAGACCAATTCAATATGCCAGTAGAATCTTGACCAAGGCTGAAAGGAATTACAGTACTACAGAAAGGGAAGCCCTAGCAATGGTCTTTGCTGTCCAAAAATTTTGTCATTACTTACTGGGAGTAAAATTTGTTATTATAACAGATCACCAACCACTAAAATACCTACTCAACAAACCACAAGCCACTGGTAGAATATGGAGGTGGTTATTGTTGTTCCAAGAGTTTGATTTTTCTGTAGTCCATAAACCAGGTAAAGAAAATGTTATGGCGGATCACCTATCTAGAATCAATAGGATGAATCAAACTAGTGGAATCAATGATGATTTTCTAGATGCTCATCTGTTTGTTGTACAAGCTCAAGGTTGATTATGATATCAAAAACTTCATTAAAACTGGGTTGTATCCAGAAAAGGCTAGTGCTGTGCAAAAGAAGAGACTGCTAATCAAGAGTAGACCATATACCTTCATTAAAGATAAATTGTATAGAGAGGGCAAGGATGACAGGTTCAGGAAGTGTTTGGAAGAAGAAGAAGTGAGGGAAGTCCTTCACTCTGCACATGAAGGAACAAGTGGTGGGCACCTTCCAGGGCATATTATGAGTCAGAGGATACTGGATGATGGTCTATGGTGGCCTACACTATTTAAGGATGCAGATGAATGGGGAAAGGCATGTGACATTTGCCAGAGGTGTGGACCTAAGCCAACAAAGCAGAGGCATAACCCCTTGGTTGTTTCCACTTCCTGGCAACCATTTGAAAACTGGGGATTGGATTTTGTAGGGCCTATTTACCCTATGGCGTTGCCAAAAAGAGAAAAGTATTTATTGATTGCCACAGCCTATGCGACCAAATGGGCTGAGGCCATAGCATCCACTGATTGCACTGCCCAAACTGTGGCTGACTTCTTATACAGTAACATCATTTGCAGGTTCGGATGTCCACTCGAAATTTGTACAGATCAGGGTACTCATTTTGTCAATAAAGTCCTGTAGGAAATTTTCAACAGGTATAGAATTCTACATAGGTCTTCTTGTGCATACTACCTGAGAGCTAATGGTCACGCAGAATCAACCAATAAAGTATTGATTTCCATGTTACGAAAGGAATGTATGTTACAGCCCACCTCTTGGGGGCAGGCTTATCTTGGTACATTATGGGCATACCGATTAGCCTATAAAGAAACAGGATATTCTCCTTTTCAACTCGTTTATGGCCTTGTTCCCATTGAACCATTTGAGTTCATGAAGGGCTCCATCAGAACGGAAAAGGTTGAGCAAAACCCGGTTGAGAAAAACGGTATAGAAGTTCTAGCTCGACTGACTGTCTTGCATAAACTAGAGGAATCAAGGACTTTAGCATCCAGACAGTTAGAGAATATTCAGATACAGAGGAAGGAGACTCATGACAAAAATTTATGGCACAATAAATTGAAGCCTGGTGATTTAGCTCTTTTATACAGACCACATATTTCTACTCAAGCTAAAGGAAAATGGATCCCTCACTGGGAAGGCCCTTTTCGCGTTATGAAGATGTTGCATTGGGGTGCCGTGCAGTTAGAAACACTCAATGGAGACACCCTGCCGCTAGTAAATATTTCAGGCTCAAAGCCTATCATAAAAAATTTTAAACACCCAAATAATTATGTTCTTAGGTCATTTTGCTTTTTCTATCGCTTACGTTTTAATAAGTGCTAACGTAAATTTTGGGCGTCCATTTTTTTATGGCTCTTAATTCGACATGGAAACTTTAAATGATGGCCTTTTCTTTATTTATTTCTTTGATGGATGAGATTGGGGTTTGCATCTCCTCTCTTTCAAACACTCTTTTTTCCTTGAACCATCCTTTTTCTGTGAGGTGAATATTTAGTCTTCTTGCTATTTAAGATAGCCCTCCCATCGAGAATCCACCCTCTCCAATTCGGCAGCTGCAGCCTCGGGTCAACTTCCTTGAAGCTTTGTATTCCTCAACGCTTGAGCATTCAATGGTGGCGCACAGAATTGAACCAATGACCTCACCGATTGTCGACGTCCATCTAAGCCACAACAGCAAACCCACCTTCCTCCTACTCTCCCCCACCCAGCCTCCCACCTCCCCCTCCCCCGCCCAATGACCCCCGCCACCTCCCCCTTTCCCACCCCGCCCCATACCCCCCGCTACTCCGCCCCGCAGAACCCGCCACCGCCACCTCCCCCTCACCCGCCTGTCGACCCCCGCCACCTCCCTCGCTCCCACCCCCGCCCCGCAGAACCCGCCCCCGCCACCTCCCCCTCACCCACCCGTCGACCCCCGCCACCTCCCTCTCTCCCACCCCCGCCCCACAGAACCCGCAGAGCCCCCCCCGCCAACTCCCCCTCTCCCACCCCGCCACCTACCCCCACCGCTACCCCGCTCTGCAGAACCCGCCCCTACCACCTCCCCCTCCCCCGCCCGCCGACCCCCGCCACCACCCCCTCTCCCACCCCTGCCCTGCAGAACCTGCAGAGCCCCCCGCCACCTCCCCCTCCCCTACCCTGCCACATACCCCTTCCCCGCCCGCCGACCCCCGCCACCTCCCCCTCCCCCACCCTGCCACCTCCCCCTCACCCGCCCGCCGACCCCCACCACCTCCCTCGCTCCCACCCCCGCCTCGTAGAACCCGCCCCCGCCACCTCACCCTCACCCGCCCGCTGACCCCCACCACCTCCCTCGCTCCCACCCCCGCCCCGCAGAACCCGCCCCTGCCACCTCCCCCTCACCCGCCCACCGACCCCCGCCACCTCCCTCTCTCCCACCCCCGCCCCGCAGAACCCGCAGAGCCCCCCCCGCCAACTCCCCCTCTCCCACCCCGCCACCTACCCCCACCGCTACCCCGCTCCGCAGAACCCGCCCCCGCCACCTCCCCCTCCCCCGCCCGCCGACCCCTGCCACCACCCCCTCTCCCACCCCCGCCCCGCAGAACCCGTAGAGCCCCCCGCCACCTCCCCCTCCCCTACCCCGCCACATACCCCTTCCCCGCCCGTCGACCCCCGCCACCTCCCCCACCCCGCCACCTCCCCCTCACCCGCCCGCCGACCCCCGCCACCTCCCTCGCTCCCACCCCCGCCCCGCAGAACCCGCCCCCACCACCTCACCCTCACCCGCCCGCCGACCCCCGCCACCTCCCTCTCTCCCACCCCCGCCCCGTAGAGCCCCCCCCCCCCGCCAACTCACCCTCTCCCACCCCGCCACCTACCCCCACCGCTACCCCGCTCTGCAGAACCCGCCCCCGCCACCTCCCCCTCCCCCGCCCGCCGACCCCCGCCACCACCCCCTCTCCCACCGTCGCCCCGCAGAACCCGCAGAGCTCCCGCCACCTCCCCCTCCCCTACCCCGCCACATACCCCTTCCCCGCCCGCCGACCCCCGCCACCTCCCCCTCCCCCACCCCGCCACCTCCCCCTTCCCCGCCCCGCCGACCCCGCACGCCCAACCAATCCCGCCTACCCCAACCGTACACCACCCCTCCCCACCCCGCGAACCCGCCCAGCCGCAGAGCCCGCCCTCCCCTGCCCCGGCCCCCCGCACCTATCCGCCTCGACCTACCCTACCCTCCTCCGCCGCCGCTTAGCCTCGCCACACCCATCCTTCTCCCGCCTCCGCAGAGCCCCGCGCCCTCCTCCGCACCACAGGCACACAACCTCGCCTTGCCTCCGCACCCAAAGTGCCCGCACACCCCGCCCTCGACCAACCCTCAACCCCTTCACGGTAGCATCATCCCGCCGCCGTCCTCACTCTCCTCACCAAAAACCTCCAAAAGCCAATCATTACTAATTTCTTCGCCTGAAACTATATATATATATATATATATATATATATATATATATATATATATATATATATATATATATATATATATATATATATATATATATATATATATATATATATATATATATACGGAAACCTTGCAATCTCTACCGGGGCCCTAAACTGCCTCTCATTACTCAGTTTCCCATCAATTCCTTTCTCCACCGAAACCTATGGCCGATCCCACCACGCCGGAAGATATTTCGGAACTCACACCTTCACTGCTGCATACAACCAATCCAAATTACCCGGCTCCCACATCTGCACAACCGCTCCCCGGCCCCACCTACCAGATCCCTACGTTGTTCGTCTCACTTAACCCACCCCATGATGCAGCAACTTCCGCTCTTCCTCCTGCCATTCTCAATATTCCTACTTATTCGGTTCAATCTGATTCCACCGACCTATATTCTCCACCTCCCCTCCCTCATCATTTTTCTCCTTCTCCTTCTGCTTCTCATACCTCACAACCGAATTCGCCTTCAGGAGATTATATGCGAATTTTTCTTCCGCCCGATTTAGATCTGCAGATTCGCATTCATTTGTCTCTCCCAACCATTGAACTCCGTCGTCTTTTTTCTGTCGAACATCTTCAGCAGGCGGGACTCTGGGGCTTAGCCAACGTTTTCTTGAATGATCCCTCCAATTATAGTGATGTCTATGAAGCTCTCCGTCTCTTTCCTAATTTTCGCACAGGCACTCTCTCCATTCCCGCTCTTGCCGCCAATCTTGGCTCCTCCCCCATCCACTTCAATTGTCCACCCTTCTTATATTCTGGATTGTCAGCCTCTGCCACCATTGCCTTTTGTCGAGATCGCTTTGACAATAATGCCCGATTCTCAATCCGCATGACATCCATCCTAAATTCATTCATTTTTTTCTTTTTGCTTTGTCACCCCACATCTTCACTACCATGGTCTGATATTCGCATTGCTAATCCCCTTTTTTGCTTCCTCAATAGCCGTCCATACCCTTACGCCGCCCTCATCTATGGTTCCTTACAGTTGCGTGCCCGATGCCTTCGTGAAGCTCTGACTCGGGGCTCTCGCGCATTTTCCATCTATTCTGCACCATTCATAGCTTGGATCTATCAATTACCAGCGCACTCTGCCAATAATCTCGCTATACTCTAGTCGCCTCACAACCCTGTTAGCCACCAGCCTAGTAATCCCGGTCTACCTTCCATATCACACCCTCCTCCCTCCCCTCCAATCTCCATTGACTCAGCTTCCGCTTCCACACCGCTCTCCGCCCCCCCTGATATCACCTCCCTTCCTCCACAACCTTCTTCGCATATCCTTCCCGCATCTACTGCTACTGCGACCATTCCTACCCCTGACCCTGTTCTCATGCCTGGCCCTTCTCCCACCACAGCTTTCTGTCCGCTCGTTCAAACACAGCTCAACCCCCACAACCCCACCTGTACACCCCCCCGTCCTCCTGTTTCCATTTCCCCCCCTATCATTGATGTTCCTCTCACCCAACCCATTCCCTCGAACATTCCTACCCAACCCAATCCCTCTACCACTCCAACCCATCTTCCCAATCCGCCTGTAGCCCCTGCTCCGCCAATTGACATCCCGTCTGCCCCTTCCTTTTTACATTTACTTCGCGAAGCAAGTGACATTGCTCTAGGCAGTGCTAACGCATCCAAGGTGTCGTTGGATTCAATTTTGGCTACAGCTTCTATTCATCAACAATATATTTCTACAATTGATAACATCAATCGCATGGCCACGTCTCAATGGCAATCCCTCCAAGAATCGGCACGATTACTCAGAGAAGAAAGAGACAGATATAGAGATATGGCTGATTCCGCGTTAAAAGCATTGTCAGATATTCAAAATCGCTCTTCTTTAGGGTTATGTGATAATGCTGCTTGCCGTCGTATCAAACGTGAACGGGACCATCTTCGGCAGTTCCTTAGTTCTCTCCAGCATATGATTGAGCAAGCTTCTGCTCCACTGCCCTCCTCTCCACAACCCTCCGCTGCGGGACAAAATCCCCCTTCTCAATAATTTGCATATCGGTTCAGCTTTCCTTATAGATATTCGCACCACATCTCCTCATCCTGCTGCTTTTTTCATGATCCGGTTTAATAATTACTAGTAGCACTCTTTATCTGTTTTTTCTGCTTAATAAATAAGAGCACTCTTTATCTATTTTCATTACCCCGGTTCCTCTGTGGTTCTTCTGATGTTTCCTCTCTGTTATTGAGGCTTCCTTGTATCGTGTTATTGTGGTCTCTCCGGGACGGAGAACACATTAGGTGGTGGGCATCTGTTGAGCCCTAGCTGGTTGAAACCAACAAGGTCAAGGTCACAGTTACGCATAGGCAAGAGTAAAGCGTCAAAATTCAAGGGTCAAAGTGCACAGGTAGTGCACCTTCAATTGTTCATATAAAAGGTGACTTTTGATTGTTCAGAGACAAGAGGTATTAAATTGGGAAAGTATTGCAGAAGTATTTTTCTAATTCCTTAAGGTTCAAAGGGTGTGTTAAAGTAAATTGGAAGGTTCAGGTGAACCCCCTCTTAGGTGCAAAAGTGAAGAATTAAAAGGAAAAGGTGAAGGTATGTGAAGCGGCCGTGTACGCACACGTGGAAATATGGCCGCCCAATCAAATTTTTTGTCGTAGTCTAAAGTAACTACAAGACAAAGTAGTGAGTCGTTGACTGCCACTTGAAATGAAAATCTTGGGACATCAAAGGAGTACCAAGATTCTATTGCAGTTAGGAGCGTACGGGACCGACACACTCAAAAAGGAAGGCAAAGGCTATTCTTGGGGGACTCGTGGAGAAGGAAGCAACAGAGGATAGTCTAAGTGGAAGCAAGAAAGAGAACAGAGAGGTGGAAGTGAAGAGTGCATGAAGAGGGGCTAAGGAAGAGTGCAGAGAGTGCGAAGCTAGACCCCAAGGATCTCAAGGTCCCTTTGCTGTGTGCGTGTGCCGACAGAAGGTATTCATTCCTTAGCTTGGTGGAAGCTTGGTGCAAGGTGTGCACAAGGATAAGCTTGAAGCAAGTGGAGGTCTGGTGCAGAGGAGGCCGATTGCAAGAAGACTTCGGGATAATTGGTATTTTGTAATGAAGCACTCTCTGTAGTTGCGCACAGAAGTATTGACTCGGATTGTGCTCAAACATTGTAATTGTTTTACTGTAATCTAAACTCAAGATTCCAAGGTGTGCTTCTGCAGAAGTTTCTAAGGTTATTTCCTCTTTTGTTCTTTCCTTTTTCTCCTACAAACCCTCAAACTCCTTCTCGTCCAAGAATCTCCCAACAGTTTTCATCAAACACAACATATCTACTTACAATGAAACCTTTATTGCTTGGATTATATAGCCTATAACATTTCGTATTGAGGTCATAGCCAATGAATATGCATTTTTCTACCTTTGGATCCAATTTGCATCTGATTTGAAGATATGTGTGCATATGCTATGCACCCAAAGATCCTACAATGATCAAGGCTAAGACTTCTTCCATTCCATGCTTCATATAGTGCCATCTCGTCTAATGCTTTTGATGGGAGTCTATTGATAAAATAGGTGGTTATGGATACAACCTCAGCCCATAGGTAATTGGGCGACTTCTTCTCATTTAGCATTGACCTTGTAGCCTCCACTATGGTTCTATTTCTTCTTTCTGCCACTAAATTTTGCTGTGAAGTATATTTGGTTGTAATGTCTCTTTTGATTCCTCTCTCTTGGAGATAAGAATCAAAGTCATGGGAGAAGTAATCTCCCCCTCCATCGGACCTTAGCCTCTTCAAATTTTACATGTTTGATTTTCTACAAGTGCTAGATATTTCTTGAAACAAGAGAACACCATATTTATGCTTCATAAAATATAGTATTGTCCATCTGATACAATCATCAATGAATGACACATAATACCTAGATCTAGAGATTGATGGTTCCTTGTTTGGCCCCCATACATCTGTATGGACTAGTTCCAATAGGTCTCCATGAATGTATCCCTTCTTTGTGAATGGTTGTTTGTGAGACTTGCCAAATTGACAAGCACTAAATTTATAAATCATGTGTTGTTTGGTAGACCAAGCACAATTTGATCCCTACTAATTTGCTTTAGAGACTTTTCAGCTATATGAACTAACCTCTTGTGCCAAATTTCCAATTTTGATAAGGTTTGACTACCATCATTGAACAATGCAATGTTCATAGTATCTTGGAGCTCAAAAGTAAATAGTCTACCTCACTTTTCTCCTTTTACTATCCTATTGAATCCTTGATGTGGATCCTCAACAAATGCTCCATTCATGACAAGGAATATGGGCGCATAGCGATGATTAAGGCGACACAATTTTGTCGCTTTAAAATGGCAAAAAGCATGGCAACAAGTGTCTAGCGTGGACCATTGATTAAACGACGCGTAAAACGACGTTTTTTTTGACGTGTGGCATGACGGGATGTCCGACGCTTGTAGTGAGCGTCGTTAAAGCGATGGTTTAAAAAAGCATCGCATAAGCAATGCTTTTTTGCATCGCATAAGCAACGGTAAATAACGTCCCTTATGTGACACAAATTGCAGTGGTTTTTACAATGCCTTACCATTGCTTACATGGCGGCTTGTTGATGAAAAAAATTAAAACTTCGATCAGCATGTTCACGCATCTGATCGAAGAGCTCTCCAACGTTTACAATTGCGCTGCGCTTACGAGCTGAAACAAGTATATGCAAAATTGTTGTTTTGCCTAATCTCTATTTTATTGTCTCTCTTTGTCTCATTTCTCTCTTTCTACATATATAGCAAACATAAATAAATAAAACAATTAAAACATCCATAAAAATAAAATAATTATATAAAATTTAATAATACTCATATAGGCATTCGGATGATCTCGCATATACTCACTCAAATGCCGATATCCAAAATGTGTAGCATACTACATCTCATGTTTCGTAGGATATCAACCATAATCCTTTCGCTACATTGAAACAAATAAAAAAGATTAGTTTCTTGCATTTTAACTAAAATAAAAAATATACTCACAATAGCACATATACTTACAAATGTAGCTACAAAACGATGATGGCCCATTCGGCCTAGGTGCAATGTGTGGCCCGACTCAACTCTCTTCTTTGCAACATCCTATTTATTTAAAGAAAAAAGAAATACATAAATTAAATGTAAAAAATTACTAAAATATATGAAAATTATAAATATAAACTATTAATTTGTTTACCTTTTGCTGAGGAAATGACTCCTGAAGACATAGCTGTCTACGAAAAAAATGCCATGTCTCAGGTGGTATGTTAGGTCACCTCTTATTTTTTTCCACCATACAATATCTCCTATTAATTTAATATCAAATAGAAAAAAAGAATGAGAATACATACACATATATACACACACATACACATACACATATACATGCAAACATATACACATACATATATGCATACATATACACATATACATACATATAACATAACCACACATATACATATCCACATATATATGTACACACATACACATGCATGCATATACATTCATTCATACAAAATGCATGCATTTATCCCACAATAATGTGTATTTGTGTATATGTGAATATATGTCTATGTGTAAATGTGTATATGTGAATATGTGTGTATGTGTAAATATGTATATGTGAATGTTTACGTATGTAAATAATCATATTATTAATATCAAATACCATTATTTGTAGATTCCGATCAATCAGATGGAGCTCCGCCACCGTCTTCTAATCATGAAAAGACTATATACTATAAGTATATCAAACTTTTAATTTAAAAAAAAAATGATAGATACATAACTGATATATTTTTTTGTTTCTTGTTATAATCAGATTTTGATCAATCAAAGGGCAGTCCACCACCTCCTACGCATGCAACGACTTCACATGTGTCCTCCGATAGGAATTATGATGAATTTTACTATCAAAAGCATATTATATGTTGGTGTAACTCTTGCTATGGCACATATCGAAGACCACAATTGGAATGTATTGAACATGAGGTAGAGTATGGTACCTTTGAGCGTGCACCATCACCTAGTCAACGTGATAATGCTTGGGTATGTATTTTTTTCTATAAATTAATGTCATTATTTTATTTAAAAACCATATACAAAATCATATTACTGTTGATATATAGGAATACTTGCTCGATGATGATGATGATGATAATTTTGCTCATAATGTTAATATACCTCGTACATGTCATGGACTTGTTGTTCATCAATTACAAGCAGAGGTTTCTAGAAATCCTCTACTTCCTGGTTTAGAGACTGAAACGGTTGGAGATTATCCATTGCTAGCTCGTGATCGTTCTCTAGTACAAACATATGATAGAAGAAGATATGGAGGATGGAATAGAGGACCACTTCCTTTAGATGGAGAGGTTTTCAACTTTTGGGGTAATCGCTATATGATTGCTCCATCCACTATTACTAATGTTGGTTATGGTCTCTTTATTATAGAGGATTTACATGTGCCTCCGAACTCTGAAGTCACTCTTATGTCATTTTGTGGTCCTATATATGGATGGGGAGATTGGCATCGACCTGCACATTATGTTCAAAGCATGAGTACTTATGGAATATGCTTGAATGCAACATCCCTTACTAGTGGAATGATTTCACATGCAAAAAATGAAAGATTATGTATTGATGGAAGACCTTACATGCATGGAAATATAGTAGGTTTAATAAATAGTAGTCGAGGGTTACATAATAGTTCAAGGACTGATTTCACATTTGAGGAGCATGAAAATAGTCATGAATCACCATACATGAGTAGAGATGTATCAAGATACATAGTCATCAATGCTATTACTACATTACATGCTGGTGATGAATTGTTAGTGAATTATGGATGGCGTAGACCTCCAAGAGCACCTTTTAGCTAGAGAGAGAATGGAAATTTTCTATCCATATTTAATAACTTATATATTTAATTTTATGTTTAAAGTTTACTTTTTATTCATTTATGGAATACTAATGATTTTTATTCATGTGTGTAGATTCCAATGTATGATCTTGATGATATTCCTCCACACCATTCACAATTGCCAGTAAGACCTCATTTATTAGAAGCTTCTATGAGGAGGCTATGCAAAAGTAATCCTATGAAATATGCAAGGTTGAAAGATCTATATTCAAAAGAAGATGAAGTACAAGATTTGTGCGACAATGATGAAGATGATGGCATGGCAGATGTTATTGAGGATTGATATCAAAATGACAATGAGAGCATTGATATTTCTAAAAATGAGAAATATCTTCGAGAAGAATGTCTAAAGCATGTATATGAAGGAAGTCGTTTGACATGAGTAAGTGCGAACTTACTTATTCTCAATCTTCAAAATCATTTTGGATGGAGTAATGTATCTGTTTTGGCACTAGTAAGGTATAATTTTCAATTTTCTATCTATTTATATATACATGCATAAATATATACATATAAATACATGCATATATAGACATACCCATAATTATACATGAATGCATACACACATATAAACATACACACACACATACACATGTTATGAGAGTAAGGTCAAATTATACATACCTGTATCGAAAGAAGATGTTTTGCCCATCTAGCCTTTAAAATTGTCCACCCAACCTTTAGAATCAACCTGACACATCTGTTTCTCCTATTCTAGTCGACCTAATACCTGTGTTGCTCACTCTTTTAAGAACTTTGCATACAAATATTAAGTATCAGTTAGCTATGGAGGTATTAGGTCGTTAGGAAAATGACAGGACCAAATTTATCTCGAAGATTTTGAAGGATGGAAAAATAATTTTAAAGGATGGAAACTTTCTGTCCACCCATCCTTCAAAACTATTCATGCATCTTTCAAAATCTTCGAGATAAATTGGTCCTCCTATTTTCCAAATGACCTAATACCTCCATAGCTAATTGATACTTTATATTTGTAAACAAATATGTAAGCCTTAGTTAGCAAGGTAGGTAATAGATTGACTATAAAATGGGAGACAGCCAGACGATTCAGTGGTCTAGATATCTATATGAAAGTCTACAAACCACAATAAACAAAAAGAAAATTAGAAATGAAATTAAATATACACAGCTACACATGCATACATATACATACATACATACACATATATATACACATAAACATACTATACACATGTTATGAGAGTAAAGTCAAATTATACATACCTATATCGAATGAAGATATTTTGTGCATCTAACTTTTAGAATTGTATGGCCAACCTTTAGAATCTTCCTGGCACATCTGCTTCTCCTATTCTAGTCAAGTTAATAGCTGTCGTGCTAACTCTTTTATAAACTTTGCATAAAAATATTAAGTATGAGTTAGCTATGGAGGTATTAAGTCGTTTGAAAAATAGGATAAGTAAATGTACCTCGAAGAATTTGAAGGACGGAATAATAAATTTAAAGGATGGGCAGACACAAAGTGTTCACTCAGTGCAGGTTTTGGTTTTTACCTTAGCTACGATAAGAACAAGAACTTGCATTGAATGAACACTTCATTTCTGCCCAACCTTTAGAATTATTCATCCATTTTCCAAAATCATCGAGAGAAATTTTCTTGTCTTATTTTCAAACAACCTAATACCTCCATAGTTAGCTGATACTTAATCCTTGTAAACAAATATGTAAGTCTTAGTTAGCAAGGCTGGTAATAGATTTACTATCAAATGGGAGACAACCAAATGATTAAGTGCTCTAGATATGAAAGTCTGCAAACCATAATATACAAAAAAAAAATGAAATCAAATATACAGAGCTACACATGCATACATACATATACATACATACATACACATTCATACACATACATACATATACATACATACATACACATTCATACACATACATACACATACATAATACATACACATATATACACACATTCACATACATATATGCATACACATACGCATACGTATATATACATACATATACACCTATAAAACACATATACACACATACATACATATACACATATGCATACGTATACGCATCCCATGCATATACACATCCACATACACATACACATAAGCATACACATATATAAAATTATATGCATATATATATATATATATATATATATATATATATATATATATATATATATATATATATATATATATATATATATATATATATATATATATATATATATATATATATATTTATTTATTTATTTATTTATTTATTTCTATTAATATGTCTTTTCTTTTATGAACTTACACGTTATTATCTAAAAAGTTTTTGCCAAGTTAGAATATTCTTCCTACCTCACATGATGAAATGAAGAAGATAATCAACAATCTTGGTATAGATTATCAATGTATACATGCACATCCTAATGATTGTATTTTATATAGAGATGAATATGCAGGCTCTTTGACATGCCCCAAATTTTAATCCCCTTGATATAAGGACAAAGAAGGTAAAATCCCAAAAAAGGTATTGAGACATTTTCCATTGGCTCCACGGATTAGACATATGTTTCAAAGCCCCAAATTATCAAAGCTTTTAACATGGGGACATGATCATAAAAGTACTGATGGAATAATCAGAATTCCTCATGATAGTGTTGCTTTTCAACATATTGATTCTACATGGCTT
Source organism: Ceratopteris richardii (assembly GCA_020310875.1). Taxonomy (NCBI): domain Eukaryota; kingdom Viridiplantae; phylum Streptophyta; class Polypodiopsida; order Polypodiales; family Pteridaceae; genus Ceratopteris; species Ceratopteris richardii. The sequence goes on from CM035418.1 coordinate 6,073,162, forward strand.
GAATTTGCACAAAAATCCATAGAACCTAAAGTTACGGAGTTGCATTAGATGGGGTTAATCCATTCCCCATGAAATTTAGTAAATGGTCAACATGGCCACTGGTAGTCATAAACTACAATCTTCCGCCATATCTTAGCATTAAAAAGGAACATTTAATGCTTTCACTTTTAATCCCAAGAAAAAGACAAATTAAAGATATGAATATATATCTTGCTCCTATCATTGATGATCTCCAAGAGTTATGGAGAGGTATTAATGTCATTGATGTATCGAGAAGCATCAATGAAAGACATATCACGGTTCGTGGTATTGTGGCTTGGACTATTCACGATTTTCTAGGATATGGTGCTTGTTCAGGTATTGATGTAATTTTTTTATTCAATATGCATACAAACAAATGTGATTTAATCTAATAATATTTTTATCGTTTTCATGATGCAGGAATATCTACTAAGGGTTATAATGCTTGTCCATATTGTGGTGATTGGTTGAGATTAATCTATAGTAAGAATCTCAACAAAAATATTTATCCTCGACATCGATGATTCTTGCCTGATCATCATCCATTAAGATCTAAAAGAGAGTCGATACATTTTAATGGAAAGCTTGATACAGGTGAGTGTCCAAAACCTATGATGCCTATGGATTGGTATAAAAAATGGACAGATGGACCTCTAATAGATCCAGAACAGAAATCGTTAGTGATGATGAAGATAATGAGTATGTGAAGAGAGGTAAAGGAAAATTGGCACTCGTAGAGAAGATATCAATATGGTATTCTTTAGAGTATCGGAAAGAGTTAAAAGTATGTCATCTTCTTTATCCTATGCATATATTCAAGAATATTGGTTATTCACTATGGTAGCATCTTCTTGGACTAAAAGACACCATAGCATCAAGGAATGATTTGAAAGACCAAAAATCAAAACCAAAGTTATGGCTAGTTTTTGATAGACATCAACAAGAAACAACTTATGTACCTGCTCCTTGGGTACTTACAAGAAAAGAGATACAAACTATCAACAATAGGATTCAATTGATTTGGACTCCTACAGGATATGGAGCATCTTTCCAAGACATGTTTACTATGGATGATAAGAGCTTATCTGGGTTAAAGACCCATGACTGGCATAACTTTTTGAAACATATTTTACCTTTGGTTATTGATGGATGTACAACGAAAGGAGTACAAGATCTGATCTATCGTCTTGGATCGCTTATAAGGTAATTATGATACTTTTATATTTAATATGTATGAGTATTTGATATCGTTTATTTTTTAATTAACTTCTTTATAATTTTTTTCTGATATGTATAGGTGGATTACATAAAAAACGATTGACAAAAACTCGATCCCACAAAAAAAACATGAATGCAAAGATCTACTATGTTTGATGGAGAAAGAGCTTCCTACTTCATTTTTTGATATTCAGGTTCATTTATTAGTCCATCTTGTAGATGAAATAGAGATTGCAGGTGTTGTCAACACTCAATGGATGTTTTGGGTCAAGAGATTTATGGGAATATTAAAAGTTTACGTGCGACAAAGAGCAAAACCAAAAGGATCCATGGCAAAGGGTTGGATGCTTGAAGAGTGCATGCATTATGTTACTGAGTACCTTGAAAGAGTTCATATAGAAGCTCCACGTGCATGGACCAATGAGTCTTCTTCAAAAATAACAGATGAGGTATTATCAGGTAAGGGAGTTCCATTTTTATTTAGATTTCAAGAAAAAAATGATGTTTCTACTTTTCTAGCATATAATAGCGAATGCACGCAAGCATTCCTTAGTGAGTACGAACAGGAACTTCAACATCTCCAAAGTAAAAGGCAAAAAAACAAAAGATATAGATGTAATCTCGATAATAATGAGATTACAAATATGTCTTCTTTCATGGATTGGCTATATAGTCGTTTGCAATGCACCAACGCAAATAATGAAGAAATCTCAGATGAGTAGAGAGAGTTAATGATAGGCTATGAATAGAAGGTAATTTTATTTTTAATAATATTTTGTTTTTTTCATATATGTATATTAGTTTCTATTTCCTAATTTAATTTCTTTTGCAAGCTCAAATGTTCACTAATATGTGGGCTTTTGGACAACATATTAGAATCAAAGCCATTGATTCTTTATGTAAAACAGAGGATTCTAGTATTGTTGCTTCTTTCAAGCAACTATCACATGCTAGCTCAAAAGACATGAACCTTATAGATGGCGAACTTGGTTACATGGGAATTGTTTTTGGTATCTATGAAATATCATTTCATACATTCAAACAGGTAGAAAAAAGTTTTTATTTTTTATGATAGAGTTAGTTATTTTTTTAAGCACCTAATAATGGGTTTTTGTTTTTATATATTTTGATAGATCATTTTGAAGGTTGAATGGTTTCAAGCCGAGTATAAAGGTAGTAATTCCACATTAAGAAAGGAATTATCTGGGTTTTGAGCAATTGATTCTTCCAAGGTAATGCGATCTACTAAAGAACCATATATTCTTCCTAGGCATATTGAACAAGCATTTTTTTACAAAAAACCTAGATGCTCACCCTTGGTGGCAAGTCATTCATGTTCAACCTAGAGGTAGGTCATTGTTTGAACAGTTTATTGTTAGAGAGATCGAAGAAAGTCCTCTTGATGATTCGCCATCAGATATTGATACATCAACATCTGAAAGAGAAATTAGAATCATTATACGTGATAATGATACTAATCTTTTTGATAAAGAAGATAATACTCTACATGCTGATTCTACTGATGGTGAAGAGGAATTACCAGAAATCGATATTAATCCATCAATAGATGATGTGACTCATGAGAATACAAATTTAACAATAGAAGATATACATATATGTATATGCATTTGTGTAAAATATTCATGTATTCATGTATATATTGTTAGACGGCCGCCGGACAAGGACAATTGTACTTAGACAGAGGGTTTTAATGCGCGGTAAAGAAAGATTCGCGAAAACCTTGTAACAGACTTCTATTTAAAGCAATGAAAGGAAAGCGGTAGAGACCGGCAGTTTTGGGAAGAGCCCCTGCTTTGTTGGGAATTGTAGTGTGTTGTTGGTTAAGTCTCGAGTCGCGGTGTTTGGGAATTGCAAGTGTAGTATTGTGTATGTATGTGTTCTGTTACGTCTGCTCCACTAAGTCCGTTTTGGGAAGTCGTGAGTACACTGTTTGAGACTGTGTGCGCTGTGTCAATGAGAAGATTGAGTTCTGTTCTGTTCTGTTCGCTTCTATCTGTTCTACTATCCTCCCTATCGTGCATGATTACTATTCGGTAGTCTTGTGTTGTGAATCTGTTGGGTGATAAGTTATACGCAGTTCTGGATTTCTTCACGGAATAAGTGTTGTTTATCAGCCTTCTAGTGAACAAGGGACTGTGTAAGGCCGAAGCGAACTAATTGCGTGTTAGCATTTTTCTGTTAAGTGACCAGGTTCGATACAATAGTCTGCGTTCACTATGGATTCCAATCCCAGGAAGGACTCGTATCGGTAAGGGTCTGTACGCGAATGAAAGCATTGATAAGTTTGTGACGAATCGACTGTTGGTAGGAACTTGTTGCTTGAGTTTGGTATACGATAAGTTTGCGTAACCTCGAGTATAGCTGTCTGTTGTATTATTGTTCGGTATACCTATCTGTCACGAGGAAGTAGCATATTGAGTAGTATTCGGTTAATGAAGTTGAGTATTCTACTAGTTTCAAGTCGGAACAGGACTACTGCTCTGTTACTATAGCAGGTCCAGTCCAGGAGTTCTAAGTCCCCGCACGCCGAGCAGTTATCAGTAGTCAGAGTCAAGTACTGAGCTAAGACACGATAGAGTATTTATGATTGCGTGAGAAGTTGGGAAAATAGTACAGGGCCTCTGTCTAACAGACCCCTACCACTCCCAAGGACCCACGTGGCTAAGCGAACGATCGCGGTTAGAAGATTTGGAACCAATTGAACGTGAAGCATTGAACAGGAAGTAAAGTAATGCTAAACCCATAAATCAGTATCAGTTTAATCCATAAACAGTTTAACATTTAACATTTGGCACCGTCTGTGGGAAAGTGGCAACTGTTTACCAGTCTCTGCGGTAAAGTAGCATTTGATTGCGAGTTACTTGTGAGAAAGTGGCATTAGAGTGCTAAGCGGGTTGTAAGAAGCAAACATCCAGTAACATTTGATTTACTGACAGTAGCAACAGACCCAGATTGTTGCAAACTGCTCAGATAGTATCACTGGGCAATGATACATACCGGTTACTCGGTCTGGCGAAACGTATCCTAGGACCCAGACGACGGGAACAAGAAAAGTACAAAAAACAACTCTAGGAGAAGAAGGTATGACGCGACCTGACTCAGTGGTCGAGCAAGTTAAGGACGCTAGAATTAATTCCGGTCATAGTCCGGTGGAACGATCAGCGCCTTTGGTACATGCTGGTGTCACCTCGACCCAGCCTAACCAAAGTATAGTGATTCCAGAATCTATCAATACGCCGCTGGAGATTAGACAAACTCTAGGAAAAGAAATCAGTAAAAGCGAAAAAACGCTACAGTCTGGTAGACTGTCAGCTCATTCCGGTGATATTCCGGTGATAGAGACACCAACTGGCGGTCAAGGATTAGCATTTTTTGTAGAATCCTCAGCCAGACCCGCGTGCCTGGAAGAAAGATTTCGGATATTAGACATCCAGAAAGAAGGAGACCTATTCGAAGCTGAGGTCCGAAGTATCCTGCGCAAAAACAGCACACCGGAAGGCACGCCATCCGGCGATCCAGATTCTGATAGTTCATCTAATCAACCTCAAGACACAGAAGAAGGACCGGAGACACCCACGATGAACGGACAACAACAACAACAACAGTTAGGTCAACCAAGGCCGCCTCCAACAGGAGTAACCTACACGAAATTCGGTGGATTCCCAGGAGATGACCCAGACGCTCATGTACGAACTTTTGAGATAAGTTATGCAGTTCTTAACCATCCACCAGATCAGGCGTACAAGGCCATTGTTTTTCAATCTACTTTGGTCAATGAAGCAGCTAGATGGCTTACAGAATACGACATTAATCATTTCGGTACCTATGATGCAGTACGAGATGCCTTTCTACAACGATTCAGACTAAAGAAGAATCCTGCTGAAATCTTTGAGTATCTACAGAACAACCGACAGAAGGCAAATCAGACTGTCCAGGAATACGCTACTCTCTTCAGAACACATTTACGGCAGATACCACAGGCACATGCTAATCTACCTGACGATGTCATCTCTCAATGGTTTATCAATGGACTAACCCCACAATTGAAGCAGATCATGATTATCAGATGTGTTGGAGCAATGACACTGGATGCAGTCATTGCAATGGCTCTACAGTTGGAATCCAAGGTTGGTGGATTTTCAGAAGACTTGGAATGGTTAAGGACAAACAAAAATATGACTAAAAATATAACCAGGCAAGTATACTGCACCACGTGCAAAAATTCAGGGCATACAAGTGCTAACTGTGCGCTAAATCAAACATTCTGCGCTATCTGCAACACTACCGGACACTCCACCATAAATTGTGTCTATAATGCCAGAATACAGGGAACAGCAACAGTCAATGCTGTTATTCAAGAACATGGACAGGCAGCGAATCACTATGTACCTCCGCAACTGAGAAACAACCAGCCACAGGGATATCGAAACTACCGAGGACAGAGGAACAATAACTATAATGCAAACCGCTGGCAGAACGAACCACCACCGGAAAATCCCAATTTACCACCGCCACGCTGTCATTTTTGTGGTGAATTCGGACACATTAGAAGATATTGCAAAGACGCAGCTGAGTATGACCAAAGGAAGAAGGAACGACAAAACCCAATGGCCAACATGGTACAAATTACTCCGGTAGAAACGCAAACTGCTACAGTCCAGACCCGATCAGGTAAACAACTGCAACCAGCAGCAGAAGTATTTGAACCAGGGATACGAGAACAACATAGGATGTATAACAAGGCTAGTCACTGGACCGCCACAGAACCACCAGTATTCCCAGAACCCATTCCGGTGACTCAGACCTCGTCGATAAAAGAAGGAACACAACAAAAGGAAGCAGCAGAAGAACAACCATCAGTAGTAGACATAACAGCAGATACTTCGGCAACAGCAGAGACCTCAAGTTCAAAGGAGCAGGATAACCAATCTCAGCAGGCCTGGGAAATTTTGTCCAAGGCATCTATCACCCTACCTCTCGGCCAACTTTTGGCGTTAGTACCTGGAATCCGGCAACAGTTTCAACAATATTTTAGCCCGGCACCCTCTTGCATTTCGGCAACCGCCGCAGTTCAACCGGAATCTGATTCTACGGTTGATCATGCAGTGCCCTTGATTACAGTATGGTATAAGAATCAGAATATCACGCAGGTATTAATTGACGGAGGCTCCGGCGTAAACATTGCAACCGCAGCATTATGTAAAAAGCTAGGCTGGACCGAAATCGAACCAGTTCAATTCTTTGTCAGAATGGCTGATCAATCTAGAGTCCATCCCGTAGGACTTGTACGGAATGTACCCAGTACTCTACAAGGTACGACTTTCAAAATGACTTTTGTTATACTAGATCTGCCCGAATCCACCTTGGATACAACCTTCTTTTCGGCCGACCTTGGCTGAAGCATGCAAAGGTAATACAGGACTGGTCTGCGCAAGAGCTCACATTCAAGGATGCCAATCGTAAATATGTGGTAAAACTAGATGCTATACAACCCTGCGAACTTCACGCCAGACCTTATCTCGCTGAACCAGTTCATATGTTAGATGGACTATCGGATGATGAAGAAGAGCAATTTCTGAAGAATAACGCCGATTTAATGTCTCTAGGAACTGTTGATCTACAGTCCGTCATTAATAACTGGAACACTTCAGTTTGTGCAGTAGTAGCTATCACCGAAAAGTCTGAACAAGCAGATACTGAATTACAACCACTATTCAAGCCAACAGAGGATACAGAAAACCCACAACAATTTTATGTCCCTGAAGACCAGCTGATCACGTACAATCTAGGAGACAAGGACCATCCTCGACCTGTAAAAATAAGGCAAAACTTATCGGAAATCTTTCAGGCTAATTTGATTCAGCTCCTTCGCGAATTCTCAGACGTCTTTGCATGGGATTACAAAGATATGAAAGGATTAGATCCGCGCATATATCAGCACATAGTCATGCTGAAGCCTGAAGCTAAACCGAATAAGCAGCCCAGCTATCAGATGAATCCCAATTATGCATCTCAGGTAAAAGCCGAACTTGACAGATTATTAAAAGTAGGATTCATCGTACCAGTAGAACATGCTGAATGGATTTCACCAATTGTGATTGTGCCAAAGAAAAATAAGCAACTACGAATCTGTGTAGACTACCGAAAATTGAACGCAGCAACAGTACCAGATCCTTTCCCGATTCCCTTTTTGGATACCATGCTTGATAGGGTAGCAGGTCATGAAATATATTCATTCTTAGATGGATATAGTGGTTACAATCAGGTTAGAATGGCTGAAGAAGATATACCAAAAACTGCTTTCATTACCAATTGGGGTGTCTTCGCCTGCACCGTAATGTGGTTCGGATTAAGAAATGCACCAAGCACATTTCAAAGATGTATGCAAGAGATATTTTCTCCCTATCTCACTTCATTCATGCAAGTATACCTTGACGACTTCTCAATCTTTGGGAAGATGATAGCACATTTAAATCATTTACGATGTTGTTTTCAGAAGTGTAGAGAATATAGACTCTGTCTTAACCCAAACAAATCCGTGTTTGCGGTTTCGTGTGGCAAACTACTTGGGCATATTGTATCTGCTCAAGGTATCCGAGTAGATCCAGCTAAGATTTCGGCAATTTTAGAAGCCCCGGTACCCGCAACTCCAAAATAAGTAATGTGTTTTATGGGTCAAATACGGTGGCATGGCAGACACTTACGGTGGCTTGCTCACCTCGCAGTACCACTGAACAGGCTAATCACAAAAACTCCCCGACAGTTTGAATGGACTGAAGAATGCCAAACTACGTTTGATCGGCTCAAGTATCTCCTAACACAAGCCCCAATTTTACAACCACCGGACTGGGACAATCCGTTCCATGTTTTTGTCGACGCTTCAGATATTGCAATTGGCAGTATTCTGATGTAGCAAACAGATAAGTGGTTTCGCCCTGTTTATTACGCCAGTAGAAGGCTTGCACCGGCAGAAAAGAACTATTCCACTACTGAAAGAGAATATCTAGGATTGATTTACTCAATCAAAAAGTTCAGACATTATTTATTAGGCCGAAAGTTTACCTTTCATGTGGACCATGCTGCCCTTGTTTATCTAGTAAGACAACAACATCTAGGCGGACGATTAGCACGATGGGTGCTACTTTTACAAGAATTCGACTATGACGTCATTCACCGACTCGAAAATGCACATGCCCTAGCAGATTTCTTATCTCGCCTGGATTCCGGAGAAGCTCCGGTAGGCATAGATGACACGACTCCTGCGATTTATAATGCTGAACCACTATCCGATGAAACGGCCAACCTTCAAGCACCATCTACATACTATGATCAGATTTTAACTTTTCTCACCGAAGGATGCTTCCCATCTGAGACGACCAAGGCAGTTCGAAGGAAATTGGTAGTCTTTAGCCGCCGATTCCGGCTAGTAGCAGGAGAACTATATTATGCAAATAATACCGGAATCTTACTTCGCTGTATCCCACCTCATGAGGTTAATTCAGTTATCACTTTGGCGCACTCAATTCCTTCTGGTGGCCATTTTGCAGTAGACTTAACTCAACGGAAAATTCTGCAAGGAGGTCTCTGGTGGCCAACGATGTACAGAGATGTCGCACAGTTTGTTAAACAATGTGATACTTGTCAAAGAACTGGTCAGCCTTTGCAAAGGCATCTTTTTCCTGTGCAACCCATCTTACCACTCGAACCATTTCAGAAATGGGGATTAGATTTTATCGGTCCAATCACACCCCCAGCAGTCTTCAGTAACAACAGATACATACTAACCTGTACAGACTATGTAACAAGATGGGCAGAAGCCTGGGCTTTACGATCTGCTACAGCGGTTACGGTAGCAAAATGTCTACTCACGGATGTCTTCCCACGATTTGGCTTACCCCTGGAAATTGTCTCAGATCAAGGCACTCATTTTGTGAACAATCTAATGAAGGCCCTTACACAATCATTCCCGGTCACACATAAATTTAGCTCTCCTTATTATCCACGTGCCAATGGATTGGTCAAAAGTACAAACAAATCACTGTTGAATATCCTCCGGAAATTGATCATGGAAGCACCGGAAAGATGGGATCAACTACTACCTGCAGTATTATGGGCATACCGGACTACATATAAGGTAACAACTGGCTTGACACCTTTCAAACTAGCTTATGGCTTAGAAGCAATAGCACCCATGGAAATAGTCATCCCAAGTCTGCGTGTAGCAATCACTCAGAAGATGCTACCGGAAATTTCGCTGACAGCACGAATGGACGCACTCAGAGAACTTGATGAGCACCGATGGCTCAGTTTTTTAACTATGCGCGAAGTACAACTAAGGCAAGCCAAGACACACGATCGATATTTGAAGACTCCAATCTTTTCGGTAGGCCAGCTTGTACTCTTCTATAACGCAAAATCGGATAGAGTAGCAGGAAAATTCAAATTACGATGGTTCGGCCCTTTCAAGATCTCAGAACAAATCGGTCCGGCAACTTTTCGGTTGACTACGTTGACCGGAAATCCACTTCCAAAGGTAATCAATGGGTCGAAGCTGCGGCCGTATTATCCCACTACTAGTACGCATTAAATTATTCGGCGGTGAACCGCGTTTTGTATAAATTTTTTGCGTTTTTCTTTTTCTCCCTTTTTAGTCGTGTTTTGTACGAATCTTTATGTTACCAGCCGCCCCTCCCTACGGGTCACTCAAGCATGCACGCCAGCATGCAAATAGTATCATTCCCGCACCGCACAATGATACCCACCCCCCCTTCCCACCCCCCACCGTGTTCTCCTTATTTAACCCCCTCGGTTGCGCCAAAAACGCTATTGTGTTCTCGAGATTATACGTATTATCCCTGTCTTCTGTGTTGCCTGTAAGTGTGCTCGTGAACACCATGGAAGCGCTAGCCAACTATGCTGCTTTCCGTGATGGTATCCCGACAGACGTCGGCGAATACCTGCGCTGCAGAGGGTTGGCCAACTTCGCTGAGTTGCCCTGGCACTCAGTGGAAGCCCATCCCTTCTCCGCACAGATCATCCACACCATCGCCCAATTCCCCATCACCGAACGATAGTGGGTCTTCCCTTCCCTCCCATCTAGAACCGTCATCACCTTCCAAGCCTTCTCTGCAGCCTACCACCTCCCCCGCAAGGCCGCGAAAATGGCCCTAGCATCCCTGTCGCTCGCATGACCGAACTCTTCCCCCGCTCCTCATCAAACGAATACGCCATTCTCTGCCGCCCAGAACCCGAACGGTCCGCCCTACAGTTCCTCGTAGCAATCCTCAACCTGCAAAAACGAACCTACGGCATCTCTCGCCCCTTCTATTCCGCCCTGGAATTAGCCACCCGCGAACCTGTCAACTTTGCCTCTTATTTCTTCCAACGCATTCATAAGGAATCCATCGCGATAGTAAAACAACTCCAGAAGGGAACCTCTCCGCGCTCTCGCCTTCCCCACATCATCTCCTTCCTCTTCCCAACCATTCTCGCCGCACAACCCCCACCCACAGGCCCAGCACTTAGGCACGAAGAATCAGCACACCCGCTCGATGAATCTGACAAAGAAGACGAAGAGATCAATCAACTCTTCCGCACTAAACGAATCTGCATCAGCTCTTCCGAAAGCGAAGTCCAAGGATCCGCCGGAAAGAAACACGACGCCGAAGAGGATAAGCAAGAAGAAACATACCACGACATCGCCACTTCAATACACAACGACACTTCGATAGAGCAACAAGACCAGCAAAACCAAGCAGACACAGAGATAGTGTCCACCAAAAAGGAATCCGAGCATCAACAGGACGAACCGGAAACCGCCACAAAAGCACTGGATGAACTTATCGCGGCCATCAACCATACAGAAGCCGAACAACAGACAGTTGCAAAGGTAACCACGACTGACTCTGTTCTGCCCACCCCACCTGTCAACCCCGACCTCCCACCGGAACCATCCCGCCGACCCGGTTCTGAACCTACACCCTCCTCCTCTTCCTCCCCTAACTACTCTCCGCCAAACTCCCAGAACCTACTCACCGATACCTCCTCTCAGCCTCGTCAACCACCACCACCACCCACCGTATTTTCAGAACTAGCCTCCATAGGGCAGTTCCTTATGCACTTATCAAACCAGCTGCCCATACAGTTCAAGGAAGCCACGGACAATCTGAAGGCCGAATACCAATACAAGGTCGACGTCCTGGAAGCTGACATCACCCCCCTCCAAGAAGAAATCAAAGCCATAAAGACTGAGAACCATCAGCTACAAACGCAGTTAGTAGAGCTCCAAGCCAAATTCTCGGCAGAACAGACACTAGTAGAGCAAAGAGATGCAGCCCTCGAGCAACTTGCAGCCAAAGAACGACTCCTACACGCCGCGCATGCAGAAATCCAAGCCCTGAAGACCACCCTCCACAAAAACGAAGATATCAACGCCTCTCTCGAAGAATTGATCGCAGAAACAAAGACTCAATTGCAGGAGTCCATCCAGAAGAATCAGGACCAACAGAAAGAAACCGAACAAATCCAAGAACAGTTACGACGAGCCGAAGAATGCGCAAATGAGGTTAACAGTATCCTAAAACGCCAACTGCTACGGGAAGGACAATACCTAAAGGATATCGACAAGACGCGTAGAGAACGAGATGCGTTCAAAAAAACCCTCGATTTCCAAACTCAGCACTATGAACGCCTAGACAACCAAGTGCACAACCAGAAGGAGTACATTATAGAGCTGAAAACCAAACTCACCGAGATGCAGACATCCCGAGATGCGGCCTTAGCTAACGACTTTTATTTACAAGAGGCTTTCCTTCAAACCCAAGCCGAAATTTTGTTAAATCAAGCCATAGCCCTTAGTGCAGTAAGAACCGACGCCCAATTACTAGAACCCACAACCTTAGTACAAATGTTAGAAACTCTCAAAAAGAAAATTACCCGAACATTTAGGCTCGCCCGAAATATGTACTTAGAAGGCCTAGTATCCGAACCGTAGAAACCTGCGGGTTCGAGTCCACCGTGCGTGCCAGTGTTAGACGGCCGCCGGACAAGGACAATTGTACTTAGACAGAGGGTTTTAATGCGCGGTAAAGAAAGATTCGCGAAAACCTTGTAACAGACTTCTATTTAAAGCAATGAAAGGAAAGCGGTAGAGACCGGCAGTTTTGGGAAGAGCCCCTGCTTTGTTGGGAATTGTAGTGTGTTGTTGGTTAAGTCTCGAGTCGCGGTGTTTGGGAATTGCAAGTGTAGTATTGTGTATGTATGTGTTCTGTTACGTCTGCTCCACTAAGTCCGTTTTGGGAAGTCGTGAGTACACTGTTTGAGACTGTGTGCGCTGTGTCAATGAGAAGATTGAGTTCTGTTCTGTTCTGTTCGCTTCTATCTGTTCTACTATCCTCCCTGTCGTGCATGATTACTGTTCGGTAGTCTTGTGTTGTGAATCTGTTGGGTGATAAGTTATACGCAGTTCTGGATTTCTTCACGGAATAAGTGTTGTTTATCAGCCTTCTAGTGAACAAGGGACTGTGTAAGGCCGAAGCGAACTAATTGCGTGTTAGCATTTTTCTGTTAAGTGACCAGGTTCGATACAATAGTCTGCGTTCACTGTGGATTCCGATCCCAGGAAGGACTCGTATCGGTAAGGGTCTGTACGCGAATGAAAGCATTGATAAGTTTGTGACGAATCGACTGTTGGTAGGAACTTGTTGCTTGAGTTTGGTATACGATAAGTTTGCGTAACCTTGAGTATAGCTGTCTGTTGTATTATTGTTCGGTATATCTATCTGTCACGAGGAAGTAGCATATTGAGTAGTATTCGGTTAATGAAGTTGAGTATTCTACTAGTTTTAAGTCGGAACAGGACTACTGCTCTGTTACTATAGCAGGTCCAGTCCAGGAGTTCTAAGTCCCCGCACGCCGAGCAGTTATCAGTAGTCAGAGTCAAGTACTGAGCTAAGACACGATAGAGTATTTATGATTGTGTGAGAAGTTGGGAAAATAGTACAGGGCCTCTGTCTAACAGACCCCTACCACTCCCAAGGACCCACGTGGCTAAGCGAACGATCGCGGTTAGAAGATTTGGAACCAATTGAACGTGAAGCATTGAACAGGAAGTAAAGTAACGCTAAACCCATAAATCAGTATCAGTTTAATCCATAAACAGTTTAACATTTAACAATATGCAAGTGTTTATAATTGTGTATGCATGTATAAGTATACATGTGTGCATGTAGGCATGTGTATGTGATGTGTACATGTATATATGTATATGTCTCTATGTGTAAATGTGTACATGTAAATATGTATGCATGTATGATAGTTATGTGTGCATTTAGGCATGTATGCGTGATCATAATGTATCTACTCCATTTTATATTTATGTATGTGTATCTACATAACATGTATATATCTTTATATATATTATGATCCTCGTTGATTCAAGTAGCTATATATAGAGGCATAAGGTTGGGAGGAGGGAAATCTCTATAGTAGGATGTCAGGGGGATAGATGCAATGTGTACATATACTTCAATCATATGGCTAAAAGGCTGAATTAGAGTTTCTAAATTAGGGGTTTTAAAACACTAATATCAAAATTAGTGTTTTCGAATTAGGATTTTTGAAATAGGATTTCTGAATTAGAATATTTATAATAGGGTTTTTTAATTAGGATATATATATATATATATATATATATATACATATAGATATATGAGTATGCATATGTGTGTATGTATGTGTATCTATATGTGCATATGCATGTGTGTGTATGTATGTGTATCTATATGTGCATATGCATGTGTTGTGTGTGTGTGTATGCATGTGTATATGTACATATGCATGTAAATATGATTATGTGCATCTATGTGTGTGTACATATGATTATGTATGTGTATGTGTATGTGAGTATGTGTATGTGTCTATGTGTGTATTCATTATATGTGTGTAACTGCATGCATGTGTATGTGTGTGTAAAAATGTGCATGTATGTGTGTGTATGTATAAATGTGCATGTATGTGTATATGTGTGTAAATGTGCATGTATGATGTATATGTGTGTGCATGCATGTATTTGTACCTCTAGTCTCACTCTTCTCTCTCTCTCACATACATACATACATACATACATACATACATACATACATAAATACACATACTCATATTCACATATACATACATAAAAGCAATGCGTACCATGCATTATCATGACGATGATCCATAAGTGTCCGCATCTCTTTTAGACACCACTTATGCGACCATACTGTCCCAAAGTCTATCTCAAGTGAACTAAGTACATATTTTTTATCCCTCTCATCATGCTTGCTACAAAAATAAAAAAAAATCATGTAAATAAAATATAAGATATTTATTTCAATTTATATGTAAAATTTGTACTTACTTCCACTGTAAGTGGACAAGATGCAGGTAAGAGTTGCATAATGCTCGCATTCTTCTCTTGAACTCCAATCCATTCCCTATATACACAATGTTCCCCTCTGGCTCTATATTGCACTCTAGCCCTTAGGTGCCTATGCATGTTCTCATAGGCACCTGTGCTCTGCTATCATGATCCGGAGGTGGTATTGGTGTCCTGAAAATAGATAGATAAAAATAAATAAAAATATGTGTTATAATATCATTAAAAAAATTTATGAAAAAAAAAAACATACGTATGAGCAGATAGCTGTCTTCCTGCATGTGGAGCCGTAGAAGAGCCCTCCTCTGATCGTTGGGTAAGCATCTGGATCGTATAATTCAACTCATCATCAAGCATCTGTGAGTACTCATGCATGATGATCCCTAGAGTATCATGTGGAACTCTTGCTCTCATAAGACTTTTTATGAGTGAGTTTCACCTTTCTCTCTCTACTAGGATCCATAATACATGTACATATAAAACAAAATGGGTTAGAAATCAATATAGATAGGTGTACAAATGTATGTGTGTATATGTGTATATGTGTATGTAGGTGTATATGTGAGTGTGTGTATGCATGTAAGCATGTATGTATGCATATGCATGTGCATTATGTATGCAAATGTATGCATGTGTGCATGCATGTTAGTATGTATGTATGCATATGCATATGCATTATGTATGCATGCATGTGTATGTGTGTGTGTATGTGTCTCTTTGTGTGTGTATGCATATATATATGTGTGTATGTCTCTATGCATATGTGTGTGTGTATGTGTCCATGTGTGTGTATGTGTGTATGTGTGTGTGTCTATGTGTGTGTCTATGTGTGGATATACGTGTGTATCTGTATATTCTATGCATGTGTATGTATGTGTGTAGATGTGTGTGGATGTGTGTATGTGTCTGTGTAAGTGTGTATGTGTGTATGTGTGTATGTGTGTGTCTATGTGTGTATATATGTGTGTGTATATATATATATATATATATATATATATATATATATATATATATATATATATATATATATATGTCTATATGCATGTGTATGTGTGTGTGTAAATATGTGTGGATGTGTGTGTGTAAGTCTATATGTGTCTATGTGTGTATGTGTGTGTTTATATATGTGTGTGTGTATCTGTGTTTGTGTAAGTTTGTGTGTGTGTCTATGTGTGTATGCATTGTAAGTGTGTCTGTGTATGTGTGTGTTTGTCTATGTGTGTGTGTAAATCTGTGTGTATATGTGTGTGTATGTGTATATGTGTGTATGCGTCCATGTGTGTGTATGTACATATGTGTGTGTATGTGTCTATGTGTGTATGTGTATGCATGTAAGCATATATCTATGCATATGCATGTGCATTATGTATGCATATGTATGCATGTGCGTGTATGTGTGTGTATATGTGTGTATGTCTGTGTATGCATATAAGTATGTATGTATGCATATGCATATGCATTATGTATGCACATGTATGCATATGTATGCATGTATGTGTATGTGTGCATATGTCTCTTTACGTGTGTGTGTGTATGCATATATATATATGTGTGTATGTGTGTGTGTCTCTCTACGTGTGTGTGTGTGTCTATGTGTGTATATGTATGCATGTGTATGTGTGTGTATGCATGTAAGCATGTATGTATGCATATGCATGTGAATTATGTATGCATATGTATGCATATGTGTGTATGTGTGTGTATGTCTCTCTACATGTGTATGTATATGTATGCATGTGTGTGTATGCATGTAATTATGTATGTATGCATATGCATATGCATTATGTGTGTATGTGTCTATGTGTGTGTGTATGTGTGTGTGTGTCTATGTGTGTACGTGTGTATATGCATGTGTATGTGTGTGTAAATCTGTGTGTATATGCATGTGTATGTGTCTATGTGTGTGTGTATGTGTATGCATGTATCTATGCATATGCATGTGGATTATGTATGCATATGTATGCATATGTGTGTGTACGTGTGTATGTGTCTATGTGTGTGTATGTGTATGCATGTATCTATGCATATGCATGTGCATTATGTATGCATATGTGTGTGTATGCATGTAAGTATGTATGTATGCATATGCATATGCATTATGTATGCATGTATGTGTATGTGTGTGTATGTCTCTCTATGTGTGTGTATGCATATATGTGTGTGTATGTGTGTATGTGTGTGTGTGTCTATGTGTGTATGTGTATGTCTGTATGCATGTGTATGTGCGTGTATGCATGTAAGCGTGTATGTATGCATATGCATGTGCATTATGTATGCATATGCATGTATGTGTGTGTATGTGTGTGTATCTATGTATATGTGTCTGTATGCATGTGTATGTGTGTGTGTAAATGTGTGTGGATGTGTGTGTGTGTGTGTGTAAGTCTGTGTGTCTATGTGTGTGTGTGTATATGTGTGTGTATGTGTATGTTTGTGTGTGTCTATGTGTGTATGTGTGTGTATCTATGTGTATATATACATGTGTATCTGTATATATGTGTCTGTATGCATGTGTATGTGTGTGTAAATGTGTCTGAATGTGTGTGTGTAAATGTGTATGTGTTTATGAGTGTGTATGTGTTTATGTGTGTGTATGTGTCTACGTGTATGTATGTGTCTATGTGTGTATGTGTATGCATGTATGTATGTATATGCATGTGCATTATGTATGCATATGTATGCATATGTGTGTGTATGCATTTAAGTATGTATGTATGCATATGCATATGCATTATGTGCATATGTTTCTATGTGTGTATGTGTGTGTGTGTCTATTTGTGTGTATGCATGTGTATGTGTGTAAATCTGTGTGTATATGTGTGTGTGTATGTGTGTGTGTCTATGTGTGTGTATGTGTCTATGTGTGTGTATGTATGTATGTGTATGCATGTATCTATGCATATGCATGTGCATTATGTATGCATATATGTGTGTATGCATGTAAGTATGTATGTATGCATATGCATATTCATTATGTATGCATATGTGTATGTGTATGTGTGTATGCATGTGTATGTGTGTGTATGAATTTAAGCATGTATGTATGCATATGCTTGTGCATTATGTATGCATATGTATGCATGTGTGTGTATGCATGTAAGTATGTATGTATGCATATGCATATGTATTATGTATGCATATGTATGCATGTATGTATGTGTGTGTATGTCTCTCTACGTGTGTATGTGTATGCATATATGTGTCTATATGTGTGTGTATGTGTGTGTATGTGTGTGTGTGTCTATGTGTGTGTGTGTATGTGTGTATGTGTGTGTCTATGTGTGTGTCTATGTGTGTATATACATGTGTATCTATATATATGTGTCTGTATGCATGTGTATGTGTGTGTGTAAATGTGTGTGGATGTGTGTGTGTGTGTAAAGGTGTATGTGTCTATGTGTGTGTATATATGTGTGTGTATGTGCATGTGTATGTGTGTGTGTCTATGTGTGTATGCATGTGTCTATGTGTGTATGCATGTATCTATGTGTGTATATATATGTGTGTGTGTATGCATGTGTATGTGTGTATGTAAATTAGTGTGTATATGTGTGCGTGTGTATGTGTGTATGTAAATTAGTGTGTATATGTGTGCGTGTGTATGTGTGTGTCTATGTGTATGTGTGTGTGTCTATGTGTGTATATGTGTGTGTATATGCATATGTATGTGTGTGTATGTGTGTGTGTGTGCATACCTTGCTTCATGGAGCTCTTTTCGATCTCTCTCTCTCTCTCTGTGTCATGCATCCAAATTTGTGTCGGGAGAAATCACTTTTTTTAAAACATTCCAGAGTGTCGCTTATGCGACGCCCTGGAACACAGGACGTCACTTATGTGACGCTCTAGAACACAAGATGTCGCTTATGCGATGCTCAAGCATCCTAAGCAGTTTGCCAACATCGTTAAAAGCATCACTAAGTAGCAATGCTATTTGCAATGCATAGTTTTAGCATCGCTTAACATTGCTTATGCGACGACATGTAAAAAAAAAGAAGATAGGGCCGTCGCTTATGCGATGCTAGCGTCGCATACGTGATGGTTCTCATTTTTTTTTCAATTCAAGGGCATCGCTATGCCCCCTATTTCTAGTAGTGATTCTTTGTGAATCTGAGTTGCGATCCTTTCTCAACAATCTGACCTATAATTATGAGATTTTTGGTGATAGTTGGCACATACAATACCTTGCTCAATACATTCATGTTACCATCTGAAGTCTTCACATTTCCTATCTTCTCCACTAGATGCCTTGTGTCATCTCCTATTTGAACTTCATGCCTATTCCTTGGATCTTCCAAGTATGAGAGTAGAGCTACATTCCCTGCTACATGATTAAAGCATCCTGAGTCTATATAGAATACCTATTCATCTGCTTTACCTTGCTTCATCCTCTTGATTTTGATCATCTACATAGTTTTTGTAGTCTCTCCTTCCTGTGTATCCTCCTTGATAGTTACTTTTGTTGTATGAGTTGTTATTGTAACTATTGTTGTTGTTGTTGAATCTACCTCTTGAGCTTCCATAGACTCCTCTATTATAATCTCTTCCTCTTTGATTTTTAGGATTCTTGAAATAGTTCTTAGTAATGTGATTAGTTAAGACACATATGGAACATGGAGAGGATCTTTGAGTTCTCCCCCTGCCTTGTCTTCCTCCTCTGCCTCTTCCTCTTGAGCCTCTACCTTTACCTACAAAGTTTGCTTGAGAGGTACTGCCCTCATCATCAGACTTTTTACCTTTGCCTTTGCTATCTCTATTCTTATCTTATTTGTATAGAGAGCAGAGGATTGATTACCTTTTGAGTTATCTCCATTCTTCATGAGCTTTGCCTCATGTGTGAACAATTGTTCCCATGAGGGTGTTGAAGTCAGGAACCTGCATGTCCATGTAGAAGTCCATGGTTGTGGTGAAAGCTTCCCATTTGTCATCTACCTTTATTCCATTGATCACTAGGCCTTACTATCTGCTCTTCATCAATGATTTCTCAAATGCTCCCAAGTTGATCTTCTAGACCCTTAATCTTGGTGACAAAATCAGTGACACTTTGTTGGGCATCTTCTTGAGTGTGGTGAACTCCATCCATAGTTGATTCTTCCTTGCCTTGGTACTTAATGAGAAGAATTCTTCAAGAGCATTCCAAGTCTCTTGTGAAGCCTTGCAACTCCTGATCTATGGAAGTAAAAAATAAGAGATTGAGTTAAGAATATATGACTTGGCTAGAGCATCCTTTGAGCACAATGTGGTTAACCTCTCTTGTTCTTCTTGAGTTGGTTGTTCTTTGCTTCTGAGGATTGGCATCATCTCATCCCCAGATATGTAACCATGGATGTTTCTCCCTTGAAGATGAGCTTCCATTCTAAGTGACCAAGCTGAGTAGTTAGCTCGATCTTATTTTTTCTATGGATGAAGGAAATCCATCTCCCATGTTGATTTGTTGTTGCTCTGATATCATTGTGAGGAGATGGATGGGTATACTCTAGAGATGAGTTAGTGTTGCACAAAACCTGCTCTACAACTGCCAAGTTAATTCCAGGGATGTTTAATTAGACTTCTTTATCTTCAAAATAATGAATTTGGGACCACTTAGTTCTTTGAAAGATCATTCCCAAAAATTTGCATCAAAACAGATAACTTACATGTACTAGAAATGTGAAGAAACCTTCTTTTTTGGGAATAGAGGTGTTCATGATTTTGCTTAGAGCTCACAACCTCGTATGAATTGAATAGAGAGCTTTTGCACACATCTAATTGGAGTATGTAGCTAACTAATGCAAGTTATCTCATCAATTTACCCACATCGTACACTAAGAAATGAATCTAACAAATCAAGGGGGTCATCCTAACATTTTAGGATCTAGAAGATGTGCAAACACAATCATTTTCTATGATTCATATCTCAAGGTCCCCTAAAAGAAATGTGATGAAAATTGATATGCGAGTAGTAGACACTTCAATCTAACAAAATCAAGTTACATGATTGAGAATGAGTGAGTACACATAGAGAAATCAATTGCACAAGATCACTATGATGATGAAGATGCAACAGAGAGCAATAGGCAGAGATGAACTTGAAGAAATGTATCAAAATGTATATGATAATGAACATATGATAGAAAAGAAGTGTAGTGTGCGACTACAAGCATGTCTATTTATACTCATAATTTGAGTTTGAATTTGAATTTTCCCTCACCTATAAGTGATCCTACACTTTAGGAATGATTTGAATTGATTATTTCTACCACATGAGTCATGGGTTCAGCTTCCTAACTTCAGGAGATTCCTTATTCTCTTGGATTTTATTTTTTTCCAAAGTGAATACAATCAAATTGACAAGCAAGTGTTCATGTGTGCTTTTTCTCTTGTGAAGAACTAAATATATGTGTTGTCCTTATGCTTTAGCAATGCACTTAGGCTTGCTAATTGCACCAACATATTAGTGACTCTTGCAGAACCATTGGCATGAACCAAGCTCGACGGCTCAAACTCAATTCGATCCAAATTATGAAAAGAACTTCTTGATATTTTCACAAAGTGTTCCAATAGTGTAGATATCAAGTTCCGATGACGTATTGAAGGGCATGTATACCCCTTCTTATTTGTCAAAATGCAGTTGTGTGAAAAATTTCTACTTTCATAGGTTCTCCCAACCATCATTGAATGGTGCATGCAGAAGGTAAATGTGCCATTATGTGTAATACCACCAATAGATGACTGTGGTGCTTAGAAAGCATACAAAAAACATTCTCCCATTCCCATGAATCAATCAATGACCTCCTTGACATAGAATCTCTTCTAAGAAAAACTACATCTTCATTTGGTGTTCCCTCTTCTTCTTGCAAATCTAGACTTACAAGTGGAATTCTGAGCCATAGCTGCATATTTGATAAACGTTGGAGCATCTGCTTCATAGTGCATGCATAACTACTAAAACAAAATGTTGGTGGCATTGGTAAAATGCATGTCTATAATGGTAGATGTGTTTCCAAGACTAGTTCTTGTTCAAGTGTGATCTCATAATCTTTCCAAATTAATCCATGAGTTGATCTTTCTAGCAACGTGGCTACTCCATTGAGCGGGACTCAAAACAAGATCAGATCTAACAAAATAAGGCACATCATTTGGACTCAAAGAACTCCTGCTTGGCATGTACTTAGGATCAATCCATGAAGCCAATACAAAGTTGAAACGCCCAACAAGATTATCAGCAAGAACAGTATGAATGCCATCATCAAAGGAGAACCTCAGTTCTTTAGTAGTGACTCTTATTATTCTCGTCCAACCTCCACACTTCAAAAGGCCTCATGGCCTCACTGTTATGCTAAAACCTTGTTGGTCTAATCCTCATTCTAAAAAAGAGAACTTTTATTCAAAGTGAACTTCAACTAAGCAGAAATAGATTTGTCCGCAACCTTTGCTATCCATAAAAGAGATATATAAATTTAAAGCCCGTCACATGAGCTTTCCAAAGTAAAGGAGTCCTTTCCAGAGCTCTATGCTTATATGAAAGAAAGGAAATAACTTGGTCCATGCACATGTTACTCTTGAATACAAGGCTATCAAGGCCCTCAAACCCATATACCCTTTTGAGCTCTTTAATTGAGAGATAGACAAAGCCCATATCACCATTCAATTTAGACACAATTTTTGCATTATCGTGTAGACTTCATTTTAAAAACAAAAAAAAATCCATATACTTGCACTAGAACATGAAACACCATCTACTTGATGAATGATCGAGTAATCATACGCAACAAAAAAGCTACTCCCTAGGATTTAAATCATGCATTCAAAGGTATATCAAGCCAACAATCGTATTCCTTTTGGGTAAATTTTTTGGAAGGAGCCACCTCTTTTGACCTATGCATCATACAAAAACACATTAATATACTTTGATGTTTGCCTGTGATTTCTACTGCACCCACTACATCGCAACTTTTTTGGGAAGAGATGCTCATGCACATCCCTTGATAGCCGTGTTTGTCAAACATGCCATTATTCCTCACATTCACTCTTGCAAAACAACAAAGGATGCTTGAGATACACTTATCAATTTATACCATCAAAGAATGAGGCTCATGTTCCTTACCTCTAAAAAAAATGGAGATTGAGCACATGAATGAAGGAGATTCCATGGACAATTTTTTGATAAAGATCAAAGATTTGAAGGAGAACTTGGTTTCTATTGATGAAGTCTTGCGTGACAGCTCACTTGTGTAGACTATTCTGAATGGTCTTCCAAATTCATATCAGAGTTTTGCTTCCTCTTTGGATTGATGATGAAAGGCAACCCAAATGCCTCAACATTTGAGGAGTTAGTCTCTATTCTATTGTAGGAAGATCAATCTAGGCAGAACACATCCATTACTCATGTTTCAGATCAAGCTTTCTTGGCTAGTTAGAAGGGCAAAGGTAAATGGAGCTCTTCTACTATTAAGCAAAAATCTACTATTTTTGCACAATCAGAGAAGGATGACAGAGATGAGAAGAAAACATAAGAGTAGAAATTGTTTTGCAAATACTATAAAGGAAATGATCATGTCATATAGAGTTGTCCAAAACTGGCCGCAAAAGAGGCAAAGAAGAAAGAGGCTAGAATGGTTGTATGCTAATCCTTTGCAAAATGAAGAATGGGAATTTACTACTTTTTGAAGTTATGAACGATCTTTGCATGAACAAGTATGTCTCAAGTAGACTCAAATGTTTGGTACTTTGATAGTGGGGCAACCAAACATATTACCTCATGGTGCAGTTTCTTCATTTCACTTGAGCCTACCCCTATAGGGAATACAATCACATGCACCAACAACTCCTCTTATCCTATCATGGGAGTTGGTAAGATCATTTTGACTACTGTTGATGGTAGCTCTTTTACATTTTTAGATGCTTTATTTGTGCCAAGGATCAAGAAAAATATGTTAGCAATTTTAGCATTAGCCAAGACTAGCTTGGTTTTTCAAATTTGTTGATGATAGATGTAGAATTTATGATCTATCAAATGGCAATGTCATTATTGCTTCTGGAATTTTATGTTGTGGGATGTATAAGCTCATAAACTATGAAAAATCTGTGAATGATTTAGCATGTGTAGTACATGATTCTCAGGCTATGAGAGATATATGAAGTTAGATTCAAGTTTTAGCAATTGTGCGTCCTTGATGAGAGAATCATGATTTTGGTAAATTCACACAGTAAAAAAAAAGAGTTCATGCCTTGACTTTACAAGCTTTTAGGATGAAAGAGCTATAGTCCCAGTGACTCCATTACTTTCAGAAAGTGACCCTAGTGACCATAGCTTTGATTCTACACATATTGATAGCCCCCAAGCTTACTATATGCAGTCTCCTAAACATGGTGAGTCCTACTATAGTGAAGAACCAAGTGAACCGAGTTGGGAGCCAAAGTATGCAAATGTCATGTACGCAAACCCCAACGCTAGACCTCAACCTAGGCAGGTAAGACCCCCATTCCCTAGAGAACCATGCTACAGATGTCAGGGAGATCACTTTATTTGTGATTGCCCTATGCCTGCACCTACACAGCCCCAATGTGTGACCATTCAGGGCTTTTGTTCGGATTGTAGAAAAGAGCATCTCTTACGAGATTGTCCTAAGAACCCCAATAACATGCCGAAAATCACTCCTATCAATGTTATTGGGTTAGTAGTAGACTCTATAGGAAGTGTAACCTCCACTGCCCCAGTGCAAGTGGTCACTAGAGCTCAAGCTTTGCAACAGAACCAAGGTTTAGGCCAGGAAAAGAGTTCCAAGGTCAGTGAAACTGAGAGCATAACCAAGAAACAGACGAGAGCCTGTAAAGATAGCCGCGAGAGAATGAAAAGACAATGGGCAAAGAAAATGAGTGAACTTGAGGAAAGCCTAAGAGAAACAAAAGCCAAAATAATTGAACTCAAGTCTCAACCTCACTCTCACACTACTCCCCCATCGCCATTCCCCACCATCCCACCACCCCCTAGAGTAGGTTCAGTCTTAGCAGAGCCCACTCCCGAAGATCTAAACATGATGCTTAAGGAATATCAGGCCAGTATCCAAGAAATTCCAAACGTAACGGATCATGAAAAGTGTTACCCCAGAGCGAAACTAGAGCTTGAACGAACTAAAATCTGTGCTAAGATGGTGGAATTGGCTCAAACCATGTTTGAATCCAGTTGCCTCTTTAACTTCTCTAGTTCAGCTAAGACACAGTTACACTTCGATGGACTGCTAGAAAGATTGGAGAGGCTAATCGCACAATCAAAAAAGGAACCCGCCTCTCAAAATAAGGGCAATGCAAGTGAAAGAGTAAGCATTCCTCCCCAGGAAGCTTATGTGCCTAATTCCACTGAACCAGACACCTCTTCTTCTATAAATCGGTACTCACCGGAATTCCTACGAGAGATTCAAGAAGAGAAATGGGCCAAAGAGAGTGAAGTTCCTCCTCCCATTGAACTTGTGGACGACACGCATGATCAATTCCCACAAGACATTCCCTCTATTTATGAGGAGCAGGAGAGTGCCCAATCCCATGAGAGATTAGACTTTGAGTCTAACTCATTACAGGAACTACCCCATTTCACAGGCCCATGGGAAGCTAAGTCCACTTGTATGAGAGCACCCACGGTCATGGTAAGAAATGAAGACTCAGTCATACCTAGGAACACAGAGGTAGTGAAAAACACTAAAGTGCAGTGCCATCTCACCTTGGAAGAGCTACTCAAGGTTAGGCCAGAACTGTGGAAGCATGTAGCCAATCAAGTGCCATAAGTAGCAAAACCTCATTCCTAGGTGGAATCGCATAGAACAATGCCAGAAATACCCTTGGACAAAATAGGAGACATGAGCAAAGGAGAAGAAGGAAACACCTATCTTCCCATTACCCATCAAGGATACACAACCAAGGCAATTTTGGATTCCGAGGTAGGAGTTGCAATTGCTACCACTTCCCTATGGAAGCGTTGGGGCAAACCAGCACTCAGGCCCACGAGAATGAAACTACAGATGGCCAATGGTCACATTGAGAGACCCTTAGGATTGCTAGAGGGTTGCAAGTAGTGCAAGATTGGGGAACCAATTCATTGTACTTGCAACACTTAGGTGTCACGACCAAAGTTAATCTCAAGGATTACTCTCACAGAGATGTCCCTCCCATCCAATGGAATCCCATCCATAGAGCCAAAGATGATACTGAGTCAGTGCATTCCATAGGATCGGAATCTTCATGGATGCATGAAGACACTCACTTTGTGGATGTGTAAAGTAGCTGTGGAAGAAGAGAAGAGAGGAAAAGCCAGAGAGGTAGGTGCGAAAGAAAAACATAGACCAATTCACGACCAAGCCTATGCACTTGTAGTATTTCCTGACGAAGAATTTGAACCTCACAACTGGGCTGAAATTTTAGCAACAATGGATGTAGCCATCAATGAAGAACAATGGACACCCCACTGTGACAAGGATGGCTATGACATTTCAATCTTCTCCATAGAGCCAATCATGGGAGATTCGGTTCTAGAAGAATGTGAACCTAGCACTGATGCATTTGAGGATGCAAGTGACTCCGATCTAGAGTCAATCATTATGGACCCACCTTTTGCATCAGATGAAGACTACTTCTATGAAGTAGAAGTTCACCCTCAAAGACATGGAGAGCTCACAAATGATGTAAGGCTAACCACAAAAGTGATCCCTAAGGATGAAGGAAAGAAAAGAAAAAAGAGAGAAGTCACACCTGAGGAGGAAGAATCTTTGTTTGAGGTCCTTGAAAACTTTAAGAAGTACGAAATAGATGATAGGAGAGTCATGATAAGAATGCCAAAATATGAGGCGCAATCAAGGGAGGCCTATGATAACAAAGAAACCACCAAGAAAATAGTTGTAGCCATAGAAGAAGGAGAAGAAAGATGCACCTACATAGGGCATGACCTAACGGAAGAAGAAGAGCAGGAGTTGATAGCCTTGCTAAGGGAGTACAGAGATGTATTCACTTGGAGTTACAAGGACTTCAAAGGCGTAGACCCCGATATATGCTCAGCATTAACTTGAAGAAGGTTAATGCAGCCACCATTAGAGATAACTATCCACTTCCTATCACTGAGCATCTACTGGAAAGAGTACGTGGCAAGGAAGTGTACAGCTTTCTTGATGGCTTCTCTGGCTACAATCAAGTAGCCATTGCTCCAGAAGATCAGCATAAGATGGCTTTTGCCACAGAGTGGGGCATATTTGCTTTTCGAGTAATGCCATTTGGACTTACCAATGCACCCGCTACCTTCCAGAGATTGTTGTGCCATGTGTTTAAAGAGTTCTTGAGGAAGAACTTGGAAGTCTATGTTGATGATCTCTGTGCCCATTCCAACAGTAGACAGACACATATACTTGAACTTAGGAAAATCTTTGACAAATGTAGAGAATATCAAGTCTGCTTGAACCCAGAAAAGTGTGTTTTCATGGTCAGGCAAGGCAACATTCTAGGACACAGTGTCAAAGAATGGCATATCCATGGATGAGGAGAAAGTGAGAGCCATAGCAGATCTACCTAGGCCAAAGAATTTCAAGGAAGTACAAGCTTTCATGGGGCATTGTGGCTATTACCGACGCTTTATACACATGTATGCCATCATTGCAAAGCCTTTGTATGGACTTTTGACCAAATTTGAGTGGATGGAAGAATGTGAGAACTCCAATGAGCTTAAACAATGATTATGTTCAGCACCAATCTTAACAACACCAGATTGGAACAAGCCCTTTCATGTGCATGTGGACGCATCCAACTATGCTATTGGATGTGTGCTAGCACAACCTACTGGTGAAGGTAATATGGATCTTCCAATTGCCTATGCTAGTAGGCAGTTGAATGCAGTTGAACGGAACTATACAACCACTGAAGGAGAAGGATTAGGCATGGTATATGTGGTTAAAAAGTTTAGACACTATTTGCTTGCAAATAAGTTTAAATCTTTTACTCACCATGACTTTGAGGTTGTGGTGAGGAAAGGTAAGACTCACTTGAGAGCAGACCATCTCTCTAGGCTCACATCTGGAGAGGCCCCACAAGGAGTATCAGATGAACTTCTTGATGCTTATTTGTTTAATTTGGAAGTCGTGCCGCAGTGGGCCAAAACATTAGTGCCATTTTTGACATACGGGCCTAACCACCCAGTAATAAACACTCAAGATAGGGAGGTAGTAAAAGCCCAAAAGTAGCATATCATGGTAGGGAGTATGTACAAGCATACAGATCAAGGGTTATTAGCCTGTTGTGTGGAAGAGGATGAGTATGCTAAGTGGTTGCAATTAGCACATGTGGGTGCATTAGAGCAACACCACTCTAAGCAACGAACGTTACAGACACTTAGGAGATTTGGAGTGCATTGGCCTACTATGGAAGCTGATGTACATGAGATGTGTAAAGAATGCCCAGTCTATCATATTAGACCACCTGTGGAGCACGCTACTCTGTACCAAGTGTCCTTAGTACCAGATTGGAGTGAACCACTAGTAGCTTTCTTGAGGACAAAAACATTCCCTCAGGACATGACATTGGCTAGGCAAAGAAGTCTAGAACAAGAAGCCCTAGACTACTCACTCATTGGAGATAACTTATACAAGCATGGAAAAGACGGATATCTGAGACTTTGTGTCCATGAGAGCGAATATCTTAAAATCTTAGCTCACCAAGGTGTAGTAGGAGGACACTTTGGTCGAGAGCGGGTGATCAAGGTAATCTTATTTGCAGGCTTGTGGTGGCCAACCCTTCACATGGATGCACATACCTATGTGGAGAGCTGTGAGGTTTGTCAGCGAACTCAGTATCCTATACACAAAGATGAGATGCCATTGAAACCTATGACGGGTGGACGTGCATTCTCTAAGTGGGGAATAGACTTTGTAGGTCCTATTAATCCCCTAGCTAAGAGTTCCCATGCTGAATACATCGTTGTGGCCACAGACTATCTAACCAAGTGGGTAGAAGTAAAAGCCACAATGAAGAACGATGCTCAAACGACAACGAAGTTCTTATTTGAGAACGTGTTCACAAGATATGGGCTACCTATCGAGCTAGTAAGTGATAGAGGCACTCACTTCTTGAATGAGGTTATTGAAAATCTTCTTCAAGAGTTCTTGGTGATACACAAGAAGTCTGCCCCCTATCATCCACAAGCTAATGGGCAAGCCAAAATCACAAATAAGATTCTATGCAATGTGCTGACCAAACTAGTGAATAATAAACGCTTTGATTGGGACAAACAGTTACACTATGCTGTTTGGGCATACAGAGTTGCCTATAAAACGGTACTCCAAGCCACACCCTTCCATATGGTATTTGGCCAAAATGCAGTGCTACCATTGGACTTCTTGATACCTACATTGAAAGTAGCACAAGAGCATGACTGGACAGGCCATGAACTCTCCTCTTGAATCTTTGACCTTGAACGACTCGGTGAAACAAGATTAAGAGCGGTAGCAGGAATTTATGCAGCTAAGAAAAGACAAAAAGCATATTTTGATGCACATGTGAAGGATAACGGCTTGAAAGCAGGAGACCTAGTCCTAGTCTACACTTTGAAACAACACGCATAGAAATTAGAGAAGAGAGGCTATGGACCCATGATTATCAATAGGATCTCCACATGTGGAGCAGTTCAATCACCCACTCTAGAAGGCGACATCCTACCAAGTTACATTAGCGGATGTAGAGTCAAACTATATCAAGAACCCCTCACGGAGGAGATGTTAAATCAACTCATTACTGCCAAGAAACGTAAAGAAGAGGAAAAGCGAATTCGAGAAGAAGCACAGGCAGAAGCCTTGGAACGCATCCGAAGAATGAAGTTGAGAAGACAAGGTAAATATCAGCCTATGACATATGTCTATGCAGATCTAGGATATCATATAGCTATGTGCGAAGTCTCAGGTGTAAGTTCCCATAGCATAATTGACCGACGTCCATTTGTAAACCTAGAGATAGGACAAGGAAAGAGTGCCAGAATTGTACGAGCTCTGATTGACTCAGGTGCAGCCACTAGTGCTGTCAAATTTCTTACTGACAAGAATTGGACTTAGGTGTCAATCCTGTGGAAGCATACCTCATAGGATTGGGAGGTGTGGAAACCCCTTGCATGGGCAAGGTGGAACTTCCCCTCTCAAGATGTTCTCATGACAGTTAAGGCGCTAGTGTGTCAAGACAAGGATCTCACTGAGCCTCTTGTCTTGGGTCAAGATTGGATCTATGGTCAGGCCCGAGGTGCTACACTGACACCGGAGACAACTCCACGACTTCCAAGGCGAGTGCAGCCCTTCCTTATCAGATTACCACGGCCCAGTGCGGAAGGACCTAATCTGGTGTTCCCACCTATACCAACTGATTTAGAATTCCCTCATGGAGGATCTAATTGATGAGGAGATAGCAAGAATAATCAATGCAACAAATTTGGAAGTAGAAGCAGAGCAATTAAGTGGGCAAAAAACTATCACAGACCAACCCCATCCAACCCAACCAGAAGTCGTCGAAGTAGAGGAAGATGAAGAAGAGACTGCAGAAGAGGAGCAAGAGGATGAACAAGAAGGACCATCTGATGAAGGAGAGCATGAATATGAGCAAGAAGTTATACCAGAACTTGAAGGCACCCATGCCTATATGAAGCAATTAAAACAACTGTATGATACCATCAACTGGGTCTAGGAACAACACAAACTATCCTTGGCAGTAGGAAAGGCCCTAATGAACCAGATCCTTGAAGACGAAGGTATGGATGATCAATACAGGGCAACCCTTGACATGATTGCTGATGCATTGGGGGTACCAGAGATAGTGCACACTGCTCTCACACACTCCTGAAGATCGGAGCGAAGACACAGCAGACGTCCCCCTAGACCAGGGAAACAAATGAATGTCTTGGTATCGGAACCACAAGGCACCACATCCACAACCACTGGGCACAACTCATACCATTCATCACACTGATGAAGCCCAAACCTCAAGTGCACCCCCGTCACCCCCTTTACCACCCTCCCCTCCAACTCCACCACCTTCACCTCCTACCACCACTGTCACAGCCTCAGATTCCACTTCCCATACCGAAGCATAGATTGTGAGTCAACCCTCACAATCCACACAACCTAACACCACCCCTATTGTAAATGCTACCACTGACACTGTAATTCTAACTGTCACCACTGAAAACCCCATTCCCCCTATCACACTTCCTGGTGGTTCATATTCACAACTGCACACACCACTTTACACCTTCACGACCATCACCACACCGACAATTCCCATGTACACAATCACTCCCACGACAACATCCACATATGACTTCATGGATATATCACCCACTTCTGCACCTCTCCCTCCCCCCATATTCCCACAATCTCTCATTCCCCCACCACCCACTTCACCCTTCTCAAGCACAGCATACACACTCCCTTTCCCTTTTCCCTACCCTCCTGCATTCAACACCTTCCCAACATCCACTCCTGTCAATAATGTATTTAATACTTTGTACCAATGTATGTCTCAATTACAACAACATTGCCAGCATCTAGATGCTCAACATAGGAATCTGTTCTGAACCCATGAAACCTTACAAGAAAGATTCATAAACTTGGAGAGGGAAAAGAGGCTACTACAATAGTAGTATGACACCTTGCAGGCACAACATGATCAGCTAGTGGCCAACCCCCCCCCCCCCCCCCCCAACAAGATACCAAGGATAAACAACAACTCGATGAAATGCTACATGCCCAAATAATAGACAATCTCAAGCTTCGACATAACCTCGCATTACTACGAAAACACATGTCCACAACATTAGAAGAAAATAAAAGACTGCAAAAATAGAAAGAAGAAAACCTAGAAGCAGCAATGGAGGGATCACCACAAGAAATCGACCTGGAGCGCTTCAAGGCCATCCCATCGGCAAATATGCAAATTGTGTTGGACACACACGCCAATCTCCTGGAAGCACACTTTGCCATAGAAAAAGAGCGGGATGACCTACTAAAGCAACTGTCAGTTCAGCAAGAGTCACCAAAAGAAGTCACAGCCGCAGCAAACATATCTAAAGAAGTTGCAGAACTCAGAGCACAACTGGAAGAACTACAAAATAGAGTTCTTCAATATGAGCGTCAACCTTCTCCCCTCGTGGAGCCAGAGCCTAAGGACTTAGTTCCAATTGAAGTTGACGAGACTTTTGAAGAACCCTATGTACCCATGCCTGTAACAAGGGGTAAGCACACAGAGGACGAAATGGACACAGTTGAGATCAAAGCTCGTGAATGGATGCGAAAGTTAGAAAAGGTTGGTCCAACCCATGATGAGAGAGTTGTAGTACAGATATAGTCTATGTCCCGATTGGAAGAAGTTGCCATCAAATCGGATTACTTAAGAAACCTCTCTCATCATCCGTGGATTGGAACTTTCGATGATTTGTATGTTCCATTCTGCGTATTAATGGCAGATTATAATGCTAAGATAAAGCAGTGCACAACAAAAGAACCAACCTCAGCAACACAATTTGCACCAGATGACATTCTTGCAAGTGCCACACACGCGAATATATTTCAACCTACCTGGAGGATACACCTACTTGAAACATACCCCGAGATGGTATGCACTTGGAATAACATGCCTTTATACATCAAGTATAATCCTTGCTACTGCCCTGTCTTTCGACGAAGGTCATGGCCCGAGTACACCAAAACAGTTTTGACAGTTAAAGGATGTCACAAATGGTTAAACTATGTGTACTTGGCACCATCTCGTGGCCAACTCACGATCACATACATGATTTCAACTATTCGGCATTAGGGGATCCAATTCAAAAATGTACTAGACATCATGGCACAGATGTTCCTCAAAATATTTGAGCTAATGCTGGTTACATTCAAGACCTTTAGAAATGTCAAAGAACCTCACCTTTCGGCTCTCGGATTCAATGAAGGCAACCAGGATCTCGCTTATGATATGAGCACCACACCATCCATTAAGGTTATCTATGCGTGGCATGCTCGTATCAAGTATCTACCAGCCTACTTCAAGCAAACGTTTGAGGAAATGTTTATCACAGGGTTCTAGGAATATCACTGAGAGATATTCAAGCTAGACCATCTCATCTATTACAGTTATTTGTGGTAGAATAGGTGCTACACTCAGAAAAGCTACGCATGTCATATCCGGAGGTACTTGGGCCCGTAGACTGGGATGCCCTACTCATTGATCTGGCGAAAGGACTCAGGTTAGCAGAGCATCATCTCGACACAGATGTCGTGAATTACTACATCCAATGGTCCACTCAACAAGGGTCTGTCAGAGACGATAGACACGAGAGAGGGGGGAGTGTTGGCAGTGGTCAGGGAGGTTAAGGACTTACAAGACAAGGGAGCCAATGAGAAGGTCCAAGTAGGCAAAGTAGTCAAAGAAGATCTGGCAAATAGGCCTATCATTCTTCTTGAATTAATATTTCCCAAATAGTGATTTTAGTCACTCCACACCATTGTAAATACCATTCCACCTTTTTGTAACTCCATTTTGTGCAAGCCAAGGAGTCCTTGAGCTTGAGGAGCGTTCGAAGTACCTAACTATCAATTTTCATATTTTTTAGACTCCGTTTGAGCCCTCAAATAGACCCTAGAACCTAATTTTTAATTAGGCCGGACACTAGGTCTGGACAAGGCCAAAGCTAGTAAAAAACTATAAATAGAGCTAGAGAGCTCATTTTTGGGGCTAGCTTATTGTAGATTTGGATTTGTAAGAGCACTTTTGAGTAATCTAAGGAACTCCATTGTCTCTCTCTTTGTTCTTGCCTTGTGTGCACGTGTGTGTGTGTATGTGTGTGCATGTTAGTGTGCTTCTCACTCACACACTTGTGCCATCACTTGTTCGAGGGCTTCATACCATCCTCATGTCTTCCCGGATTGACATTAAAGGAGGTGCTACTCATCATTGAGCTACACTCTCACTTTTCCATTTACTTATGGGTGATACAAAGTTGATATCTTATGGATAAAAATGAACACTTGAAGCAGATATTTGATCACCTCATTGAACGAGTGCATTACCTAATCACTAACTAGCTCAATGGGAAATCCATATCTAGTCAATACATTTTCAAACAAAAATTTCATTGTCATTTGCACATCATTTTTATGAGTAGCCCTTACCTCTAACCACTTCGCTAAGTAGTTTGTACATACAATAATGTATTTTGCATGCAAAATCCTTGTAGGGGGATTGAGGGATCCAATGAAATCTATTCAAAACTTAGAAAAGACATGCCCTCCCATCATTGGCCTCAAAGATGTCTCATCTCTTCTAATAGGATATTCTGCTCCTTTGAAAGTGTCATATGTTTAACAAAAGAGCTTGTGTCCATGTGAAACGCACACCACCATAGACCAAACAAGTGAATGGTCTTCATCATGCAATCACATCCAAAGTGTCCACCTGACAAAATGCTATGTTGTTTCTAGAATAAACAAGTAATCATTCTTGTGTGCACATGAAATGTCCATCTCGACCTTGTTTATAAAGGTTATATTCAATAAGTGCTTAATCCTTTGCTTTGTGAACAAGATGTTGTTTTCTACACTAAGAAACCTTTGGATGGAAAGTGCCTAATCATAACTATTCTACCAATTAAGTGCTTCACTATGCTACTAAAGAGACATGATAGAGGTTAACATGTTCCAATAGGGATTTGGTAGTATAGATTGGGCACTATTTTAGGAGCATGTGTATGTCCAGAGGGCCAATATACTCATAATCATTTAAAGCTTTGTAGTATTCTCTACTTAGAGTAATTTTTGCTTAGCTATCCTATGTGCACTTGTTGTAGTCAACTTTCATGATCTTTATCAACAACACAACAAGACAAATTACATTGTCTCTCTTGTTAAGATCAGCTTCTCTCTAGCAGTTGATATTCTTGAAATTTTGAGAATTCACTCTTTGACATTCATATATGTAAAGGTTCAAAAGGCAAAACTAGGACCAAAGATTGCATCCATGTCGAAACTACTTCAAGATTCAAAAGCTAGGGATCTAATAAGTTGTTTGACACTCCTCCTGGGGGTTACCCCAAGGTTAATCAAGAAAGGTGTTATAACCTTAGGTGGTTTCTACCCTTTCTAAACTGCAATTGTACTCCATTCCTAAGAGAATCATATTACTAATTTTCCTCTATTGCAAGGTCTTTTGGCCGAGTATGATATATCTTGATGATCAACGGAAAGTTTGAATTTGTTGGCTAGTAGATCATCTTGAAGTTTCATTACAACATAAACTATGCCTAGGCCTTCATCTTTGGTAGTTGCATAATTCTGTTTTGTAACACTAAATTTACATGTTTGATGCATTGAAACAAGATTTTTCAAGTGCTCCACTCTTGTTAGTTGTAGATAAATAAAAACCTTTTGAATTAGAGACTAATGCTAGTGGCCTTGTATTTGGTGTACTTTTAATTCAAGATGACACTCTAGTTCTTGACCCATCTTGGGTCTTTGACCAAGGCAAGTAGACCGATGGTAGACCATGGTGGTCTAAATAAATATAACACCTTCACAGAGATCAAGAAAGGAAAAAAAAAACTTTTAAGTGTGATGATCTGTGTAAGATTTAAAATTGGCCTCACTTAAGTAAAATTGCCAAAACTTCAAAGCATGAACTATTGCATAAAGATCTTGTTCATGGACAAACCGATTTCTTTGAGATCGATAAAGTTTATTACTTTCAAAAGTAGAAGGTCTACCATCCTAAATTAAAGCTACAGCTACAATGATGCCACTAACATTATTCTCTAGCTCAAAAGGTTCTATTGATCTACAAATAACAAGACTAAAGAAATTAAAATAGCTTGTTTCAATGCTTCAAAAGCTTCTTGTTTTGCATTGCGCCACACAAAACTTTGACTATTCTATAATAAATATGTCAATGGCACACTTATGTGTGATTAGGTGGCACTGAATGTATGATAAAAGCTTGACAATCCTAAGAATATCGTAACAGATACTCATTATGAGGAATAGACTAGCGAAGGATCATAGAAACTTTCCTTGGATCCATGCTAGTCCCATCTATAGAAATGATCTATCCTAAGTAATCACCTTAGATATATATAGTTGGTGTCTTCTCTAGATTGACATACAATGTATTTTCATTTTACATATTGAAAACTATAGGTAAATGAAATTCATGCCTTTTTAAGGTTTTACTATAATTCAACATATCATCCATGAAATCCACAACAAATTGACCAATAAAAGGAACAAAAATATCATTCATGAGCATCATAAGAGTGGAGTTTAAATTATAAAAAATGATATTTATGATGTTGGTGTAGTGATAAAAATCACTTTTGATTGAAAATAATTTTTGAAAATTTGATTGGACCTATTCTTTGCTTGATTTGCATGAGTATTCTATGTTCTTGATCCTTCTAATCACTTTGTTTGGCCATCTTTTCCTTTGACACTTCTAACAATACCTTTTCTACTTCAGCTTGTGAGTACTTCTTTTGTAGTTTTGTGTTCTCTATCTTCAACTTATCTTTTGCTTGATTGATTTTTTCAAGTTTGGAGTGTAAGCTAGCATTTTCACTGCTTAATGTATCAATTTTGTTTAGTGCTATGTTTATTTCTTATTTCAACTTTTCAGGGTCTGCTTGGGTCTTCAATACCTGATCTAAGAGTTGTTCACTCAAAGCTTTGAATTACTATTTTTCCACATGAGCTTGCTCATATTCTTTATTAGCTTCCATTAGTTCTTGTTGTGTGTCCATGGCACTTTGAATTATATGCTTGACTACAGGTTTTAGCTATGCCACATCCATATTCATCCATGTTTGTGGTATGATGAGAGGTTCTCATGTTTGTACATCTTTCCCTTTTACTATATGTACTATTTCATTAATTGGCTTCTTGATTTGTAGTTGAAATTTCGGCTTAGCGTCTTGCTTATGAACCACTTGAGAGCTACTTCTTTCATGATGTACATCCATAGGAGTGTGTTCTACCATAATTCTAATAGGAACTATAGACAATTGAGCTTGAGTCTCTCCTTGTAGTTGTTCCTCTTCTTTGGGATGAACCATAGTCTTGAAACCTTTTAAGTTTTCTTCCTGAATTCTTAACTTGGTAGTTTCATTTATTTGAATGGTAAATTCTTTGATGGGTTTTGGCATTCGTAGGACTGGTTCATCAATTGCATCATCTTCATTTTGCGGTTCCTAAGGCTTACTAGTTGCGCCTTGCTGATCCACCATCTGATCAAGATCATCCCATCAACTCTCATCATGTATATCAATGTTCAAATTGGCATTTAATATTGATTGACCATCATTATTTTTTGATCCAAAACTTGAGCTTGAATTTTTCAAGGCCCAACTCCTTATAGTTACTCATTTTTGATAGTCGTTACCTCCTTGTTTTCTAGCCTTGGATCCACTCATTTGATGACAGTGATGACCTTGGGCTATCGGATTCACTTGCCCTTCCATATACGTATGAGTAGCCTAGAGCGCTTCTTCCAACTTTGTTTCTACGATCGGAGGTGTTTGAGCTAGAGTTGACTTTGATAGAGCATGAAATCTTTTTGTTGTGGGTGTAGTACCCACCACTTTGAGTTCCCTCATTCTTTTTGATCCTCTCATATTTCCCTGTGAACTTGTCGTTGCCTCATAATTACCACTAAGCAACGTTTCTTCTTAGATACCATAGCTGATTTTACATATTTTGTCAATTTTCCAAAGTTGATGACATTTGCCTTAAATACTATTGAATGTTCAAAGCATGGTAGATTAATATGGTCACTGCAGTGCTACCACTTAAGAACTTCTTGAGTCCCCATTGCTTCTTTGCTTCAAATAGCCTTTCTTGGACATAAGGGTTCAAGTTTTTTTGGTTACTAATTTTCTTTATTGCATGTGATAGTCATTGAACAAAAACCTTTTGTGGAGCTGTGCATCTTTGCATCTTGGGAAAGCAAAAATGGTGATGGACAAGGTGCACTTCTTCCTCTATATCCCCTCAATTGATATCCATGAAGGTACACTTTTTAGCTTCATGCATCTCATCCTTTAGTTCTACGGTGGTGTGTTTCATCCATTCAAATTCCTCCTTGATAAACTTTCTTGTAAACCTAATTGTTCTCCAATCTCCTAATAAGTCCATGAGTCTTTCTTCTGGCACTAATGGTTTATGTATTGCAAGGTGTAATGTATTCATGATTTGAGTACACCTTTAAAAATTAGGCTTATGGATGGGAAAATTTAGGTATGATTCTATTCGAGCTTTCATCCATGTTTTGATGGTTCTTGGCATCTCATGTAGAATACGAAAGTCTTGAATCATCACTAGGAATTGATAGTCATGGTCCATGATTTGTAATGCTATGACAAAGAGGTGATTTTTGGCTGGTTGATCATCCCTAAACCATTGAGCATGGGCTTTTACAACACACTCCAAGGGAAATTCATTGGCTTCCATTGGTTGCGTTGCCTCGGAGTCTTTAGAAGCCATCTGCACTTAAACCCATGATTTGATTGACATGAGAGGGTATAAACCTTTTATGTTTCATGGTGCTCATGCAATTGATATCTATCCTTGAAGTGAGTCCCTTCTCACATAAATTGAGTTATGCATGATACCTGAAGCTACATTTTTTTTTCATTTTTTATTTGCTAAAAAGAAACATAAAATGTTTAGTCATAGTCAAAGCAAAATGTTAGTTGTAGTTTGTAGAAATCCTTTACTACTACAGTACAAGTGAAGACCTATTTCCTTGAAAGGAAATGTGCACCACTAAAAAGTGTAAAGAAGCCATGTGTCAAATGTGAGGCCTTATAGTGTGGCTCTATTGTGAATACTCTAGGTGAATTCAACTCATCATGAGTGCAACCTTGACACCGCTTCTCTGATTGTTGTTTTCAAGCTTTCTTTGGTCTCCAAATTGGATATATTTTCATAGTCCCCTTTCTATCTTTCTTCAATGTTGGTTGGCATGGTCCTAATGGTATGTCGTTTGCTTTTACTTGACAAATGTACTTGCATTGATTATGTTGGTTCCTTGGCTTCTTTGGCCTGTCATCCTTGATTCTTTTGAACTTTTAGTCTTTACTTGCAATCTGATTACATCATTGAATGATTTATTTTCTTCTCTCACCTTCTCCATTGTCTTGTTTGGTATCCACATTTGCTTTTGTTGTCTTTGAGTTTCAACGAGTCATTTGGGTAGCCATAGTTGAATTGTCTTTGAGTTGGTCGACGATGCTCTTTCTTCTTTGAATGACTTTCTTTGTTTAGGGTTTGTTGATTGTGATTGTTGCCAATTGAGCTTATACTCTTGAATCTGACCTTTGCAAATCCATATCTATTTGATTCTCCTTCCTAACCATCGATGATTCATCCTCATTGCCAAATTTATAGAGTCTTCTCTACATTCCTCTTGAGTATTAACATCCTCATTTTGGTTCTCTATGATCTCTTTAGAAAGAGGGATGGGCTAATGTTGAGAGCAGTATGGGCACCCAAGGACCGACTAGACAAGGAAGCCAGCGGAGAGAGTCAGAACAAAGTGAAGGAGTAAGTAGACAAAGCAGTCGACGCAAATCTGGCAGATAGGCCCTTCAAATTTCTTCCAAATCAACATCTTTTAACAGTGATTCTTATCACTAACAATCATTGTAAATACCACTTCATATTTTTGTAGCTCCATTTTGTGCAAGCCAAGGAGTCCTTGAGCTTGAGGAGCCTTAGAAGTACCTACATATCAATTTTCATATTTTTTAGACTCCGTTTAAGCCCTCAAATTGGCCCTGGAACCTAATTTTTAACTAGGCCGGACACTAGGTCTGGACAGGGCCAAAACCTAGTCAAAAACTATAAAAAGAGCTAGAGAGCTCATTTTTGAGGAGAGATTTTGATTGAAACGAACTTGTAAGAGCATTTTGAAAGTAATTGAAGAACTCCATCGATACTCCATCTTTGTCTTGCCGTGTGTGCGCGTGTGTGTGTATGTGTGTGCATGCTAGTGTGCTTCTCACTCACGCACTTGTGCCGCCACTTGCTCGAGGTCTTCATACCATCCTCACGTCTCTCCGGATTGACATTAAAGGAGGTGCTACTCATCATTGAGCTACACCAAATTTTGGCGCCGTTGCCGGGGATCGAGCTTTGAGGACGAGCGTGTGATGGTAAGACGTAGAGTTGACGCGTTGGAGTTGTAGGTAATTTCTTTATTTTCCCTATTTTTCTCTTTCTTACCTCACCACCATCATCATCATCATCATCCTCACCATCTTCCACCTCCATCTCCATCATCGCGAAAATTTCAGTTTTTTGACTATAGCCCCATCTGCACCTCATTTCCCTCATTTCACTTGTGAGAGAGAGCGAGAGAGCGAAATTGCGTGTGCTGTTTTTGCATGTTTCTTGAGCTATCTTGCAGGTACAGGTCACATCACCATCCCCAGCTTCCTGCGCAGGTACGAAACTCGACGAAACTGTCTCGCAGTCGCCGACTTCTGTCGATCGCGATTGACAGAAATTCTCACCTTTTGGTAAATCTGAGTGCACCACAGTGGACTAGAGACCCTGCACACCACCTTTCCACCAAAATTTTTGAAAACCTTGCAAAATTTCAGTCCATCGCAATTGACAGCCCTGTCCATCGCGATTGACAGCTCTGTCCATCGCGATTGACTGCCAGTCCATCGCGGCCGACTGCCTGTCCATCGCGATTGACTGAACCCTCTGTCCATCGCGATTGATTGGGTGTCCATCGCGATTGACTGAACCCTCTGTCCATCGCGATTGATTGGGTGTCCATCGCGATTGACTGAACCCTCTGTCCATCGCGATTGATTGGGTGTCCATCGCGATTGACTGAACTCTCTGTCCATCGCGATTAACTGAGTGTCCATCGCGATTGACAGCCCTGTCCATCGCGATTGACAGCCAATTTTAGCCAAATTTTTTAGGGATTGTTAATTGAAGAGTTGGGCTAATTTTGGGCACAAATATTGTACTCTTGAGCACATGAGGAAGCCTTAGGAAAGCAACTTGGGGAAAACCTGTTGCACAGTGATCCTGTTTGAACCCTGTCGTAACCCTAGAACCCTGAACGGTTACAACTTTTTCATACGAAATCCATTTTTTGAGCTCTAGGGCTTGTTGGAAAGCTCGAGGCATATACTACACGCCCTCAACTGTTTTTTATAAAGATAATGCATTGATTTTCAGATAGGGTATTTTGAAGTTGACCATACCCAGGGGGATCAAAGTCAGGGGTCTTTAGAATTGTTCTCTTAAAAATCACTATGCAAGCTAGTGTGTGTGCTACAGGAATGAAAATCATTGGTTCTGTCTTTGGAATTTAAATCTTTAAGCTAACTTTGGAACTTTTACAGATCTTTTGAGAGCATCCAAAGGCGTTCTAAGCAAGAGTAAGTGCAGACTTGGGAACACACTTCCTAGGCAGTCAAGGCAACCAAGAAGGAAACAAAAGGTTGGAAATTCTCAACTCCCTTTATCAATTCCTAGCTTAGGCTAAGAACGACGAGAGGTAGGAGTAAGTCAGAGCGACGATAAGCAGGTATCAAGTTGAAGACCACCTAAACACTCATGTTCAAGCTAAAAACCTAATCTCTGTACTGTCGGTAACATAAAGGAAAAGAACCTAACGTGGAACGATCAACCTAAAAGCACGAAGAACATTCAAGTATTCCTGACGACGTAATATCAGACAAGACCTTAAACATGAGAAATAACTAAAAAGAATCAAGTGACTAATATAAAGTAACCAGCAATGAGGTTGTACTCTAGGCAAAGAATTGGGCTACTTAGATAGGCATATGAACCTTAGATCAGGACGACATCTTGTAAGGGAGAGACAAAGCCTTAGGTCTTCAGAGGCTAGCGTTAACCACACTGCTAGGTCTTGGGCCCAGCAGTTGAGCCACCACTCGTACTACCCTAGCTCTGAGACTAGTGAGTCAGAGATGTCTCAAGGCATGGACAGACCTACGGGAAGTTCAGGAGTGCCTTACTTGTACAGGGTGGAAGGCCCTTACAAAACACAGTTGGAGTACCTTAGGACCAACCGATTAGGTGCCAGCATCTATGAGGACGGCTTAGGAAGATCTGTGATACAGATTAAGAATCCTGATCAATCCATTGGACTCGAGCACCCAGCAGTCAAGTTTGAAAACGGTGCATACCTGGACAAAGAAGGAACCATATACGTAGTCACCAGTCACCCAGACAGGACAGATGAATTTGGGAATGTAATCTCAGAGGCGGATTTAGGTGACTTGGAACAAGGGAACATGGGTGTGGAACCTAGAACCCCTCGAGGTAAATTAGTTCTCACTAGGATTATCACACCGGAATGGATTCCCCAGGATAATAAGAGCATAGAGTTGCTCCTCAATCGAGAAACTGAAGAAGCCTTTTGGAGGTATAAAGCTAATCAGCCAACTGATATAGGAACTATCATGATCTATGA
This sequence comes from Ceratopteris richardii, assembly GCA_020310875.1. NCBI lineage: Eukaryota > Viridiplantae > Streptophyta > Polypodiopsida > Polypodiales > Pteridaceae > Ceratopteris > Ceratopteris richardii. The sequence goes on from CM035418.1 coordinate 6,115,325, forward strand.
GTTTAAGGATCCGGATAGCCCAGGTAGAGTGACCTACTTAGATCACTCTTCAGAACGGATCTTTGTGGTTACGGAACATGATAGGCATGCTTACACTTGGAAGGGTGAATTCGTTTTCCCCCAACCAAGATCAAATGTATCATATGGTCACCCTGGAGCTGGAACATCCCAAGCTCATGGAATGCAAAGAGACAAAAGTAGGGATAGACTAGAAGTAAGCTTTGCCAACCCAGTGGGAAGAGAGAGAACGAGGACGGAAACAAATAGAGTAGAACCTGAGATGCTTAGAGTTCACAGGAACCAAAGAAATGTGGATGGATTCCCGCTGCCGAGACCTAGAGAGCACACAAGAACTCTGAGACCGACCCAGCTAGTTAAGTCCATGAAGAATTACTTTGATGGCACAGGAGATCCCTATGATCATGTGGCGGAATTCAAGCAAGTCTTGAGAGCTGAACAAGTGGAGGATCTATTCACGCAGTACAATGCCTTCGGTCTAACCCTTAGGAACACAACACTTACATGGTTCCAGCCATTGGATGAGCGACAATTCAGGTGTATAGACCAACTCCTAGAAGCCTTCATTATAGAGTTCTCTAAGAGTGGCATAAGACACAATACCTCCTCATTGATTCACAACTTCAAACAGACTCCCCAAGAGATTGTCAGATTGGCCGGAAGAAGATTTAGACAATATCTTGAAAGGTGCCCTGTTTTGGAGCTACCCACACCCGCAAAACAGGTAGCCTTATTCCTTGATGGATTGCTGAGTACGAAATTGAGATCCTATGTGTATCTGAAGGAACCTAGGACCATAGAAGAATGTGTACGCATGTGCATTGACATTGAAGATAACCTAGGGGAGGAACTAGAGCTTTCCAAAATCTACAAAGATTCAGATAGTGCATCTAGTCACTCTTCCACGCAATCCACATCAATTGAGGAACTTGCAGAGAAAGTAGCTCAGAAATTAGGTGTGACTAGCAAACAAATCCCAAGGTTTGCCCCTGTGAAAAGGTGCTATACATGTGGTGGTGACCATATGGCGAATGTCTGCCCTATTATGGCTCAGCCCCAAGTAAATCCTAGTAGCCAGTACTGCACCATAGAACGGAGATACACCAATCACACCGCACAAGATTGCCCATACAACAAGCAGGCAGTTAGGCAACCCTACCCGCAGCCCTACCAACAAGGCAGATACCAGAACCAAAATCCACCACCACAATATGCTAGACCCCAACAAACCTACCAAACACAATATCAGGCCCAACAGAGACCCCAACCAGTGCTAGTTCAACAGCCTCCAAACCCAGCTAATGTGATTCCGGTAAAGTATGCTGTTGCAGAAGAAAACCTGAATAGGGCCATAGTACCAGTAACCCCATTGATCTCAGAAAGTGATCCGAGTGACCATAGCTTTGATTCTACACATGTTGATAGTCCCCAGGCTTACTACATGCAGTCTCCAGAACATGGTGAGTCCTATTACAGCGAAGAACCGAGTGAACCTAGTTGGGAATCCGATTACACAAACGTCATGTATGCAAACCCCAACCCTAGGCCTCAACCTAGGCAGGTACGACCACCATTTCCTAGAGGACCATGCTACCGATGTCAGGGAGATCACTTCATTCGTGATTGTCCCTTACCTCCACCTACACAAACTCAGTCCGTGACAATCCAAGGCTTTTGCCAAGATTGTGGAAAAGAGCATCTTTTACGAGATTGCCCAAAGAACTCCAATAATATGCCAAAAATCACTCCTATCAATGTGATTGGATTGGTTGTAGATTCCTCAGGAAGTGTCACTTCCACTGCACCGATACAGGTAGTCACTAGAGCTCAGGCATTGCAGCAAAACCAAGAGGCAAGCCAGGAAAAGGGCCCAGAGGCTAGTGAACCCGAGAGCGTGACAAAGAAAAGGACTAGAGCATGGAAAGATAGTCGAGAAAGAATGAAAAGACAATGGGCTAAAAAGATGAGTGAACTCGAGGAAAGCGTAAGGGAAACAAGAGCCAGAATAACCGAACTCACAACTCAAACTCCCTCTCACATTACCCCGCCTCCACCACTCCCAACTCCATCCGTACCACCACCTTCCCTACCGCCTCATCAAATCACACCACCCCCTAGAGTAGGATCAGTCCTAGCTGATCCCACTCCCGAAGACCTAAACATGATGCTTAAAGCATATCAGGCCAGAATCCAAGAAGGGCCAACCATAACCGATCATGAAAAATGCTACCCTAGAGCTGAGCTAGAGCTTGAACGAACAAAAATTTGTGCAAAGATGGTGGAATTGGCCCAAGCCATGTTCGAAGCTAGCCGCCTCTTTAATATCTCTAGCTCAGCTAAGACGCAGTTACACTTTGATGGACTGCTGGAAAGAATAGAGAGGCTAATTGCACAATCGGAAAAGGAACCTGTCCCTCAAAGAAAGGACAGGGCAAGAGAACGGATAAGCCAGCCTCTTCAGGAAGCCCATGTGCCTCCTCAAGAAGCTTATCTTCCCCCCCAAAAGGCAGATGAGCCTCCCTTGAAAGCTTACGTACCTCCACAGGTTGCCTACATTCCTTCTCAGGGCGTGTATGAGCCTGTTCGGAAAAGTAATAGAATAAGTAACCCTCCCCAGGAAGCTTGTGCTCCAGCCATCTATGAGAACGAGGAGAGAGCCAACGATAGAATAAGCCCTCCTTCCCAGGTTGCTTATGCGCCTAATTCTACGGAGCCAGACACTTCTTCTTCTATGAATCGGTTTGCACCACACTTCCTACGAGAGATTCAAGAAGACAAATGGGATAACGAAAGTGAAGTCGCCCCTCCTTTTGAACTGGTGGATGATGCACACGATCAATTCCCACAAGACATCCCATCTATTTACGGGGAACATGAGAATACTCAGTCTCACGAGAGATTGGACTTTGAGTCTAATTCCATACAAGAGCTACCCCACTTCACAGGCCCATGGGAAGCAAAGTCCACGTGTATGAGAGCACCCACAGTCATGGTAAGGAACGACGACTCAGTCATATCAAGAAACACGGAGGTAGTAAAGAACACCAAGGCGCAGCGCGATCTCACTTTGGAAGAACTGCCTAAGAATAGACCAAGAGCGCGGAAATGTGTAGCCAGTCAAGTGACTGAAGTTGCAGAACCACGTTCCCGAGTAGGATCCCATAGGACAGTGCCAGAAATTCCCTTGGACAAGATAGGAGATATGTGTGAAGGTGAAGAAGGGAACACCTATCTTCCCATCACCTACCAGGAGTACACCACCAAGGCAATTTTGGACTCAGGTGCAGGAGTTGCAATTGCCACCACTTCCCTATGGAAGCGTTGGGGCAAGCCGGCACTCAGGCCAACGAGAATGAAATTGCAGATGGCCGATGGTCACATAGAGAGACCCCTAGGATTGCTAGAAGGAATAACTCTCACCACTTGTGGTGTCGAGTTTGAGCATACATTTGCCATATGTGATTTCAGCAAAAATCATGCCTATGAGATGATTTTGGGAAGACCATTTATGCGACAGTTGCAAGTGGTACAGGATTGGGGAACCAATTCCTTGTATTTGCAACACTTGGGTGTTACGACCAAAGTCAATCTCAAGGATTATTCTCATAGAGATGTCCCTCCTATCCAATGGAATCCCATCCATAGAGCCAAAGATGATACATAATCGGTGCATTCCATAGGGTCTGGATCCTCATGGATGCATGAAGACACTCACTTATGGATGTGCAAGGTAGCAGTAGAAGAAGAGAAGAGAGAGGAAGCCAGAGAGGTAGGTGCGAAAGAAACCCATAGATCAATCCAAGACCCAGCCTATGCACCTGTAGTCTTCCCTGACGAGGAATTTGAACCCCATGGCTGGGCAGAAATTTTGGCAACCATGGACGTAGCCATCAATGAAGAACAATGGACCCCTCACTGTGATGAGGATGGCTACGATATTTCAGTCTTCTCCATAGAGCCAATCATGGGAGAGGCAGTTCTAGAAGAATGCGAACCTAGCCCTGATGCATTTGAGGATGCAAGTGACTCCGATCTCGAGTCAATCATTATGGACCCACCATTTGCATCAGATGAAGAATACTTCCATGAAGTAGAATTTCAACCCCAGAGGCATGGAGAGCTTACAAACGATGTAAGATTAGCGACGCATGTAACCCCGAAGGAAGAAAGGAAGAAACGAAAGAAGAGGGAAGTCTCACCAGAAGAGGAAGAATCTTTGTTTGAGGTCCCATAAAATTTTAAGAAATATGAGATAGACGACAGGAGAGTCATGATAAGAATGCCTAAACGAGAGGCACAAGTAGGAGAGGCCTATGATAACAAAGAAACCACCAAGAAAATAGTAGTGGCCCTAGAAGAAGGAGAGGAGAGATGCACGTACATAGGCCATGACCTAACAGAGGAAGAAGAGCATGCGTTAATTGCCTTGCTAAGAGAATACAGAGATGTATTCGCTTGGAGTTACAAGGACTTGAAAGGTGTTGACCCTGACATATGCTCACACACTATCCCCATGACTTCAGACGCTAAACCCTCTAAGCAAAAGCCTTATACATATAACGATAATTACGCTGCTAAGATCAAAGAAGAGATAGATAGACTGGTCGAAGCTGGATTTATCTATGAAATTGAGCACACTGAGTGGGTATCACCCATCGTAGTGGTGCCCAAGAAGAATGGCAAACTGCGCGTGTGCATTAACTTGAAGAAGGTTAATGCAGCCACTATTCGAGATAACTATCCGCTTCCCATCACAGAACATCTCTTAGAAAGAGTGGCCGGCAAGGAAGTGTATAGCTTTCTTGATGGATTTTCGGGTTACAATCAAGTAGCCATAGCCCCAGAGGATCAGCATAAGACAGCCTTTGCCACAGAATGGGGCATTTTTGCCTTTAGAGTAATGCCATTTGGGCTTACCAATGCACCAGCTACATTCCAGAGGCTGATGTGCCATGTGTTTAAGGAGTTCCTGAGGAAGAGTTTAGAAGTCTACGTTGATGATCTTTGTGCTCATTCCAACATTAGACAAACCCATATCCCTGAACTCAGACAAATCTTTGACAAATGTAGAGAATATCAAGTCTGCCTGAACCCAGAAAAGTGCGTTTTTATGGTCAGGCAAGGCAAGATTCTAGGACACATAGTGTCAAAGAATGGCATATCTACCGACGAAGAAAAAGTGAGAGCCATAGCAGAGCTACCTAGGCCAAAGAATGTCAAGGAAGTACAAGCTTTCATGGGGCATTGTGGCTATTACCGACGATTTATACACATGTATGCTGTCATTGCAAAGCCCATGTACGGACTTCTGACTAACTTTGAGTGGACGGATGAATGTGAGAATTCCTTCCAGGAGCTTAAACGAAGATTATGTTCAGCACCAATCTTGACCACACCAGATTGGAATAAGCCATTCCATGTTCACGTGGATGCATCCAACTATGCTATTGGATGTGTGCTTGCACAACCTACTGGTGAAGGTAATATGGATCTTCCAATTGCCTATGCCAGTAGACAATTGAATGTGGCTGAACGGAATTACACCACTACAGAGCGAGAAGGATTAGGCATGGTATACGCAGTTAAGAAATTTAGACATTATTTGCTTGCAAATAAGTTTAAATTTTTTACTGATCATCAGGCATTGTTATATCTCGTAAACAAGCCATGCAATACAGGACGATTAGTGAGATGGTTTCTCTTGCTAATGGAATATGATTTTGAAGTTGTGGTAAGAAAAGGGAGGACCCATTTGAGAGCTGATCATCTTTCTAGGCTCACATCGGGAGAAGCCCCACAAGGAGTATCAGACGATCTTCCTGATGCTTACTTGTTTAATTTGGAAGTGGTGCCGCAGTGGGCTAAGTCATTGGTACCAGTATTGACATATGGGCCTAACCATCCAGTGGTAAACACACGGAATAAAGAGGTTGTACAAGCCCAAAAGTACCACATCATGGTAGGAAGCATGTACAAGCACACAGATCAAGGGATCTTGGCTTGTTGCGTAGAAGAGGATGAGTATGCTAAATGGTTGCAATTAGCACATGTAGGTGCGTTAGAGCAACACTACTCAAAGCAACGAACTTTACAGACCCTAAAGAGACTCGGAGTACATTGGCCAACCATGGAAGCTGATGTCCAAAAGTTGTGCAAGGAATGCCCAATCTGTTGCACTAAACCACCTGTGGAACATGCCACCCTTTATCAAGTATCCATAGTGCCAGATTGGAGCGAACCTCTCGTATCCTTCCTGAGGACAAACACATTCCCTCCAGACATGACTCTGGCTAGGAAAAGGAGTTTAGAACAAGAAGCCCTGGATTACTCACTCATTGGTGATAATCTATACAAACGCGGCAAAGATGGTTACCTAAGACTGTGTGTCCATGAGAGTGAGTATCTTAAGATCTTAGAAACTGCTCACCAAGGTGTAGCAGGAGGACACTTTGGACCGGATCGGCGTGATCAAGGCAATCCTATTTGCGGGCTTCTGGTGGCCTACCCTTCACATGGATGCACATACCTATGTGAAACGGTGCGATGTCTGTCAGAGGACTCAGTATCCTATACGCAAAGATGAGATGCCACTGAAACCTATGATGGGTGGACGTGCATTCTCTAAGTGGGGAATAGACTTCGTAGGTCCTATTAATCCCCCAGCTAAAGGTTCGCATGCGGAATACATCATTGTTGCAACAGATTATCTCACCAAGTGGGTAGAGGTAAAGGCTACGACAAAGAACGATGCTCAAACAACTGCCAAATTCTTGTTTGAGAATGTATTCACAAGATACGGGCTACCTATAGAGCTTGTAAGTGATAGAGGAACTCATTTCTTGAACGAAGTGATTGAAAATCTACTCCAAGAATTCTTGGTAATACACAAGAAGTCTGCCCCCTATCACCCTCAAGCTAATGGACAAGCTGAGAGCACTAATAAGATCTTATGCAATGTACTGACGAAATTAGTGAACACTAAACGCTCTGATTGGGACAAACAGCTACACCATGTTGTTTGGGCATACCGAGTTGCCTACAAAACGGTACTCCAAGCCACCCCCTTTCAGATGGTATTCGGCCAAAACGCTGTGTTACCCTTGGACTTCCTGATCCCTACATTGAGAGTAGCACAAGAGCACGAATGGACAGGTCATGAGCTCTCCTCTAGGATCTTTGACCTTGAACGATTAGGGGAAACAAGACTGAGAGCCGCTGCAGGAATATATGCAGCCAAGAAGAGACAGAAGGCATACTTTGATGCCCATGTGAAGGATAAGGGTTTGAAAGCAGGAGACCTAGTTTTAGTCTATACACTAAAACAACACGCAAGGAAGCTAGAAAAGAGAGGCTACGGACCTATGATCATCAATAGGATCTCCACAAGTGGAGCTGTGCAATTAGCCACATTAGAAGGTGATGTTCTCCCCAACTATATTAGTGGATGCAGAGTCAAGTTGTATCAGGAACCCCTCACGGAGGAAATGCTCAGCCGACTCAACACTGCTAAGAAACGCAAAGAGGAAGAAAAGCGAGTTCGAGAAGAAGCTCAAGCAGAAGCTTTAGAACGCATCAGGAGGATGAAGTTACGAAGGCAAGGTAGAGATCAGCTTAGAGCGAATGACTATGCAGATCAAGGATATCCTATGGCCATGTGTGAAGTTGCAGGAACAAGCTCGCATAGGATAATTGATAGACGTCCTTTCATAACCCTAGATATAGGACAAGGAAAGAGTGCAAGGAACGTAAGAGCCTTGATTGACTCAAGCGCAGCCACTAGTGCTGTTAGAATGTCTTACTGTCAAGAATTACAGTTAACTGTCAATCCTGTGGAAGCATACCTCATAGGATTGGGAGGAGTGGAAACCCCTTGCATGGGCGAGGTGGAACTTCCCCTCTACATTCATGATGAGACAATGACAGTTAAAGTACTAGTGTGTCAAGATGAGGACCTCACGGAACCCGTTGTCTTGGGTCAAGACTGGATCTATGACCAAGCAGTCAACTTGAACCTAAGAAGTGGACTTCTTCAGGTATGGGTCAATCATAGTCGAATTACAGTAGAGTTAGATAATGGAGCACTCAAGGAACTAGGAAAGGCACAGACTCCTGGTCCTTCCAGGAGTACACATGAAGATGACCATGTTGTTCTTGTCCAAAACTATGTGTTGCAGAGGAATGATGGTTGCAAAAAAGGAGTCAGGGATGAAACGGAGCTCCCTTCTTTTCCAAAGGCCAGAAGGAGGCAGCAACCAAAGGTGGATCAAAGGCAGAAGAAGCAGAGTACTACCCACGCCGAAAATCAAAAGTACCTGCGCAGCAAAATATCTCATCAAGTAAACCAAGTATGGGTGCGGAAAGGCGAACACCCGGTTGCACTCAAGCCAACCACACGGGCAAAGCCTCTTATTAGTATTCAACAACACGACACTAATAAGAAGTCTTTCAGAAATTCTTCTGCTAACGTGAAATCTATTTGGGTGCCCAAGAAGTCGATGAAGGCTAGCCCACAATCAAGAAAAATTTGGGTGCCTAAGGCTTGCTTGCGGGCGCAAATAGCTACGCCGAAGCCACAACCTATACAGCGTAACCCATTCACTCACACAACCGGCATCCACTCGTTTTCAACACTCACGAACTCACCAAGGCCCATGAGCACGAACAGAATCATTTGTAAATGGGTCCCTAAAAGGCCTCATGTTCAAGCTGACACACCTATAAAGCTCTCAAGAGTCTCTACGGAACCACGAGCAAAACCCATCCACTGCATTTGGCAGCCCAAGACTTGTAACAAACCCCCGGACCCCGATTGTAAATCCATGACCACCTACTAACCGCTTCACTCTCACATCACATCATTTCGCTTAGCTCTTAGGACTACCTAACTCCTAACTACACACACTAGCACCGAGCACTTATTAACCCCTAACCACTCCCGAACTTTAAGTTAATGTTGTAACAAGGGACACTATGTCATTTTTGTGTCCATTGCAATGTTAACGTTTATTCATATATTCTCACAGAATCAGCTACGACATTTTTAACATGGTGGAGGCAGCAGGAACTAGCTCGCACACAGAAACAAGCCCTCAAGTGGTGGACTTGGACAGTTTACCCGTTTTGCCTGAGACAATTGAAAGACTAGAAGAATTGCAGGCCGTCAAAATCATACCTATTGCGGACCCTCCGCGTGGCCACACCATGCCCGTGGGAAAGACTTCACATTGGTTTACCGAGGTGGCAGGACCCTTGGGTGAAGGAACGTACCTATGGGAATCAGAGTTGGACTTCAATGGGAAGCAAGGCAGATACCATTTCTTTACAAGAGAATTTGAGAAATTACAAAATGCAGAAGGTCTACGTCCGATATGGGAAAAGGCGGGATTGAGTGCTTATTTCAGTGCCTGACTCCCAAAACCTGACTTCATGCGATGCTACTATCTCATCAACACCTTGACTCCAAACGAGAACCCAAAAGGTGCAAGCTCATTTGTGATTCCATCTCTGACAAAGGGGAATGAGCTCAAGAGGTTCAGGCTATCAAACAATTTGGTGAGAGAGGCTCTAGATATGCGCGGAATGCATATTCCTACAGAAAATGAAACCCTAGTACCGGATTACATGAAGAATCGAAGTCTCACCAAACTCAAGGACATGGTATCCATGACGCCTAATATTGCAATACACCTTCGCATGTGCATGCAACACTTTGCTTTCCCGGCACAAGATAGATTCACCATGCCGCCCAAAAAGATTTGGTTTAGCTTGTATCTGGCAGAGACACAGAGCCTCACCATCAACCTACCCCACTGGATAATTGATCAGATACACCTAGCTCACAAACGATGGCCGCGGAAACAGGTTTTATATGGTTGCTGTGCTCTGACAAGAATCATTTATAGGTGTTTGGCTTATGACATTCCGATCCAACGGGCCCTAATGTGGAATCGGGTAGAGCAGTTTAGAGGCAGGACATCCACCGGACCCCCTTCTAAGAAGATGAGAGGCACTGTCCAAGTCCCATGTGCTCAACCACGTGGAGCCACCCTAACACCAGACGTCATCCCTCCACCCCAAAGAGTCCGACCATTCACACTCCGACTTCCAAGACGCAGCACCGATGGTTCCACCTTGATATTCCCTCCCATTCCAACCGATCTTGAATTTCCTAGTGGTGCTCCTTTAGAAGAACTCACTAATGAAGATTTCGAACAATTATTACAAGATGTAGAGCTGGAGGCAGAAGAGGCACAACAAGCGAAAAACGTGCAAACGCAGGCCACAACCTCCCAAGCACCTGTCACACCCGTTGAAGTGGATGCAGAGGATGACGGAGATGAAGAACAGGAGGATGATGAGGAGGATTATGATCAAGAACACCAAGAGGAGCAACAAGAAGTGCCAGAACTTGTAGGTGCACCAGCATATACAGCTCAACTACGAAGGTTATATGACACAATCAAAGCAGTACAGGAAAGGCATCAACTCTCTCTGGTATCAGGTCAAGCTTTGATGCAAGAAATGCTATCAGATGAAGGGGTGGACCAACACTTCATTGACACCCTCAAATTAGTGTCAGACTCTTTAGGAGTTCCGGAGGCTATCCACACCGCAGTCCGCCAGTCCGTAAGGTACGACAAACGCAGAGTGGACACGTTACCACGAGCAGGTAAGACTATCAGGATACCCGTCACAGAACCAGAAGTACCCATTGAGACCACAGCCACCCCCACAACCACCACTGACCTCTCCGCCGAAACCTTCGTTCAGACATCACCCATCTCACCCCAGCATCCTCCATCACCACCTTCTCCACCTCCACCACCACCTCCCACCTTGGAAGAAACGACAGTCATCACCTCTACCTTCACTTATAACCCATCCTCATTCAAATCATTCTCATTTCGAGAACCCACCTCACAAGACACCCTCTTCTCCTTCGTCACCAATCCCTTGTACACTTCGTCCCGTCTATCCTCTGAACCCATGACTGGCCATCCCATAATTCCAAGTGTAGTTGGAAACCCAGCACCCACAGAAGGCACCCTGTGTTTCCCGACCTATCCCCCAATACGGGTACCTCCATTCCATGACCCTCACTTCCCATCTAGCCCCTACACCTCTTTCAACCTGACCGCGCCACCCCAATACCCGTCCGTTGTGGAGCAGTTCACCCGCTCTCTAATGTTTCCGAGGCACATTTCTCCGATGTTCGCAACGACATCAATTTACACGAACACCACACTCACTTCACCTACCATACCCACCTACATGGTAGCCCCTGTACACACCACCTTGTCTGACCCAATGGACATTTCACCAACCACAGCACCTCTCCCCACAATTCCACCATCTTCCCCTCCCTTGCCCCCCACCTCACCACTCACATCATTGGCACACATAGCATTCACTACCCCCCTACCCAATCCCACCTCCCCTGCATTTCAAACTTTTCCCCTTACATCTCATAATGTAAATAGCACGTTCAACACATTACTTCAGTGTGCACATCAGCTACAACAAGACTACCATCAATTGGAAGAACGCACTGCTGCCCTCCAGGCAGAATCTCAACGTCTGCAAGCTAGAGTCACCACTCTTGAAGCTGACTACCAGACGCTCCTAACCGAGCATACCACACTACAACAGGCTCACTCCGAATTGGAATCAAAGACATCAACTATAGATGACCAAGTAGTCAAGGAACTAGAAACAGTGCTTCAAGCGCAAATGATCTCTAACGCTACACTCAGACGCAACATTGGGTTATTAAGGAAGCATATGGCCGCAGCACTAGAAGAGAACAAACGACTTCAACAACAAAACCAAGACAACTTTGAAGCGGCTATGGAAGGAACCGTAGGAGCAACCATTAGCCCTACCAGATATAGAGCAGTTCCATCAAAAGACATTCGCATCTTACTTGAGGAGCATGCAAATTTCTTGGAGTCATATGAAAAACTAGAGACTGAATGTGCAGATCTAAAGAAACAGATAGCCAGTGTCCCCACCGCTCAACAGGAGCCGGTAATCTTGCAACACTCTACAGAAGAAATGGAGACCCTCCGGAAACAGGTGGCAGAACTCCAAGCCCGCCTCTTACCATATGAACGACCACCCTCGCCCATTGAAGAACCAGAACCTGAAACAGTAGTGGAAATCCCCGTCGATGACAGCTATGAAGAGCCATACGAGCCTATGCCGACGCCTGGTGGTCGAACTACGGAAGAAGGACAAGACACGTTAGAAATTCAAGTTCCAGATTGGGTCAAAAGGGTCGAGAAAGTGGGTAAGACACATGATGATCGTGTGGCCGTGCAAATGCAATCTCTCACAAATCTGGAAGAAACTGTCCTTCGGCCTTCCTACTTTCAAAATTTATCCCATCAGCGGTTAATCACAACATCAGAATCGCAATACATGCCTTATTTTGTCTTACTACATGATTATAATGCAGAAGTCAAAAGACATACAGGGAAGGAGCCCACATTCGCAACTCAATTTGAGATAGCGGATTTACCGACAGATGCACGTGCTGGCTCGATCTTCCAACCTAATTGGCGTGCACGTCTACTCACCGATTACCCAGAGATGATGAGTACTTGGGCAACCATGCCACTATATATCAAGTATAATCCATGCTATTGTCCATTGGTACGTCGCAGATCCTGGCACGCATTTGCAATCAAGGTACGCAACAATAAAGAATGCTCGGCTTGGATCAACTATCCATATTTTGCTCCGCCTCGGGGAACCCCAACTGTAGCTTACATGATATCAACAATTCGGCACTGGTCCACACGCCTAAATAATGTACCCGACATAGCAGCGAAAATGTGTATGAAGATATTCGAGCTCATGACCATTGTCTTCAAAACATTTCGGAATGTCCAGGCCCCATACATCTCTGCCCCTGGATTCTCTCAAGGCAACAAGGATCTAGTCTACGACATGAGCCAAACCCCCTCGGTCACTATCATCTTTGCTTGGCATGCACGAATAAAGTACTTGCCCGCATGCTTCAAGCAGACATTCGAGGAAATGTTCTCTACGGGATTCTGGGAATACCATTCCGAAATTTTCATTCCCAGACCCACACATTTGCTACATCTATTCGCAGTAGAACAAGCGATCCATGCAGATCAGTTACGTCTGCCACATCCGGACATTCCAGGACCAATCGATTGGGATCGTATGATGACAGATTTGGCCAGAGGACTACGCATACAAGAACATCAGCTTGCCACTCAGGTTGTGGAATATTACATCCAACACTCCCAGCAACAAGGGTCTGTCAGGGACGACAGACGCGAGAGAGGGGGGGGTGTTGAGAGCAGTATGGGCACCCAAGGACCGACTAGACAAGGAAGCCAGCGGAGAGAGTCAGAACAAAGTGAAGGAGTAAGTAGACAAAGCAGTCGACGCAAATCTGGCAGATAGGCCCTTCAAATTTCTTCCAAATCAACATCTTTTAACAGTGATTCTTATCACTAACAATCATTGTAAATACCACTTCATATTTTTGTAGCTCCATTTTGTGCAAGCCAAGGAGTCCTTGAGCTTGAGGAGCCTTAGAAGTACCTACATATCAATTTTCATATTTTTTAGACTCCGTTTAAGCCCTCAAATTGGCCCTGGAACCTAATTTTTAACTAGGCCGGACACTAGGTCTGGACAGGGCCAAAACCTAGTCAAAAACTATAAAAAGAGCTAGAGAGCTCATTTTTGAGGAGAGATTTTGATTGAAACGAACTTGTAAGAGCATTTTGAAAGTAATTGAAGAACTCCATTGATACTCCATCTTTGTCTTGCCGTGTGTGCGCGTGTGTGTGTATGTGTGTGCATGCTAGTGTGCTTCTCACTCACGCACTTGTGCCGCCACTTGCTCGAGGTCTTCATACCATCCTCACGTCTCCCCGGATTGACATTAAAGGAGGTGCTACTCATCATTGAGCTACAGCTAATCACACATAGTTGGACAACAATATTCTTTGACACCTAAGGTACGTTGAAACTAGGGTTCTTAGTCATGCATACTTAGATTGGTTACATAAGGGTTTTTCATTTCAAATGTCTTAGACTAAAGACTTCTCTATGTCCTACTTTAGCGAATATATATCCTTGAGTAGGATTAAGGATAACTACAAATTCATACATCCAATCTTGTCCTAAAACTAGTTCTTCTAGTAGATTAGAGTCTTCAAAGACCAAAAGTCTTTTTTGCATCGTGTTGTTCCCTAAGTGTAAGGATAAGGTTACTTCTTCTAAGCACTTGAACTTGATTTCTTAGGGTTTTGAGATTTGTGGCATGATAATTTTCCATGGGAATGGATTCTTCACCTTGTATCTATCTCTCATATCATTCTCTGATCCATTCCTTTCATTTTCTAATTCCTTCTAGTGCTTCTAGTATTGACTCTTCTCTTATTCTTTTCTCTTCTTTTCTTCAGTTTTGAGCTCCTAAAAGTCATCTCAACATTTTCTCCATGATGGTATCCATGTATCTTTCAATTTTGCAACCACTTATGTAGTTTGATAAGGTATCTCCATCCAATGTAGCTACATTGATGGCTCCACTAGAGGAAATTTGATTTATAATCAAAGGTCAGTACCCTCTTTGTTGTAGTTTCTTAGCATGTTGTTTCAAAGTGTGAGCTAACACTAGGTCTCCAACTCTTAGATCTTTATCTTTGATGTGAACATCACAGTAAGCCTTTTGACTTCTTTTAGTAACCAAAATTTTTGCTATTGCTTGTAATCTAGGTTCGTGAAATTTCTTGATTTGATCCGATTTGTTGGAGAGATCATGTCCTGTTCATTCATGTTTCTTAGCTACTCAAAGAGTAGGAGTCAAAAAATCAATTCGCAAGGTTATGTTTTGAGCATAAACTAGATTAAAGGGTGTGGTTTTTATAACCATCTTATAAGATACATGAAATGCCCAAATCCTTACAAATTTATAGATGGGTATCTTTGTTTGTCCATGATTGATCACTAGATCCAACACTATGGATTGATATGTCATCCTCCTACCTATGGATGGTACTCCATTGGAGAGGTTGAACATCTCTGTCTCAGAAGTTTTTGAGATCTATTTGAGTTGGTGTGCCTTGGTGTTGAAGATATAAGGCCTCTCATCCCCAATGTTGAACTACATTCAATTGTTGCATGAAAGGTCTTCCTAAGATCATCTCGTAATTATCTGCTTTACTGAATTGGCATATGGATAAGGTATGTTCAAATTCTACTATGCATGTAGTCAAAATTACCTTCTTTAGGATTCCTAAAGGGCATTCTACATGACCATTTGTTAGTTGTAGTTTCATTCGTGTTAATCTTGAGGCTGGTTTTCCCATTTTTTCCAAATCTCTTTGGTAGCTATTCCTACTCTAGCACTGGAATCTAGTATGGCCTTGGTCATATATCCTCAAAAGGTAATTGGAAGACAAGTATTTCCTATCCCCTTCACTAAAGTCTCCAACTTTGTCCACATGTATTTTGATAGTTGGGGCTTCTTCTATCTTCTCTCCCTACGTTAATGTGCCTTCTTCCTTCAAATTTAGCTGATGGGCCGATTTCTTCCATGAATGGGTCTTTAATTGCAAAAGTTCCTCTATCACTAATGAACAATGAACTTTTGTTTTTTTCTTCAATTCGTGTATAGTGGTTGACACTTCCTCTGAATTTCTCGTCTCCTCGCATCTTATTGTAGGGATGTGGAAGAAATCTGACTTTTGTTCATATCCACCCATAAAATTTGGAAGTGTAGTCAAGCTTTTGGCTTCATCCCTATTCTGATCTTGGTTTGATAGATCCATAGATTTTACTTCTTGCTCAATCATAGGTTGGTTCATAGAAGCATCTAGTTCTGTGAAGGGAGGGATCTCATGATCAATTTTCTTCCACCTTTCTTCTTGAACTTTGGCCCAGAAGTCATATGGCCAATTAGCTTCTACTTTTGGAATCACAAAATCTATTTCTATGGTTTGTACTCTTACTTCTTTTTCAATTTCCTTATTTGGTTCTAGTTCTTTTTGTTTTCAGTTGATCTTATCCACCTCCTTAGTTTTTTTCTTGTTTTTTTCTTTTAATATAATATAATATATGTTATATAAAGTTAACACATGAAAACAAACAAGACATCAAAGAACACATATACAATATTTATAAAGTTTTGCATTTTTTGTTTGGTTTATATTTTTTATTGTTTTTTTTCTTCTTTTTTTCTCTTGAGAAGAACTATTTTCCGACCTGCACACTAATGTCCTTGTCTCCTTAATTTTCCCTGCTCCACTTCTACTTGTCTTTCTTGATCATCACCACTAACAAAGCCTGACTCTTCTTTGTGAAAAATCCATATGATTTTACATCTTTTGTATATTGTCCTCTACCCATGCAAAAAGATCTGCAAGTCTTGGACACTATCATTTGTTATATTCCTTAATTTGTCAACCCTCATACTTAGATCCCTTAATCCTCATCTATTTAATTCAATATCATTTTGATGTTGTGTTGTTTTGCAATCTAAACACCTCATCGATTTTTGCAAGTTCTCATTCTTTGGTTCCAATTTGCATATACTCTTTTCATTCTCTTGGAGATAATTTTCTATTCTCCCAAATAAATCATATAGATTCTCAATTCTCTCTTGCTTCTTCATGTGTTCCCTTTCAAGCTTCTTAATTCCATCTTTGTTTTCTTGCTTATTTATATTTACATGCTCCGATAGAATAATCTCTTTTGATCTTCTTCTTTCTCAATTCTCTAGCATGCTTTTTAACTCATCCGACTTTGATTGCACTCCTCCAACTCTCTCATTGGTCTCTTGAAAACTCTTCTTCAAATATACTGCTAGGTTTTTTATTGTCCCCTTCAAAGCATTCATCTCTTCTTTTACTCCTAATACCCTTAAGTTTCTATCAGCAAGTTCAACTCCTCTTCAATTCTATCAACTTTTTGATCCTCCTCTACATTTCTCCTTCTTTCTTCTTCTCTCTGATTGTCCTCTCAACCTCTCATTCTATATTGAAAAACTTCATTGACTCCACTCCCTTCATCACTAAGTCTGCAAATTACTTTTTGCAATCTCTTGATTTCTCGCTCTCCTTGCTCAATCCTTCTCATCAAGTCATCCTCATCTTGTTGGGAATCATTTTTTATTGTAATACAATAGCAATATGCTATCACTAAGTCAAAACTAATCTCAAGAATCTCTCTTTCTATTTCTTTACCCTTCTTGATAGCTTCCAATCTGAAGTCTTCCAATTTCCTTCCTCAAGTTTCTGTGTTCTCTTTTGAACTCCTTGTTTTTACCCATAAATCTCAATTGAGCCTTCCATTTTTCAAAGACTTCCTTTATTTTAGTTTGATGTTTCTGTTAGTATATGATCAATGTCTACCCCTCATGATTGTATGCACATTTTGTAAGGCCCCCATTATGAGAAGAAGCCAAGCATGCATTACCCAATTGATGGGAAACCTAACTTGTATGTTGGATGAAGGTCATATTGGACCATTTAAGGTATTGTAAGGAATTGGAGTTACCAGGGTCCCCAATTGTGGGGTCGAGGTAGACATTGGGGACCCTGGTAACTGCCTTTCCTTACAATACCTTACATGGTCCAATATGACCTTCATCCAACATACGAGTTGGGATTCCCATCAATTGGGTAATGCACGCTTGGCTTCTTCTCATAATGGGGGCCTTACAAAATGTGCATACAATCATGAGGGGGTAGACATTGATCATCCCCCTCAATGTTTACCGATGATAAATCAAGTAGGTCTCGGTCCTATTCCCATTTGTTGAAGATGCCTATTGAGTTGCTCTCTTCCAAGTGCTTTAGTGAATATGTCAACACAATTTGCCTCTGTTGGGCAATATTCTAGATCCATAATTTCATCTTCAATTAGCTCACGAATGTAATGGTATTGTACTTCTATGTGCTTGGTGCGAGCATGAAATAATGGGTTCTTTGCAATAGCCATACAACTTTGATTATCACACTTGAGTACAGTCGCCATATTTGATGGAAAGCCTAGATATGCAAGAATTCTTCTTAACCAAACTACCCCACAAGAAGCAAAACAAGCTACTTGTACTTTGCTTCAGTGGAGGAGAGTGCGAGAGTTGGTTGCTTCCTAATTACCCAAGAAAATATTCCTGAACCAAGTGAGAAACAATATCCAGAAATTGATTTTCTAGAATCACAATCTCTAGCCCAATCTGAATCACAATATCCTTGAAGTGTATCACCTGTGGTATAACAAATACCAAAATCCAAGGTTCCTACAATGTACCTTAGAATTTGCATTCTAGCATTCCAGAGACTCTCCTTAGATTTGTTGGAAAACCTGCTTAACACTCCAACATCATAGAAAATGTGTGGTCTAGTGTTGCATAGAAAAATAAGACTTCAATGAGCTTCCTATACTTCTTAGCATCTACATCAGGCATGTTATCATCCATAGATAGCTTGTGATTTACCTCCATAGGTGTGCTAGTTGGTTTGCAATCCATCATTCCAAATGCCTTGAGAATTTCTTTGGCATATTTTTGTTGTGAGATGAAAATGCCATCCTTCCTCTGCCATACTTCAATTCCCAGACAAAAATGGAGTAGATCTAAGTCTATCATTTCAAACTCAGTTCCCAAGCTGATCCGAGTTTGATTGATGAGTTCTTGATGATCTCCTGTAATGATCAAATCATCTACATATACAATGACAACAACTAGCTTGCTATCCCTTTTCGTTACATATAAGTAAGCATCAAAAGTACTTCTGTCAAAACCCATATTTTTGAAAAAATTATCTATCTGTTGGTACCAAGCCTGTGGAGCTTGCTTAAGTCCATACAAAGCTTTCTTCAACCTGCAAACTTTATTTTCTGAATTGGGCACCTCAAAACCTGGTGGTTGAGATACATATACCTCCTCCTTGAGGTGACCATTCAAAAATGCAGATTTGACATCCATCTGGAAAATAGGCCAAGCCTTTTGTGCAGCTACTGCAAGTATTGTCTGAAAAGTTGTCATGCGTGATGTTGGTGCAAAAGTTTCTTGAACATCAAATCCTTCGATCTATGAAAAACCCTGTGCAACTAATCTTGCCTTATACTTTTCTAGTGTTCCATCTGCTTTATACTTAGCTTTCCAAATCCATTTAGTACCTATTACCTTCTTCTTTGGTGGGACATCGACTAGATCCCATGTATCATTTTTGAGTATACTATCATACTCATATTGCATTGCCGCTCTCCAACCTAGATCATCAAGGGCTTCTTCAATGGTGGTAGGTTCCTTTATCAAGCCCATGATATCTACCATTAGAGCCATGCTAACAATTTTTTCTGAAGCTCTTCTTTGCTCCTCTATTCTCTTTGATCTTTGTAATCCATCCGAGGATGATTCTGGTACATCTACATGTGGATTGTGATCATCAAAGAGCTGTTATGCCCACTTTGGTAGTGGCTTACGCTGTGCAGCTACAACTAGTTGGCTTTTTATTGAGGAAATTTCTCCATCAGATGTTTCCTCGTCCTCAACTTTAACTTGTCTTTTGATAGGCACAAGATGAGATATTTCTCTATTGGATGAGATAGTAGATTTACCTTTATCTTCTACTAAGTGTGGTCATTCATCAAACACCACATGTCGGCTGACAAAAATATTCCTTGCCTCAGGATCCCACAACATGTATGCTTTAGACTCTTCACTATATCCTAGGAAGACACTTTGCTTTTCGAATCCAACTTTGATCTTGTTGAATCAGGAATATGTGCATGAAAGGAACAACCAAAAATTCTGAAATGCAAAACTGAAGGCTTTTTACCAGAATATGCTTCTTGAGGAGTCATCCCCTTTAGTGCTTTTGTGTAGCTCCGATTGAGGATGTAGAGTGCTGTATTGACTGCTTCTGCCCAAAATGAATCAGGCATGTCTTGAGCCTTTAACATACAACGAGCCATTTCAACTACTATCCTGTTCCTGCGCTCAACAATGCCATTTTGTTGAGGTGTATGAGCTGTGGTAAGTTTCCTTTTCACACCATGCTCCTTATAATAATTATTGAATTCTGTTGACAAGAATTCACCTCCTCTATCTGTTCAGAATTTCTTCTGTTTCCTTCTTGATTCATTTTCACATACTTATGCCACGTTTTAAATTTTTCAAAAGCATCAGCCTTCTCTCGAATGAAATAAACCCACATATTTCTACTATAATCATCGACTAACATCAAAAAGTAGAAAGATCCTCCTAAAGCAGATGTAGACATTTTACCGTAGAGATCAGCGTGTACCAACTCTAGAGGAGCTTGAGATCGATTGCTGGTCTCTCTTGGAAATGCCATTTGTTGTTGTTTGCCCATCATACAAGCTTCACAAGGTTCCTACAACTCTGAAAATACAGGCAAATGAGCAACCATCCCTGTTCTTTGCATCTCCTTCAAAACTGCAAATCCAAAATTCCCAAGTCGTTGCTGCCATAACCTGCTTACATCTTTATCTTCTGTAGTAGTTAAGGCACTTAAATCATATAGGTTATCACGTCTTATGCCTTTACCTACTACATTACCTGATGAGTCCATGATTTTTGCACCACTCTTATTGAAGTGAACTTCGAGTCCACGATCTGTTATTGCAGAAACTTACAACAAATTTCTTTTAAGTGTAGGTACATATAGAACATCGGATAACCTTTTCTCAACACCTGGAGAAGTGATAAAAGATATTGTTAAAGTTCCTTTCGTTGGACACTTGGAGTCATTTCCCACCACTACATTGATGGATTCCCGTAGAGGCACTAGGGAACTATACCAATCCTTTTTCCTAGTCATATGGCGAGAAGTTCCACTATTGAAAATCCATGGTTCATCAACACGAGCTTGAGCAGATGAGCATACCTCTTTAATAGCTACCCATAGTTCCAACTCTGTGTTGTTTGCAAATTCTTTGTTCTTCCACGATGATTTTACAGTCCCACTCCGTTCATCAGCTTGCTTCTTTCTGCAATCCTTGAGGGCATGGTCTTTCTTTTCAAAATAGAAGCAACCTCCTGTGAAATTTTTCTTCTTTGGCTTCTTCTTTGATCCATCAAAAGAGCCTTTACCTTTTGCATTTGTTGGGAATGCATCATCACTTGTACTTGTCGATTCTTCAGCCGCATCTCTTCTTCTAAAAGCCTAGCACAAAACTCGTCAAATGTAAGGCGAGTTGGTCTTACCTGAGTGTTAAGGGCTGTTACTAATCCATCATAATTTGCTGGAAGAACACATAAACATCTTCAAGCTAGCTCTTCTGGTGTTATAACAACACCAACTGCAACCAATTGATCTTGAAGGTGTTTTATCCGTTTGATAAAATCTTCAGCCTTTTCAGAATCAGAATGCTTTTCATTCGCCAACTCATTTTCTAAATTCTGTATCCTAGTGTGGTTCTTGGTCTCATATTGACGAGCCAATATGCCCCAAGCCTCATGTGCTTTAGTAGTATGTTGAACTAAAGTAAGCACAGAATCACTTACACGTGTGACAATTGCACATAATGCATCAGCATTCTGCCTCTTCCAAGCTCGTAGAAGATCTGGATCTGGCTGAATCATCAATCTTGAATTTTCTGGATCTTCAATTGGTATAGGCTCTGGATCCAATCCCATCTGTCCCATGACAGTGTCAATTAATTCATAAGAGTCCAAAATTGCAGAAATTTTGAACTTCTAGAGTGTATAGTTGGTTCCATCCAGCTTCCCTTCAATGAATGCAGGTGGGTGAATTCGAATAGGTGCAACATTAACATTAGTTGAAGCACCAAGACCAGTGTTCAACAATGAAGCCATCATGTAATCACTCGAATAATCTACTGATATTCTAGTTTGCTAGTAGGCTAAAATAGTTATACTTCTCAAGCTATTTGAACCTTACGGCTGTGATAGCATATAATAAAATAGTTATGCAATATAACACAGGAGCAGTAGCAGAGAAGATAACAAATATAGAGGAATCTCAACAATTTTCTACTAGCAGCAAGTACAAAGATGATGGCGTTCACCCGTGTGCTCTCAAGATAGAGCTTAAATGGTGATCAAGACAACTCTAGATAGGGAGATACAAGGTAGAGGTATGCTGGCTCAATTCGATGTCTCAAGTAGTGCAGAAGTCATGTATATATAGGATCATGGGTGGCCTTCCATGGATAGCTATACATGGGCGGTAGAGCGTGGGTGGCCACCGCCCGCGTAATTGCCATACACGGCTTAGACCGGTTGAACCGACCTAACAAATATAAATGATTTCTGACTCCGACAGGGAAGATTCCATGGAATATTCCCTAAAAAAGTCAAAAATCATTTATATTTGTTAGGTCGGTTCAACCGGTCTAAGCCGTGTATGGCAATTACGGGGGTGATGGCCGCCCACACTCTACCACCCATGTATAGCCATCCATGGAAGGCCACCCATGATCCTATATATACATGACTTCTGCACTACCTGAGATAGTGAATTGAGCCAGCATACCTCTACCTTGTATCTCCCTATCTAGAGTTGTCTAGATCACCATTTAAGCTCTACCTTGAGAGCACATGGGTGGAGAACGCCATCACCTTTGTACTTGCTGCTAGTAGAAAATTGTTGAGATTCTCCTATATATGTTATCTTCTCTGCCATTGCTCTTGTGTTATATTGCATAACTATTGTATTATAGTTTCTTTAACGTCTCACCTTCATTCTTTCACTATCTTGCTCCCCATATAACCAATTTACTTGACATTGTACACTTTTCACTGCTTCTGCTAAGATTTTATCTTGAGATTTTTTGTCTCTTTTTTTCACTTGAATTTTTAATGTCCTCATATATCTTTAGATGCTTCAAGGTATTTGCCGTGCTGAACAGATTTTTCATCAGGAAGATGGTCCTAGTTGTCCTTAAGGTCCCAATTGACTGAGAAGCTTCATTTATCACCTTTTCACTTCATTATACCCTCCATTCTCAACCTCCACGTAGAGAGAAGGAAGGGAAAAGCCAGTTTTCTTCCTAAAGATCATCACAGGAGAGACTTTCTTTGCCTTGCATGCATGCACATATAGACTCCTTTTCCAAATGTACACATAGGGACAATTACCAAAGGAGTACACACTCCAGGGCAAAATTTGACAATGTGCCCAATCTCCTCACAACACCAACATCTCACATAGTTTGAGATTGGGCCAAACTACGGATGTCTATTCACATGATTTCTCATTGTTTGAACAAAATCAATTCATTTGTTACTCCATCTAAAATTTGTTTGCATTGCTTTGGTCCTCTAAAAAACACAAGCTTGACTTTGTTGGGCCATTTTTTAATCAAGGACCAAAGAAAGTTTTGGGCCGAACTAGCTGTGCCACACGATTGGGGCACTAAGTAAGCTTGTAGCAATCTCTCAGAGATATGCTAAGCCAACTCCTCAATAGGATCGCCAAATGAAGTAGTTCCTAAGGCCAGGAAAAAATGTTTACTTGCAACTAAACCTTGGTTGATTTCCCATATCTTGGCAAGCTTTTCTTACTCTAAGCTCACAAATGTGCACAATAGAACTTGTTGTTCCGATCACCAACCCAATGAACTAATCACGAAGTTCTCCAAATGCATCTTGTTAGCCTATTTCCCAAGTACTTTTACATTTAAATTGGTCTAATAGACCTTTCTTTTCTACTTTTGTGGTCCTATTTATACTCGAAGCACTCATCAATAATGTGTATATTCCTTCCTTCTACTTCTCTCTTTTTTACTCTCGTTCACCTCTTTACTCTCTCTCTCTCTCTCTCTCTTTCATACACTTTATTACTTAGTATTTTTTTTGAGAGATCTGCTCCAAATAATAGCCTGTGTATTGAATAACAACACACATGTGCTATCACAATTTGCACAACAAAATATGTCAAAAATATTCATATCTGGAGTTATGTGTCCCAGACAAACATCAAAGAAAACACTTGGAAGATCACAAAACATGTAGCTAGCAATTACAACATTGGACAACATCCCATTTCTTATTCAAATTAGCTATGTTTAACAATAAGATTCCCCCACTCTACCATGCTACAAATGTGGTTTCATGCAATGCACAATGTATAAAACTCCTCAAACTCTCTTTTCACATGCCTTCTTCAGCATGCACCATTCAAAAACATCACAAAATGATTTATTTACTAGCCTTTACGATAATGCCCATCTCATTCATCACAATGTGCACATAGGGCACACTCCATGGTTGAGGACTTGTTGAAGTAGTACCAATAAAGGCTCATGTTCTACTTGAGAATTAGAGAACTTTTATGTCCCCCACTAAATTTGAAATGGTCATGCTACACCTTGGTCTCCGCATAAGCCAAATCCTCTTCATGCATTAACAATTATGTAGCCCACCTGCAATCTCTCAACACCAAATTGGCAAAGAGAAGTGATGCTCAACTGCATACCCAAATCTTCTAAAATCTAAATTAAAAACTCTTCTAGAGTCTTTTTCCGACCATGATGTCTATGCCTTCAACATTTTAAAAGGAACCAAGGCAAATACTCTGCAATCCTCACATGCATGAGCTGCAAGACTACGTAGTTTATGAAGTTATGAGTCACAAACTCATCTATCATGACTCACACCCTAGTCCCATATAAGAATTAATTAAATATATGTTGTAAGTGAAAATGTAGCATAGATTGTAGCAAAAGAGTCCAGAAGTCCAACTAGATTACAAGCAACTCCGAATTGATTCACCATTTTCTTTTCATGAGGTCGTGAGAATACTTCTAAAAGATCTCAGGGCTTGTCAGAGATTATGGGAAACAATGCCTGTTGAAAAGAATGCATGGATAATGGATTCTCATTGATTCCTCTTCTTCTTTTCTTATCTGGATTGATAACTTCTTAGGTCCATCTGATAGGGACTTCACCTTTAGAGAAATGACAATGAAATCTTCTACATGTCAGGTTGTATATTTGATTGCATGAATATCTTTAAAATATCAGAACAGAATCAAACATGGGATGTTATCCAACATCTTTCGTGTTCCAATGATAGGACTATGCGGTCCAACACTCTATGTATTAGATTAATGCAAAGAAATGCAAAGTAGCTCAGGTTCAGGCAATGTGGTCAGCCTTCTCAAGTGTAGAATCTCATTAAACCTCATTTGTGGAGAATCATAGTCCGAAGCTCTCACTACTCAAGTTGGTGATTCCAATTATCGCTATTGGTTCTTGTACACACAAACATGTCCATACCATTGATACAAGCCCAAACCTTTCCCAAACCTTTCTTTCTCTGTGCTCTTCTCGAATATGAACAAAGGAAAATGTAAGAGTTAGACGTCTGCGGAAGCACACTAACAACACAAGGAAGAAGAAGAAGAAGCTTGGAACACAACACACAATACTGAATGTAGTACTAGAGAATGTACAAAGATAAGTAGCCCATTAGGGCAATAGGCGTATATACAAGCCAGGGGAAAAAAACCTCCTAAAGAGGGGAAAAAGTGCCCCGATGGTCCTAGTGTGTTCACACACATCACTACCAAAATATATCAACAAATCCCCCCTGGGAGTGATGCGGGGAACAAGCAGCTAGCACTCATGTATAAGCAAGTGCCAAGCTATGTGGAAATCACTCCACAAAAGGAAGTAAGCCCAAAGCTTTGCGGAAAGCTTCAAACTTCTCCCTAGGCAGAGCCTTCCTGAAAAGGTCTGCAATGTTCTCCTGCGCAGGCACATATGCCAAGCTGATCTCCCCACCAGAGAACCTCTCCCTGACATAATGATAATGCACCCAATGTGCTTAGTGCGAGCATGGAACAAAGGGTTCCTCGCAACTGCCAATGCGCTCTGACTGTCAGTGAAGATGGTGGTGGTAGAAGTCTGACCAACACCCAAATCAGCCATAAGGCGTATGAGCCACACACACTCAACAGTCACTGTGAAAGCTGCCCTATACTCAGTCTCACAACTAGAAGTGGACACATTAGGCTGCTTCTTGCTCAACCAAGATATACATGAGCTACCAAGCATGAAGCAAAGCCACTAGTGGACACATGAGTGTCATAACAACCAACCCAATCAGAGTCAGAAAAAAAATGCAAATCTGGCAGTAGTGATCCTCCCTTGGGATAAAACAACCCAAGTAGCCGAGTACCACTCAAATAGCGAAAGATGCGCTTAAGTGCCTGCCAATGCTTGACTCCTGGGGAATGCATAAACCTGCTCATCTGTGAGACAACAAAATGAATATCTGGTCGAGTAATGCATAAGTAAATCAAGCATCCAATACCCTGTTGATAGAGAACAGCATCAAATGCATCTCCAGCAACATGAAGACTCAATCGTAAGCCTGTCTCCATAGGAGTGGCAATAAGCTTACAGTCTTCAAGGCCAAAATGCTGCAATAATGTGTCAATATATTTCGTTTGACACAAAGCCATTCCACCATCAACTTGCATAAATTGAATGCCCAAATAGTGATGCAAATGCCCCAAATCAGACATCTTAAATGAGGCATGCAAATGAGCCTTAAAATCAGCAATATGCTTCTCAATAGGACTAGTGAGTAGCATATCATCAACATAGACAACAATGATCAGAAGCACATCATTAGCACGCTTAACATATAAGGTGCTTTCAGTTGGACTGTTCTCAAAACCATGTCCAATCAGATAGGCATGTATCTTCTCATACCAAGCACGTGGTACTTGCTTTAAACCATATAATGCCCTCTTTAACCTGCACACCTGGATTTCATGCCCTTTCTGCACAAATCCATGGGGCTGAGAAACATACACATCTTCATGCAAGTCACCATTCAGAAATGCTGTTTTAATGTCCAACTGATGTACATTCCAACCATGATGAGCTGCAAGTGCACAGATGCTCCGAACAGTTGTCATATGACATGTAGGTGCAAAGGTCTCATCAAAGTCAATGCCCCTTTCCTGTGCATAACCCTTTACAACAAGCCTAGCCTTATACATGTCAATTGTACCATTCGGTTTACGCTTCAGCTTGTATACCCACTTAGTGCCAATGGCCTTCTTGCTCGGAGGCAAGTCACATAAAGACCAAGTACCATTCTTCATTATAGCATCATATTCAGATTGCATAACAGCCATCTAATTTTTTGAATTTTGTGCTTCATCAAATGAAACAGGCTCATTCTCATCAAAGAGACTAGATGCAGCCATAGCATAGAAATCTGATGCAAAAGAGGCACTATGAGAGCCTGAACAAGTACGATATGATAGAGGTACATCTAATTTGCTATCACACAAGGTCTGCACCAACCATTTTGGCATAGTTCTTGCCTGCTCAATATCAGCTCTCTCATCAACAAGTACATCATGTACATCTCCATCAGAAATGGAATTATCTACATCATCGCATGAAACCTACAAAGGCCGAGAAGTTGCCTTATTAGGACCAACACTAGACTGTCAACTTGTAAAAAGAGGAAGCAAAGTATCATACATGTGTTTGGAGCTAACAAATGTCGCCTTAGTACATGAAAGCAATGGCTGAATAGCATCTTCCACAAAAACAACATCACGGCTAACCAGAATGCATTTAGTCTGTGGATGATACAGAGGATAGACTTTACTTTCAGAACTGTACCCAACAAAAATACATTTTACTGCTTTATCATCCAATTTTCTGTGATGTTGTTCAGGTACTAATGCATATGCCAAACAACAGAAAACACGTAGATGATCAACAGATCGCTTGCGATCATGCCAAGCCTCATATGGAGTGATAGACTGCAGTGCTTGAGTGGGACACCTGTTCAGTACATATGCTGCACACATGATAACCTCAAGCCAGAAACTATGTGGTAAAGCCTGACTCTTGACCATACACTTTGCCATCTCCATGACTGAACTGTTCTTTCGTTCAACAACTCCATTTCGTTGAGGTGTATACAACACTATACACTTGTGTTTTATCCCACGTTCAGCCAAAAATTCATTAAAATCAGAAGACATATATTCCCCTCTCGATCAGAATGGAGGGTGCCCATTTTACATGCTGACAGATTTTCAGCCAAAACCAAAAATTGTTTGAAGCACATGAACACTTCAGACTTTGCCTTCAATGGATATACCCATGCATGCCTAGAAAAATCATTGATGAAAGTCACGAAGTAGAGATAATTCCCAAAAGAAGGTGTCTGCATAGGACCACAGACATCACTATGTACAAGCTGCAATTTCTGAGTAGCCCGAACTGAACCATCTTTTGGAAAGGACAAACGTTGCATTTTGCCCAAAATGCAACCTTCACAAAGATGTTTTCCAGGTGCCTCAAGTTTGGGCAAAGAGGACACCATTTTAGATTTCTCCAGGCGTAGCAAACTAGAAAAATTCAGATGACCAAAGCATGCATGCCAAAGCTTTGCATTTGACATAGCTTGAGAATCATTTACTGCACATGCCAAATCATTAACAGATCTTTCATAGTCTATGAGATTATACAACCCATGACATGAAATGCCAGAAGCAATAATCACATTGCCATTTGATAGATCATGAACTGTACACCTATCATCAACAAATTTCACTACCGAGTCAATCTTGGCTAATGCAGAAACTGATAACATGTTCTTCTTGATCCCGGCACAAATAAAGCATCTGACAAAGTGAAAGAACTACCATCATCAATAGTCAAAATGATCTTACCAACTCCCATAATAGGATAAGAGGAGTTGTTGGCGCATGTAACAGTAATCCCTGTAGGGCCAGGCTTGAGTGAAGAGAAGAAACTACACTGCGAGGTAATATGTTTGGTCACCCCACTGTCAAAATACCAAACATCTGAGTCTACTGTAGACATGCACTGCTCATGAGAAGATGGGTCAGAACTGTAGACAGTAGTAAACGCCCATTCTTCTTCCTGCACAAGGTTAGCAAACTCTGCTTTTGGTGTAGCGGCCTATGCAACAACCATTCCAGCCTCTTTCTTCTTTGCCTCTTTAGCAGCTAGTTTTGGAAAGTTCTTTATGATATGATCATTCCCTTTACAGTACTTACAAAACAATTTCTACTTTTCTGATTTCTTCTCATCTTTATCTTCCTTCTTCAAATATGCAGAATTAGCAGATTTCTGCTTACTAGTTGAAGAACTCCATTTTCCTTTGCCCTTCTGACTAGCCAGGAAAGCTTGATCTGCAACTCGCATAATGGACATGTTCTGCCTGGACTGATCTTCTTGCAACAGAATAGAGACTAACTTCTCAAATGATAAGGCATTCGGATTGTCTTTCATCATCAACCGAAGAGTAGAAGCAAAACTCTGATATGAATCAGGAAGACCATTCAAAACGGTCTGCATAAGTGAGCTATCTGGTATAACCTCATTATCAAAAATCAACTGCTCCTTCAAATCTTTGATCTTCGTTAGGAAACTGTCCATAGAATCACCTTCATTCATGTGCTCACTCTCCAACTGTTTTCGGAGGTAAGAAACACGAGCCTCATTCCTAGCTTGGTACAATGTGGTAAGTGTATCCCAAGCGTCCTTAGCTGTTCTGCAAGAGTGAATGTGAGGAACAATGGCATATTTGAAAGACAAAGCTATCAATGCATGTGCCTAGGCATCTCTGCCATCCCAGCGAATCTGCTCTACAGTAGGTGCAGCAAAAACTGTAGCACGAACAGGAGTATGCAGAATATCATCATCTTCGACACCTTCTTCATCAACTTCAGTACCTACAATTGTAACAGTTGCAGGTGTGATAGGATGCTTTTCGTCACCCTGCAGAATGTTCCATAGTCCTTTTGCAACCAACACATGTCGCATCATATAAGCCCATAACGGGTAGTTGGTACCATCCAACTTATCCTCAACAGTCAACATACGGAATACATCACTGCTTTCAGCCATGGCCGGTGACTAAAATACCTTGATGCAGAAAATTGACTGTATCTCAAAAAGTTGAACAGAACTGCCCAAATGAATTTCGCTAGACCTGTAACAGACTTCGAGACGCTTATACTGGCGAACAGAAACTGGTATATACCTTTGGCACAAAAAAAGATAAAATAGCCTGCAAAAGCGCTGCGATAGTGCATTTAGAGACGAAACGAGCTCAGATCGTGATTTCGACACGACATAACGAAGCTGTTTTGATCTCGAAAACACGCTGAGTATGCTCACCAAAATTCATGGGATTCTGAGACTGCAATCGGAGGAGTGTCGAAGGCGCCCTAGATGAAGCGACAACTTGCTCTGATACCAATTATTGGAGGTAGACATCTGCGGAAGCACACGAACAACACAAGGAAGAAGAAGAAGCTTGGAGCACAACACACAATACTGAATGTATTACTAGAGAATGTACAAAGATAAGTAGCCCATTAGGGCAATAGGCATATATACAAGCCGGGGTAAAAAACCTCCTAAAGAGGGAAGAAAGTGCTCCGGCGGTCCTAGTGTGTTCACACACATCACTACCAAAATATATCAATAGAAAACCGTGGTTGGTACTACAATTCTCTAGCCATAGTCTATCTTTGAGTCAACCTCCACATTTGGATTATCTATGCTGACAATTACCTGAATCCTTGAGTTCTCCTTTTGATTTTTATATAGCTCTATCTTTCTTTTAAGCTTATGAGTAGCTTGCACATCCACTCCTTCAAGTCAAGCACATAGAGTGCTCTATAGCTTCCTCTCCCTTGATTGCTTCTAGTAGCCTTCCACTATATTGTAAGAGCTACTTACCCACTGGAGTGTGAAGATATTTCCCCTCCATCTTTGTATGGTATTTGCATCCATCAACAATTTGAGTTTCTTGCACAACAAAAACTTTTCCCATCTCCTCACTTTATCCCACTCTACAAGATGTTCAATTGGGATTCCTACAAACCACAATGTCTTGTATATGCAAAGATGCAATGCTGTATGACACATCTTCTCTTGCTTCATAGTTCAAAAATGAATTATGTGAGCTCTACTCCCCTTCAAATCTAGTAAATCAAATGTGTTCCCCCAACTTGAGCACATTCAGGTCATGCGACAAGCATGCATAGTAGTATATTCAGCATGAGAGACAGTAAGGAACATTAGTTGTGATTTCATTCCCCCCTCCAGAATGATCATTCAAGGGTGTCCTTCTTGACCTCTCGTGCTCTAGATGCTCGACCTCTCGTGCTCTAGATGCTTGATCTCTCGTGCTCTAGCTATGCGAGATAGAGAGTGTCCCCAAAACCCAACAAAACCCCTTTTGATTCCCTCCTCTTCTTATTCAACCAATTGCCTTACTGCTCCTACACCTCAAATGCCTCCTTCCAAAAACTTTCTCAAAATGATAATGAAGATATTGCTAAGTTGTTTTGGTTATCATTCATTCATCAAAACTTATGTTTTCCAAGCCAAGATAGATACAACATTCCTCACAAGAGAATTTGATATGTGTTGATGCATGCAATAAGACTTGAAACCACGGTATATATAACCACATGGATATTATAGCAAATTGAAACTCCAAATGCAAGATGGAATAGAAAGAAACGTGTTTTTGGGTCACATGCATTAACAAGGCTTACTCGTACAATGCTTTCCAAATATTGTAAGTATGTAATGATGGTGAAGGCATATCCTTTTTGGCTCTTCTTCAATAGAATCCTCAAGGCCCATCTTCAGAATCATCGTCCACTATCCTTTCACACTCAGCCTTCTCCTTTTTTTGTGATTATCCTTGTTATTCGACTTCATACAACAACCACCCATTCAATTCCTTTATAGATGATAATCTCTTCTTTTTGTTAGTAGCAAAAGATATCATTTCCATATCTCTACCTCCATATGACTTCAAAAAACGGCGAACAACCAAGAATTCCCTTCATCTTCCTCTGCACGTCCTGCCACAGAGAACTCTACAAGTGCTGACACCCTTTTGATCATCTCTCTTGATAGCGGATTCTTAGAGGGTCATAAATAGACATAGATATTCTAAGAGACCACCAATCCCAATCGACTTTCAATCGAGTACACTTTGGAAAATAACAAATGACTCACAAATTTTTCACAAATTGTACGGTGTATTATTCACACCTCTCTTAGTAGACATGTGGCTCTTTTCTTATTCTTGTGTGTTCTTCTTCAAAACAGATGCAAATTTTCTTCTTTAATCTTTGCACTCTTGCCCATGGAGCCTCCTTCTCCTTGAATATGCACTTCCTCTTCCTCTATGGTATTCGATAGTAACTGCAGAATAGTTCATACTAACTCCACTCTCTCTGCCCTTCTCATCAATCCTCTTTTGATTGGTCCTAAAGAATCTTTGTTACAACACACAAAATCAACCATATTCAAGATTTCATTTTCAAAGTCCTCTCACAGAGATCTCTTTGCAATAGTAGCATTCTTTGACTTTCTCCATGTGCATCCATTCTTATTTGACTTTCTCCATGCAATAGTAGCATTCTTTGACTTTCTCCATGCAAAATCTCTCCTTATTTGTTGTGTAGCACCCTTCAATTAAAAAACATGCGCAAGAATAGTGCCTTCGACTCTCTTCTATTCTCCCTTTCCACAAAAGTGCATAAGCTTCTCATGCATGATTTTTACTCCATAGTGCATTTCACATTACTACTCTCAAAAATACCCATCTTCCCTTGGAACTCCTTATCTTGATTACTCCTTTATTGATGTACATTCCTTTGCACTCCAATGAGCCATGGCTCCATAAACAAATTGTGGTGTTTCTATTGCATCGAGCTTCCATGCCATAGGCTTCCTAATTCATGGCTCTTGAGATCAGCCTCCTCCACATTGCAAGTGGGTAGGACAAAAAGAAACACTTTCTTAAATTTTTTTTTCCCTATTTGAGCACAATGGATAACTAAGAGAGATCGTTACTCTCCTCCAAACCACCACATTTGATCGTAATTCACACTGCTAACAAGCATTTCTCCTTGGTAAAAAAACCTAAAACCAAACATATATGCTACTAAATGGAAACATGTTAGTGCATAGAAACCAACCATTCATTGAGATAATAGATACTACCTCAAGTGAAGCATTGGAAAATACCACTTTGTACAGGAAAATTGTGGGAAGTTTGATACATCACACAATTACAAGGCCCGATTTAAGATACACTGTAGGACTTGAGATTCAATTTATGAAAGTTCCCAAGAAACCACATTTAGATACTTTGATATGTACTTTATGTTATGTGAGTGCTACTTTGGATCATGCATTGTTTTATGAAGTTGGTGTAGGATTGCAAGCTCATGGATACACTAATGCAAATGGGGCTAGTAGTGTTATAGATAGAAGATCTACTAGTGGTTTTCTATTCTCAGTTAAAAGTGCTATTGTTAGATGGCACAATAAGAAGCAACCCACTATAGATTTGTCCAGTATCGAGGCTGAATATAGAGCAGAATGTGAGGCATCATGTTTAGAGATGCTACTTGTAGATTTAGGTGTAGAAGTGGAGAATCCTATCATCATTTATTGTGATAATATTAGCATCATACAATTAACAAGAAATCCTATTTTTCATGATAGAAGAAAGAATATTGAGGTACATTATCACTTCCTTAGGTAGAAGGTATTAGTAGGTGATATTGATCTTGTCTATGTTAGGAGAGATGAACAAGTTGCTTATATTTTCACTAAAGCACTTCAAGTAGAAAAGCTAAGGAACCTTTGGAAGATGCTTGGATAAGAATACATGTTTTTAGCTAAAGGGTTTGCTCAAACATATGGAGTGGACTACCTCTAGCCTTGTGGCTAAGATGAAAACCATCAGAGCAATCATTTCAATGGCACTTGGCAAGCATTGGTGGATGTATCAACTAGATGTGAAGAATGATTTCCCAAATGGAGAGCTAAAGGAGGTGGTATACATGGACCAACTAGTAGATTTTGAAGATAAAATCTGATGTGATTATGATTGTAGGATAAAGCAGACACACCATGATCTTAAGCAAGCCCCAAGGACATGTAATCAAAAGCTTATGGACTACTTGATTAGTTGTGGATATAAACAAAGCAAGTTTGATCCATCACTATTCTACAAAAGAGAAGGTATCTACTTATATGTGTATGTGGATGACTTGATTATTATAGGTGATCACGAAGAAGGCATCAAGGAGAGACATAAGAAGGAGTTCAAGATCTCAGACCTTGGATATCTAAGATATTTCTAGGTATTGAAGTCGCATACAAAGATCATGCAAAGGAAATACATCTTATGTGTATTGATGAAGTATGGACTTATAGGTTGCAAAGCATTGATAAATCCGATAAAAGACAATATGAAATTGACTTTAATGGAAGTTGAAAAAGGTGAGGATACACTCTTATACAAGTCTGTAGTGGGTTCTTTGAATTATGCCACTATCACAAGGCTTGAATTAGCATATAAAGTTGGTGTGCTATTGCACTTCATGCATGCACCTAGGGTTTCTCATTTACTTGTAGCTAACAAAGTACTCAGATATCTCAAAGGTACATTACATGAAGGTCTTTTTTATCCTTTTGAAGATGATTTGGAGGTGAAAGAATATATAGATGTTGATTGGATTAGATACAAAGAAGATAGGAGAGTTATAAGATATGCAATGATTCTATGAAATAAGGTCATTTCATGGATGACAAAGACGCAACCTAGAGATGCCCTATCTTCAACAAGATCTGAATATAGAGCTTAGCACAAGATACATGTGAGTTCATGTGTCTCAAGAAGCTTATGATTGAGTTAAATTTGCAGGTCAATCAATTTCCAATCATGTGTGATGACATGAGTAGTGTGTACCTATTTACGAATCCAACATTCCATGCTAAGAGCAAACATATCGAGGTACATTACCATTAAATTAGAGAGAAGGTGCTATCTAAGGAGGTATAAATTCAAAACATAAGTAACAAATAGCAATGTGATAACATTTTCACCAAAGAATTGGACTCAAGCAAGCTAAAAAAGTTCAAAAGAGGCATTTTAATGATGGATTTAAGATGAGAAGATACATGTGAGGCCATTCATGCTTCAACCTGTGTAGGGAAGGTGTACATTCTTTCATCATTTCCACAAGTACATCATATGCTAGATGCATGTACACAATGCATGGGATTGTGCAACATCCATTACGAACTTGTTTTCTTGGCCACCTAGTATTGGCGGCATAAAATTGATCCATGATCCAATGAGTAGGGTCAATTTGAAATGAAGCATTATGCTTCAAACGTTTGTGAAAAGAAATAGAATTAGACTTTGAGTGCATAGGTTTTGTGTAGTTGATTGGGGGATATTCAATTGAAATCCCTCTAAGAATTTCACTAAATTCAGGTGGTGGAAGTAGAGAGTATTCATTTATAGACATACTCTTGTAGTCAATAGGCACGAAATTAGCTTGTGGTGCTACCATGGTGTTCTTTAAGTCATGCTAACTATCTATATGCTAAGATAAGTAAAATACATGTTAATATGGTCGAAGGCACAAGATTCTAGTATGGAAAGTTGGTGGTCCCTTTCTAATATTGCCATGAATTCCCTTACTTAGCCCTTGTTAGTGCGCTTTGCCATTGGGCTCAAAATCTGTCTATCACCTACTGCAATGTTCTCGTGCATGGGCACATATGCCAAGCTGATCTCCCCAGTAGAGAGCATGGAACACAAGGTTCCTCGCAACTACCAATGCGCTCTGACTATCAGTGAAGATGGTGGTGGCAGAAGATTGACCAACACCCAAATCAGCCATAAGGCGTCTGAGCCACACACACTCAATAGTTGTTGTGAAAGCTACCCTACACTCAGCCTCACAACTAGAAGTGCCCACAGTAGGCTGCTTCTTGCTCAACCAAGATATACATGAGCTACCAACCATGAAGCAAAAACCACTAGTGGACACATGAGTGTCATAGCAACCAGCCCAGTCCGAGTGAGAAAAAGCATGCAAATTTGGCGGCAATGATCGCCCCTTGGGATAAAACAACCCAAGTAGTCTGGTACCACTCAAGTAACGAAAGATGCAGTTAACCGCTTGCCAATGCTTGACACCTAGGAAATGCATAAACCTGCTCATCTATGAGACAACAAATTGAATATCTAGCCAAGTAATGCATAAGTAAATCAAGCATCAACAACCTGCTGATAGAGAACAACATCAAATGCATCTCCAGCATCCTGAAGACTCAATCATAAACTTGTCTCCATAGGAGTGGCAATAGGCTTACAGTGTTCAAGGTCGAAACACTACAATAATGTGTCAATATATTTTTTTTGACACAAAGCCATTTCACCATCAACTTGCATAAACCGAATGCCCAAATAGTGATGCAAATGCCCCAAATCAAACATCTCAAATGAGGCATGTAAATCAGTCTTAAAATCAGCAATATGCCTCTCATGAGGACTAGTGAGCAGAATGTCATCAGCATAAACCACAATGATCATAAGTACATCATTAGCATGCTTAACATATAAGGTGCTTTGAGTTGGACTGTTCTCAAAACCATGTGCAATCAGATAGGCATGTATCTTTTCATACCAAGCACGTGGTGCTTGCTTTAAGCCATATAATGCCTTCTTTAACCTGCACACCTGGTTCTCATGCCCTTTCTCCACAAAGCCACGTGGCTAAAAAACCTACACTTCTTCATGCAAATCACCATTTACAAATGCTGTTTTGATATCCAACTGATGTACATTCCAACCATCATGAGCTCCAAGTGCACAGATGCTATGAACAATAGTTATTTGGCAAGTAGGTGCAAAGGTCTCATCAAAATCAATGTCAACTTTCCTGTGCATAACCCTTTGCAATAAGCCTATCCTTATACCTGTCAAATGTACCATCAGGCTTACGCTTCAGCTTGTATACCCACTTAGTCCCGATGCCCTTCTTGCCAGGAAGCAAGTCACATAAAGACCAAGTACCATTATTCATTATAACATCATATTTAGATTGCATAGCAGCCATCCAATATTTTGTATCTTGTGCTTCATCAAACGAAACAGGCTCATTCTTATCACAGAGAGTAGATGCAGCCATAGCATAGCAATCTGATGCAAAAGAGGCACTATGAGGGCGTGAACGCGTATGATATGACAGAGGTGCATCTAATTTGCTATCACGCATTTAAGTCTGCACGAGCCATTTTGGCATAGTTTTTGCGTGCTCAATATCAACTCTCTCATCAACAAGTGCATCATGTAAATCTGCATCAGAAATGGAATGATCTACATCATCATATGAAACCTGCAAAGGTTGAGAAGTTGCCTCATTAGGACTAGCACTAGAGTGTCCACCTATAAAAAGAGGTAGTAAAGTATCATACATGTCTTTGGAGCCAACAAATGTCTCCTTAGTACATGAAAGCAATGGCTGAATAACATCTTCTACAAAAAGAACATCACGGCTAAGTAGAATGCGTTTATTCTGTGGATGATACAGATGATAGCCTTTATTTTTAGAATTTTACCCAACAAAAATACATTTTACTACTTTATCATCCAATTTTCTGTGATGTTTTTCAGGCACTAATGCATATGCCAAACAACCAAAAACATGCAGATGAGCAACAGATGGCTTGAGATTATCCCAAGCCTCATCTGGCGTGATAGATTGTAACACTTTAGTGGGACACCTGTTAAGTACATATGTTGCACACATGATAGCCTCAAGCGAGAAACTATGTGGTAAAGCTTGACTCTTGACCATACACCTCACCATCTCCATGAGTGACCTGTTCTTCCGTTCAGCAACTCCATTCTGTTGAGGTGTATAAGGAACTATACACTGATCTTTTATCCCACTTGACCAGAATGGAGTGTGCCCCCTGTTGGGAGAAATGGATGGATGATCCAAGAGATTGAGTAGATACTGCTAAAACCTGCTTTGTACCAGCCCTCTTTAGCTTCAGACTTGATTAGTAGACTTCCTTAGCTTTCCAATGACACCAAGAAATAGCCTATGTCCTTTGGAAATGATGTGTGCAATTATTGAATCAAAACAGATAACTTTGGAAGTCACAAAGTCAAGAAAACCTTCTATTTTGGTCTTGACACCTGCTCAATGTTTTGCTCAGGGTGACCAACACAATAGCAATTGATAAAATTCCTTCTAGGGGTATTCAATTAGCTTAGTAAGCTAACATTTACAAGTGGAATGATGTAAAATAACAAACTATACTCAGAGAAATTGATTTAGCAAAATTAGCTATACCCCCGATTTTTTAGGACTGTAGTAGAGATAGACCAGTGAGCACCTCGATGACGATTTCTCTGAATTGGCTGAATGAAATCTCTTCAAACCTTTTCAGCATGTAGAGGACTTTGAGCTGAATCCAACAAGCTTTGAATCACTGAATTTGGAGTAGTATTGACCGAGATATGTCCTTGACAAGTTAACAGACTTTGGAGTAGACAAGCAGTGAATACAGAGATGAATGATGTAAATGTATCTATTGATTAACAATTGTGTACAATCCCATTGGCATGTCTAGCATTGCCAAAAGGTGTAGAGAGGTGTAGGCTATGATATAGTCCTTACACACATTCAAGCTCAACAGAATGAGCCTTGGGAATGGAGTGATCTATCCGCGACTTTTTCACATCCAATTTTATAGGAAATGACTTAGGATTTGAATTCAAATTCAAATCTTTGGCTTCCTATGATCAAGTATCTAAAAGTTTGGAGATATTCTCTCAATCAAGTGATCTACTTTTCCACGAATCACTTAGGTAGGTGATTACAAAAGATTCTAAGTCAAATTAGACTTTTACAATGAGGCAAAGTGGTAATAAACCACTAGCATATGTTCCTATAGTTCTTCATGCATGTGGAGTCTTCATGATGTCTTCTAAGCCAAATGTTCAGGCTTGTAATTTACACCAAGAGCTCCCCCTCAAGCCAAACATTTTGGCTTAAGTCTTCGTCTTCAATCTTCAAGTACATCCTGTAATCCAATCGTAGATTTGAACCTGCAAAGTTTGGTCCCATCCAAAGCTTTAGTCAGCAAATCTGCACATTGCATGTTGGTTGACACATAGGTCAGCTGAATGTCCTTGCTTAGCAACTTCTCTCTCACATAATGATAATTAACTTCTATGTGTTTGGTCCTGGCATGATAGATAGGATTAGCTGCAAGGTGAAGAGAACTTGTATTATCTCCAAAGATAATTGGAGGCCTAGTATATAAGCCCAATTCTGAATACAAAAGCTTAATCCAAATTGCTTCTTGAGTGGCATTAGCTAGCTCTCTATACTTTGCTTCTGTAGAAGATAATGCAACAGTTGGTTGCTTCTTTGCAGACCATGAAATTGGTTTGTCACCTGCAAAAGAAATGTATCCTGAAGTGCTTCTCCTATCATCTTTGCATCCTGCCCAATCTGCATTTGAATAAACTTTTATGTCAATATTTGAAGTGTAAGGAAAGTACAAACCATGGTTCTGTGTACCCTTGAGATACTTCAAGATTCTTTTGGCAGCCTCTAAGTGAGGTATCCTTGGCTTGTGCATAAATTGACTTAGCACACTAACTCCATATGCAATATCAGTTCTAGTTAAGGTAGCATAGTTCAAGCTACCTACCATACTTTGATAACCTGTAATGTCTTGGACTTCATCACCTTCATGGGCACTTAGCTTTAGGTTCACCTCCATTGGAGTACTAGATGCTTTAGCATCCTGCAAGTGAAATTTCTTCAACATGTCCTGCACATACTTCTTTTGAGTAATGTATATTCCTGAATTAGTGTAAACTAATTCAAGTCCCAAAAAATACTTCAATAATCCAAGATCATTGATCTTGAATTCCTTCATCATCTGGCTTTTGATGCTTCTGATTCCATTTACATCATTGCCTGTAATGATGATGTCATCAACATAAACACAAAGATAGATTACCTCTGAATTACTTCTCTTAATGAATAGAGAAGTGTCAGCCTTACTCATGACAAAACCTTGGTCTTGGAGGTATGTAGTTAGCCTGTAATTCCATGCCCTAGGTGCCTGCTTCAATCCATATAAAGCCTTCTTTAATTTGCAAACATAAGTTACCTTCTTAGGGTCTTCATAGCCAGGAGGTTCTGACATATAAACCTCTTCTGAAATCCATCCATTCAAGAAAGCATTCTTGACATCCAATTGGTACATGTTCCAATTCTTTGATGCAGCCACACTCACCAACACTCTGATTGTTGGCATCTTGGCCAGAGGAGAAAATGTTTCTCCATAGTCAATGCCTTGGGTTTGTGCAAAACCCTTGGCTACTAATCTGGCCTTGTACCTGTTAATTGTGCCATCAGAATTTCTTTTCAATTTATAGATCCACCTGGATCCTATTACCTTCATGGAGTCCTTCTTGGGTACTAACTCCCATGTATCACTCTCCTTGAGTGCTTCAATCTCCTCATCCATAGCTTCCTTCCATTCTGATTTTGTGATTGCTTCTTCATATGATCCTGGTTCTTCATTTAGCAAATCCTTTGCAAGATAAATTGAATGTTTAGTAACAAGAGATGTATCATACCCATATCTGATAGGTTTTTTGCTCTCTCTTTGAGACCTTCTGATTGATTGAGTTGAAGATTCTGGTATGTCCTCAAGCTTCTTCATCTTCATTTTGCCTTTGGACTTCCATGCCTTGAACTCTTCAAGGTTGATTGTATCTTCATTATCTAAACTTGAGTCTTCTTTCTGAGTTGGTTCCTCCTTTGTAAGTTTTGGAAATTCCTCTTCCAAATCATAGGGTAGTTTGACCTTCCTGCATTCATTCTCATACCAAGAATCATTCTCATCAAAGATTACATCTTTGCTTACCATAAATCCCTTGTTGGTAGGGTTATAAAACCTGTAACCTTTTTTATTTAAATCATATCCAATGAAAATACATTTTTCAGCCTTTGGATCTAGCTTTCCTCTTACTTGTGAAGGAATGTGTACATATGCTACACATCCAAAAATTTTGCAGTGATCCAATGATGGTCTCTTACCATGCCATGCTTCATATGGTGTCATACCATCAAGTGACTTTGATGGTAACCTCTTTATGAGATAGGTGGCAGTAGAGACACTCTCTGCCCATAGATAGTTAGGTAAGCATAGATCTAGCTGTCTCAACTATTAACCTATTTCTTCTTTCAGCTACCCCATTCTGTTTAGGAGAGTACCTTGTGGTTATTTCCGTTGTGATGCCTCTGTCTTGCAAGAAGTCCTCAAATTCGTTGGAGAAGTACTCAGCTCCTCCATCTGACCTTAGCCTCTTTAAATTCCTTCCTGACTGATTTTCAACTAATGCAAGATATTTCTTAAAACAATTAAATACTTCATCCTTGTGCTTCATAAAGTATAATACAGTCCATCTGCTATAGTCATCAATAAAAGACAC
Organism: Ceratopteris richardii; assembly: GCA_020310875.1. Taxonomy (NCBI): domain Eukaryota; kingdom Viridiplantae; phylum Streptophyta; class Polypodiopsida; order Polypodiales; family Pteridaceae; genus Ceratopteris; species Ceratopteris richardii. The sequence continues at coordinate 6,156,706 of CM035418.1, forward strand.
ATAGTACCTTGAACCTGATACTGAGGGGTCTTTGCTGGGTCCCCATACATCTGTGTGTACAAGCTCTAGATAGTCTTCATGTATATATCCTTTCTTAGAGAAGGGTAACCTGTGAGACTTACCAAATTGAAAAGGCCATTGCTTGGATACATTAGGTATTCCAAGCACACATTGGTCCCTGCACATTTGCTTCAAGGTCCTTTCTCCTATGTGTCCTAATCTCTTGTGCCAAATCTCAAGCTCTGAAAGTGTTTGATCTTTATAACTGTATAATGCAATGTTCTTTGTATCTTCCAGTTCAAAAGTGAAAAGTCTACCTGATTTTTCTCCTTTAGCTATCCTTTTGAATCCATGTCTTGGGTCCTCCATAAATGCTCCATATTGATTGAATCTCACCTGCAACCTTTCTCTACAATCTGACCAACACTCATTAAGTTCTTTGTAATTGTAGGTACATAAAGTACTCTGCTCAACAAATTCTGATTACCATCACAAGTTTTCACATTTCCAACTTTAACTACAGAATGCTTTGTATCATCACCTGTTTGGACTTGGTGTTTACCTTTTGGTTCCTCAAGATCAGAGAGTAGTGCCACATTACCAGCCACATGATTTGAACACCCTAAATCAATATAAAATAAGTGATCATCATTTGTACCTGACTTTGAAGTCATGTTCATGATCAAGAGAGAGTCATCTTGCTCCTCTGTGTTTGTAGTCCTTTGTGTTTCGGAATCCTCCTTGGTAGTTGCAATTGTAATTGTTATTGTAGTTGTTGTTATAATTGTTGTTGTGACCTTGCTGATGGTTGAACCTTCCTCTAGGCTGAGAGTATCCACCTCTTTGGTAGCCTCTCCCTCTCTGATTTTTGTAATTCCTGTAACACTCATCTATGGTGTGGTTTGACAAACCACAAATGGTACATGGTGATGAGTTATAGGGTCTCCCCCTACCTTGCTTACCTCCTCTGCCCCTACCTCTTGAAGATCTACCTCTCCCTGCATAGTTGGCTTGGGAGGTAGAGCATTCATCTTCCACCTTCTTACTCTTGCCTTATCCTTAGATTTCTTATCAGTGTATAGGGAAGAAGAGTTGTTACCTTTGGTAGTATCTCCACTCTTGGTAAGCTTTGCTTCATGTGTGAATAGTTGACCCATGAGAGTTGTAAGATCTGGAGTGTGCATGTCCATGTAGAGATCCATTGCAATGGTGAAGCTTTCCCACTTGTCATCAGCCTTGATTCCATGAATTACCTGCCTTACAATTTGTTCTTTTTCAATTTCTTCTCCTATGCTTGCTAACTGATCTGCAACATCTTTAATCTTGGTCACAAATTCTGAAACAGCTTGCTTAAGTTTCTTCCTTAGTGTTGTGAATTCAATCCACAACTGATTTTTCCTAGCCCTTGTATTAGAGAAAAAATATGATGACAAGGTTTCCCAAGTCTCTTGGGAAGTCTTACAATTTTTGATATGAGGTAAAAGAAAGTCAGATATAGAGTTGAGTGAATAGGACCTTGCCAATGCATCCCTTGCACACCATGTGTTGAGTTTTTCTTGCTCCTCCTTGGTTGGAAAACCTCTTGCTTTGAATGAGGGCAATCCATAGAGACTCCTTCCTTGTAAGTAGGTCTTCATCCTTAGAGACCATGCTTGATAGTTGTTCCTGTCCAATTTGTCAATAAATGAAGGAAAACCATCTCCCGTTTTACCTTATTTGCTCTGATACCACTGTTGGGAGAAATGGATGGATGATCCAAAAGATTGAGTAGGTACTGCTAAAACCTGCTTTGTACCAGCCCTCTTTAGCTTCAGACTTGATTAGTAGACTTACTTAGCTTTCCAATGACACCAAGAAATAGCCTATGTCCTTTGGAAATGATGTGTGCAATTATTGAATCAAAACAGATAACTTTGGAAGTCACAAAGTCAAGAAAACCTTCTATTTTGGTCTTGACACTTGCTCAATGTTTTGCTCAGTGTGACCAGCACAATAGCAATTGATAAAATTCCTTCTAGAGGTATTCAATTAGCTTAGTAAGCTAACATTTACAAGTGGAATGATGTAAAATAACAAACTATACTCAGAGAAATTGATTTAGCAAAATTAGCTATACCCCCGATTTTTTAGGACTGTAGTAGAGATAGACCAGTGAGCACCTCGATGATGATTTCTCTGAATTAGCTGAATGAAATCTCTTCAAACTTTGTTTTGTCAGCATGTAGATGACTTTGAGCTGAAGCCAACAAGCTTTGAATCACTGAACTTGGAGTAGTATTGACCGAGATATGCCCTTGACAAGTTAACAGAGTTTGGAGTAGACATTCAGTGAATACAGAGATGAATGATGTAAATGTATCTATTGATTAACAATTGTGTACAATCCCATTGGCATGTCTAGCATTGCCAAAAGGTGTAGAGAGGTGTAGGCTATGGTATAGTCCTTACACACACTCAAGCTCAACAGAATGAGCCTCGGGAATGGAGTGAACTACCCGCGACTTTTTCACATCCAATTTTATAGGAAATGACTTAGGATTTGAATTCAAATTCAAATCTTTGGCTTCCTATGATCAAGTATCTAAAAGTTTGGAGATATTCTCTCAATCAAGTGATCTACTTTTCCACGAATCACTTAGGTAGGTGATTACAAAAGATTCTAAGTCAAATTAGACTTTTACAATGAGGCAAAGTGGTAATAAACCACTAGCATATGTTCCTATAGTTCTTCATGCATGTGGAGTCTTCATGATGTCTTCCAAGCCAAATGTGTAGGCTTGTAATTTACACCAACACCCCCCTTGACCAGAATGGAGTGTTTTATATATTCCCCCCCTTGACCAGAATGGAGTGTGCCCATTTTACATGCTGACAGATTTTCAGCCAAAACCAAAAACTATTTGAAGTACATGAACACTTCGGACTTTGATTTCAATGGATATACCCATGCATGCCTGGAAAAATCATCAATGAAAGTCACAAAGTAAAAATAATCTCCAAAAGAAGGAGTCTGCATAGGAGCATATACATCACTATGTACAAGCTGCAATTTTTTAGTAGCCCGAACTGAACCATCTTTTGGAAAGGAGGAACATTGCATTTTGCTCAGAATATAGCCTTCACAAACATGTTTTCCAGGTGCCTCAAGTTTGGGCAAAAAGGACACCATTTTCAGATTTCTGCAGGCATAGCAAACTAGCAAAATTCAGATGATCAAAGCGTGCATGCCAAAGCTTTGCATGTGATATAGCCTCAGAATCATGTACTGTACATGCCGAATCATTCAGAGATTTTTCATAGTCTATGAGCTTATACAACCCATGACATAAAATGCTACAAGCAATAATTACGTTGCCATTTGACAGATCATGACACTTCTTCATGTGATGGTTGCCCTTTGTTGCTCATGGTTGGCATTGCTTCATCTCCGGATATGAATCCATATAGATTCCTCCCTTGAAGGTAAGCCTCCATCCTTAGAGACCATGCCGGGTAGTTTTTTTGATCCAATTTGTCAATTGTTGATGGAAATCCATCTCCCATGTTGCTTGACTATGCTCTGATACCACTGTGACGAGAGATGGTGGATGCAATCCAAAGATGAGTTGGTGCTGCTACAACCAGCTTCACACCAGCCAACTCAGACTTCAGAGTTGATAAGTAGACCCTTTGAGCTTCCTAAATCCACCAAAATATCAGCCAAGTACTTTGGAACATGTATCCCAAAAGTTTAAGTCAAGACAGACTAGTTGCGAAATGACTAGCTCCCAAAACTTGCTATTTTTGGACATACACCTGCAGGAAAAAATGAACAGTGCTCTCAACCTGATAGGAATTAGACAAATTCCTTTTGGGAATAGCAAATAGACTTAGCAAGATTTTCAATCCAAGTTAAAACACTTCAAATGATGGACTGAGCACTGAGAACAAGTTTCATCAATTTCTAGAACATGCCCACCATTCTCGGGGCTATGCAGAGATAGACCACTGAGCAGTAAAATGCAGATATATCCAAAATTATAAATCCAATGACCATGAAAATTGATATATAGAAAGTAGACAGTAAGATCTATCCAACTCATGTTGAAACATTGAAAAATATTGAGTACAACGTGCGATATGACCTTCTGAAGTTACTGCTCTGAGTGAGTATAGCAGAGAACAAAACAGAGAAGTAGTTGATGATAAATGTATAGATTCACATATGATTACAACCACATTGGCAATGAATGTTTGCACAATGGGAGTAGAATGATAGAGCTATGGAGTAAGCTCTTCAATCCCTACAAAATGACATGAAGTGGTCACGTACAAGGCTTGCTAATCGCCTCTTACTTCTTGCTCTTTTTATAGCTATTCTTGGAGGGAGTTTTGAATTCGAATTCGAATGGCTCCACCTAAAAGTGATCCCCAAAGTTAGGAGATATTCCCTCAGCTCAAAAATTCGTGGTTTAAGGTAGATAGAGCCACGACTTTGATTTTACATCATGCATGAGGTAAGCCATCCTTTTCTTTTTTCCTTTTTCAATTACAAGAGATAAAAATGAATTCTTTTACAAGAGGTGTTCACATGACTACACATGTGACTTACAAATGATCATAATATCAAGCATATCAAGCATGTAGGCTTGGGTAAAATGCACCAACAATATACACACATATACACACATAGACACATACACACATAATGATGCATACACACACATACACATGCATACACACATATTGACACATATACACACACATACACACACACATAGAGAGACATACACACACATACACATACATGCATAGATATGCATAAGTTGGCAGCAGTCAGGGAACCGAAGGAGCCACAAGACGAAGAGAGTCAGAGCGAAGGGACAGCACAAGCAGACATGGCAGTCAAAGAAGATCTGGCAAGTAGGCCATCTAATTTTTCAGACATCAAGGAGTTGAGCACACAAGAAGAAAGAGCAAGTAGGGAGCTCAAAGAGGTGTATGACAAATCAACAGAGAAAATCCCTACACAAATAGTGATTTTCATCACTAAAAACCATTGTAAATATCATTTCGTATTTTTGTAGCTCCATTTTGTGCAAGCCAAGGAGTCCTTGAGCTTGAGGAGCTTTAGAAGTATCTACCTGCCAATTTTCATATTTTTTAGATCTCGTTTGAGCCCTCTAATAAGCCCTGGAACCTAATTTTTAACTAGGCCGGACACTAGGTCTGAACAGGGCCAAAGCTAGTCAAAAACTATAAAAGGAGCTAGAGAGCTCATTTTTGAGGTTAGATTGTAATTGAAATGAACTTGTAAGAGCTTTTTGAAAGTAATCTAACAACTCCATTGCTTCTCACTCTTTGTCTTGCCGTGTGTGTGCGTGTGCGTGTATGTGTGTGCATGCTTGTGTGCTTCTCACTCACGCACTTGTGCCTCCACTTGCTCGAGGTCTTCATACCATCCTCACGTCTTCCCGGATTGACATTAAAGGAGGTACTACTCATCACTGAGCTACACCAAATTTTGGCGCCGTTGCTGGGATCGAGCTTTGAGGACGAGCGTGTGATGGTAAGACGTAGATTGGAGACGTTGGCATTGTAGGTAAGTTCTTTACTTTTCCTATTTTTTCTCTTTCTTACCTTACCACCATCATCACCATCATCATCATCACCATCTTCCACCTCCATTTCCATCATCGCCAAAATTTTAGTTTTTTGATCATATCACCATCTCCACCTCATTTCCCTCATTCTACTTGTGAGAGAGAGCGAGAGAGCGATATTGCGTGCGTTGTTTTTTGCATGTTTTTTGAGCATTCTGCAGGTTCTTGCTGTATCACCATCCCCAACACTCTGCGTAGGTACGGAACTGTACGGTCTTGTCTCTGTGTCGCCGGGCTCTGTCAATCGCGACCGACAGAAAAATTGCTCTATTTGCTAAACAAAGTGCATATCCATGACCTACAGGCCTAGAGCTTCCCAAAAATGTGTTTAGTTTCTTGAAATTCCTCAGATTTCTGTCAATCGCGATCGCTCTGTCAATCGCGATCGACAAACCACGACGGACAGACCTGTCAATCGCGATCGAACAATCAATCGCGACGGATAGCCCACGACGGCTCTGTCAATCGCGATCGACAGAGTCAACGACCGATTGACCACGACGGACAGAAGCTACGCGTGACACGTGTCAATCGCGATCGAGCCATCAATCGCGATCGACCTATCAATCGCGACGGACAGCCACGACGGACCTATCAATCGCGACTGACACAGTCAACGACTGTTTGACCACGACTGACCGAGCCTTCGCGACGGACCTGTCAATCGCGATCGATAGAGTCAACGACCCTTTGACCACGATTGACTGAATTTTCGGCCACGTGTCAATCGCGACTGACCAATCAATCGCGACTGACAGCCACGACGGACCTGTCAATCGCGATCGACGTGACCTGTCAATCGCGACCGACAGACTTTGCGAACACGTTAGAAGGGCAAATTAGGTCAAATTTTTAAGGCAAAAATAATGGTCTAAATTTTTGCCAAGTGTGGGACAAACACTAGGGTGTAGTATTGCATTACGAGGGCATGACCCAAGTAACCCGAGAATTCCTGTTTGCCTGTTAACCTAGTTTAATCCTGTTTTAGCCCCAAAACCCTGAACGGGCATAACTTTCTCATACGAAATCCGTTTGCCGTGATTTTTGTTTTGTTGGAAAGCTCGCGGGGAGTACAACAAAAACATCGACTGGTTACGGTTAAATTAAGATCAGGAATATTAGATAGGGTATTTTGAAGTTGACCATACCCAGGGGGAACAAAATTCAGGGATCTCTAGAGTTGTGTCCACAAAGTCATAGTGCAAATTGGTGAAGTGTTACATGAATGAAAGTGATTGGTTCTGTCTTTTGAATTGAAGTCTTGAGCTAACGGTGGGCCTTTTACAGGTCCTTTGAGAGCAGCGAAGGGTACGCAAAGCAAGAGTAAGTGCAGGCTTGGGAACACGCGTCCTGGGCACACCAGGGCAACAACACAAGGAAAGGAACTCAAGGTTGGAAAACCCGCAACACCCTTTGTCAATTCTTAGTTTAGGCTAAGTGCGGGTAGTGTTAGAAGTAATTCCAAGCAACGATAGGCACAAGATAAATCAAAGACTATCTAAGAAATCAAGTTCAAGTCAAGAGATAATCTGTGTGTGTGAACGACAACCTTAAAGGAAAAGAACCTAACGTGAAACGACCAAACTAAAGTGCGAAATTAAACTCAAGTATTCCTAACGACGTGATATCAGACAAGAGTATAAACACGATAATCAACATAAAAAGGGGATTAAGTAATTGATACAAAGGACTCAGAAACGTGGTTGCACCTGGGAAAAATTGGGTTAATCAGTTAGGCATATGAACCTTAGATCAGGACGACATCTAGTAAGAGATAGACAAAGCCTTAGGTCTTCAGAGGCTAGTGTCAATCATACTGCAAGGTCTTGGGCCCAGCAGTTGCGTCACCACTCGCATTACCCTAGCTCTGATACCAGTGAATCAAAGATGTCTCAAGGCATGGACAGACCTACGGGAAGTTCAGGAGTGCCATACTTGCGCAGGGTAGAAGGCCCATACAAAACCCAGTTGGAATACCTTAGGACCAACCGATTAGGTGCCAGCATCTATGAGGACGGCCTAGGAAGATCTGTGGTACAGATTAAGAATCCTGATCAATCCATTGGACTAGAGCGCCCAGCTGTCAAGTTTGAAAACAGAGCATACTTGGACAAAGAAGGAACCATATACGTAGTCACCAGTCACCCAGATAGGACGGACGAATTTGGAAATGTGATCCCAGAAGCGGACTTAGGGGACCTAGAGCAAGGAAACATGGGTACAGAACCTAGAACCTCTCGAGGCAAATCGGTTCTCACTAGGATTATCACACCAGAGTGGATTCCCCAGGATAATAAGAGCATAGGTTTGCTCCTCAATCGAGAAACTGACGAAGCCTTTTGGAGGTATAAATCTGATCAGCCAACTGATATAGGAACAATCATGATCTATGAGTTTAAGGATCCTGATAGCCCAGGCATAGTGACCTACCTAGATCACACCTCAGAGAGGATCTTTGTGGTTACAGAAAATGATAGGCATGCTTACACTTGGAAGGGTGAATTCGTTTTCCCCCAACCAAGATCGAATGTATCCTATGGTCACCCTGGAGCTGGAACATCCCAAGCTCATGGAATGCAAAGAGACAAAAATAGAGATAGACCAGAAGTAAGCTTTGCCAACTCAGGGGGCAGAGAAAGAACGAGGACGGAAACAAATAGAGTAGAGCCTGAGGTACTTAGAGCTCACAGGAATCAAAGAAATGCGGATGAGTTCCCTCTACCACGACCTAGAGAGCACACAAGGACTTTGAGACCAACTCAACTAGTTAAGTCCATGAAGAACTACTTCGATGGCACGGGAGATCCATACGATCATGTGGCTGAGTTTAGGCAAGTCTTGAGAGCTGAACAAGTGGAGGATCTATTCACGCAGTACAATGCCTTTGGTCTAACCCTTAGGAACACTGCCCTGACATGGTTTCAGCCACTAAACGAGAGACAGTTCAGGAGCATAGACCAACTCCTAGAGGCTTTCATTATTGAATTCTCTAAGAGTGGCATAAGACATAATACCTCCTCACTGATTCACAGCTTCAAGCAAGCCCCTCAAGAGACCGTGAGACTTGCAGGAAGGAGATTTAGGCAATATCTTGAAAGATGCCCTGTCCCTGAGCTACCCACACCAGCTAAGCAAGTGGCTTTATTCTTGGATGGATTGCTAAGTACCAAATTAAGATCATATGTGTACTTGAAGGACCCTAGGACCATAGAAGAGTGTGTACGCATGTGTATTGACATTGAGGATAACCTAGGGGAGGAGTTAGAGCTTTCCAAGATATACAAAGATTCAGATAGTGCCTCTAGCCTCTCTTCCACGCAATCCACATCGATTGAGGAACTTGCAGAGAAAGTTGCTCAAAAACTAGGTGTCTCTAGCAAACAAATTCCGAGATTTGCCCCGATGAAAAGATGCTATACTTGTGGGGGTGACCATATGGCAAATGTATGTCCCATTATGGCTCAACCCCAAGTAAATTCTAGTAGCCAGTACTGCACCATAGAACGGAGGTACACCAATCACACCACGCAAGATTGCCCATACAACAAGCAAGCGGTTAGGCAACCATACCCTCAACAGGGAAGATACCAGAACCCGTACCCTCCATAGCCATATGGCAGGCCACAACAACCTTATCAGTAGCCATACCAAAACCACCAAAGGCCTCAGCCTGTGTTAGCACAACAACCCCCTGCCCCAGCTAATGTGATCCCAGTAAAATATGCAGCAGCAGAAGAAAACCTGAATAGAGCTATAGTCCCTGTAACCCCACTGCTTTCTGAAAGTGACCCCAGTGACCATAGCTTTGATTCTACACATGTCGATAGTCCCCATGCTTACTACATGCAATCTCCTGAACATGATGAGTCCTACTACAGTGAGGAACAGAGTGAACCTAGTTGGGAGTCAGATTACAAACGTCATGTATGCAAACCCCAACCCTAGGCCTCAACCTAGGCAGGTAAGACCCCTATTCCCTGGAGGACCATGCTACAGATGTCAGGGAGATCACCTCATTCGTGATTGTCCCTTACCTCCACTTACACAACCCCAGTCGGTAACAATTCAGGGCTTTTGCCAAGAATGTGGAAAGGAGCATCTCTTACGAGATTGCCCTAAGAATCCTAATAATATGCCAAAAATCACTCCTATCAACGTTGTTGGGTTGGTGGTAGACTCCACAGGAAGTGTGACATCCACCGCACCGGTACAGGTAGTGACTAGAGCTCAGGCATTGCAACAGAACCAAGGGGTAAACCAGGATAAGAACCCAGAGGCTAGTGAAACAGAGAGCATGACAAAGAAAAGGACTAGAGCGTGGAAAGATAGTCGGGAAAGAATGAAAAGACAATGGGCTAAAAAGATGAGTGAACTTGAGGAAAGCATAAGAGAAACCAAAGCTAGGATAACTGAACTCACATCTCAAACTCCCTGTCACACTACCCCACCACCAACATTTCCATCGCCATCCGACCAGCCACCTTCCAACCCACCTCATACGATTCCACCACCCCCTAGAGTAGGATCAGTATTAGCTGACCCCACTCCTGAAGACATATACATGATGCTTAAAGCGTATCAGGCCAGAATCCAAGACGGCCAAATGTCACGGATCATGACAAGTGCTACCCTAGGGCTGACCTAGAGATAGAAAGAACCAAGCTTTGCGCAAAAATGGTCGCATTGGCTCAGACTATGTTTGAAGCTAGTCGCCTTTTCAATTACTCGGGCTCAGCCAAGACGCAATTACACTTGGATGGACTCTTAGAGAAGTTAGAGGGCATAACTGCAAGATCTGTCAAGGAAGAAAAAAATCAAGAAAGAGATAAAGCAAGCAAAAACATGACCCATCCCCCATCGGAAGTTTATGTGCCCAATTCCACTGAACCAGACAATCCCCCTTCCCTAGGAAGAATAGAGAATCTAATGGCACAATCAAAAAAGGAACTCGTCCCTCAACGCCATGAGAAGGCTAGTGAAAGAGTAGGTCTTCCTACCCAGAAAGCCTATGGGCCTGAATCCTATGTGCCTAACTCTACGGAGCCAGACACATCATCTTCTATGAATCGGTTCACACCAAAATTCCTACGCGAGATTCAAGAAGACAAATGGGCTAAAGAAAGTGAAGTCCCTCCTCCCATTGAACTTGTGGATGATGCACATGACCAATTCCCACAAGACATCCCATCCATTTATGGAGAACAGGAGAGTGCCCAATCTCAAGAAAGATTAGACTTCGAGTCTAATTCTTTACAAGAACTACCCCATTTCACAGGCCCATGGGAAGCAAAGTCCACCTGTATGAGAGCACCTACAGTCATGGTAAGAAACGAAGATTCAGTCATACCTAGGAACACAGAGGTAGTGAAGAACACCAAAGTGCAGTGCAATCTCACTTTGGAAGAGCTGCTTAGGGTTAGACCAGAAGTGTGGAAACATGTAGCCAATCAAGTGCCCGAGATAGCAAAAGCTCGTTCCCAGGTAGGATCACATAGGACAGTGCCAGAGATACCCTTGGATAAGATAGGAGATATGTGTGAAGGTGAAGAAGGGAACACCTATCTTCCCATTACCTACCAGGAGTACACCACCAAGGCAATTTTGGACTCAGGTGCAGGAGTTGCAATTGCCACCACTTCCCTATGGAAGCGTTGGGGCAAGCCAGCACTCAGGCCAACGAGAATGAAATTGCAGATGGCCGATGGTCATATTGAGAGACCCTTAGGATTGCTAGAAGGAATAACTCTCACCACCTGTGGTGTCGAGGTTGAGCATACATTTGCTATATGTGACTTCAGCAAAAATCATGCCTATGAGATGATTTTGGGAAGACCATTTATGCGACAGTTGCAAGTGGTACAGGACTGGGGAACCAACTCTTTGTACCTGCAGCACTTAGGTGTTACGACCAAAGTCAATCTTAAGGATTACTCTCATAGAGATGTACCACCTATTCAATGGAATCCCATCCATAGAGCCAAAGATGAGATTGAGTCTTTGCATTCCATAGAATCCGGATCCTCCTGGATGCATGAAGACACCCACTTATGGATGTGTAAGGTAGCAGTAGAAGAAGAGAAGAGAGAGAAAGCCAGAGAGGTAGGTGCAAAAGAAAACCATAGATCAATTCAAGACCCAGCCTATGCACCTGTAGTCTTTCCTGATGAGGAATTTGAACCCCATGGCTGGGCAGAAATCCTAGCAACAATGGATGATAGCCATCAATGAAGAACAATGGACACCCCACTGTGATGAGGATGGCTATGACATTTCAGTCTTCTCCATAGAGCCAATCATGGGAGAGGCTGTACTAGAAGAATGCGAACCTAGCCCTGATGCATTTGAGGATGCAAGTGACTCCGATCTAGAGTCGATCATTATGGACCCACCTTTTGCATCAGATGAAGAATACTTCCATGAAGTAGAATATCAACCCCAGAGGCATGGAGAGCTTACAAATGATGTAAGATTAGCCACACATGTGACCCCGAATGAAGAAGGAAAGAAACGAAAGAAGAGACAAGTCTCCCTAGAAGAGGAAGAATCTTTGTTTGAGGTCCCGGAAAATTTTAAGAAGTATGAGATAGACGACAGGAGAGTCATGATAAGAATGCCTAAACGAGAGGCACAATCAGGAGAGGCCTATGATAACAAAGAAACCACCAAGAAAATAGTAGTGGCCCTAGAAGAAGGAGAGGAGAGATGCACATACATAGGCCATGACCTAACAGAGGAAGAAGAGCATGCGTTAATAGCCTTGCTAAGAGAATACAGAGATGTATTCGCTTGGAGTTACAAGGATTTGAAGGGTGTTGACCCAGACATATGCTCACACACCATCCCCATGACTTCAGATGCCAAACCCTCTAAGCAAAAGCCCTATACATATAACGATAATTACGCTGCTAAGATCAAAGAGGAGATAGATCGACTGATCGAAGCTGGATTTATCTATGAAATTGAGCACACTGAGTGGGTATCCCCCATCGTAGTGGTGCCCAAGAAGAATGGCAAGCTGCGTGTATGCATTAACTTGAAGAAGGTTAATGCAGCCACAATTTGAGATAACTATCCGCTTCCTATCACAGAGCATCTCTTAGAAAGAGTAGCAGGCAAGGAAGTGTACAACTTCCTCGATGGATTTTCGGGCTACAATCAAGTAGCCATAGCTCCAGAAGATCAGCATAAGACAGCTTTTGCCACAGAGTGGGGTATATTTGCCTTTCGTGTAATGCCATTTGGGCTTACCAATGCACCAGCCACCTTCCAGAGACTAATGTGCCATGTATTTAAGGAGTTCCTGAGGAAGAATTTAGAAGTCTATGTTGATGATCTTTGTGCTCATTCCAACATTAGACAAACCCATATTCCTGAACTCAGACAAATCTTTGACAAATGTAGAGAATATCAAGTGTGCCTAAACCCAGAAAAGTGCGTTTTCATGGTCAGGCAAGGCAAGATTCTAGGGCACATAGTGTCAAAGAATGGCATATCTACTGACGAAGAGAAAGTGAGAGCCATAGCAGAGCTACCTAGGCCAAGGAATGTCAAGGAAGTACAAGCTTTCATGGGACATTGTGGTTACTACCGCCGGTTCATTCACATGTATGCTATCATTGCAAAGCCCATGTACAGACTTCTGACAAACTTTGAGTGGACTGAGGAATGTGAGAATTCCTTCAATGAGCTTAAACGAAGATTATGTTCAGCACCAATCTTGACCACACCAGATTGGAATAAGCCATTCCATGTTCACGTGGATGCATCCAATTATGCCATTGGATGTGTGCTTGCACAACCTACTGGTGAAGGTAATATGGATCTCCCAATTGCCTACGCTAGTAGACAATTGAATGCAGCTGAACGAAATTATACCACTACTGAGAGAGAAGGCTTAGGCATGATATATGCAGTTAAAAAGTTTAGACATTATTTGCTTGCAAATAAGTTTAAATTTTTTACTGATCATAAGGCATTGCTATACCTCGTAAACAAGCCATGCAATACAGGAAGATTAGTAAGATGGTTTCTCTTGCTAATGGAATATGATTTTGAGGTTGTGGTAAGGAAAGGGAAGACTCATTTGAGGGCAGATCACCTTTCTAGGCTCACATCGGGAGAAGCCCCACAAGGGGTATCAGATGATCTTCCTGATGCTTACTTGTTTAATTTGGAAGTAATACCTCAGTGGGCTAAGCCATTAGTGCCAGTATTGACATACGGACCTAATCATCCAGTAATAAACACGCAGGATAGGGAGGTAGTAAAAGCCCAAAAGTATCACATCATGGCAGGAAGTATGTACAAGCACACAGATCAAGGGATCTTGGCTTGTTGTGTGGAAGAGGATGAGTACGCTAAATGGTTGCAATTAGCACATGTAGGTGCATTAGAGCAACACTACTCAAAGCAACGAACCTTACAGACACTAAGGAGACTAGGAGTACATTGGCCAACTATGGAAGCTGATGTCCAAAAGTTGTGCAAGGAATGTCCAATTTGTTGCACTAAACCACCTGTGGAACATGCCACTCTTTATCAAGTGTCCATAGTGCCAGATTGGAGTGAACCACTAGTATCCTTCCTGAGGACGAAAACATTCCCTCCAGACATGACTCTGGCTAGGAAAAGGAGTTTAGAACAAGAAGCCCAGGATTACTCACTCATTGGCGATAATCTCTACAAGCGTGGTAAGGATGGTTACCTGAGACTTTGCGTTCATGAGAGTGAATATCTAAAGATTTTGGAAACTGCTCACCAAGGTGTAGCAAGAGGACACTTTGGACCAGATCGGGTGATCAAGGCAATATTATTTGCAGGTTTCTGGTGGCCGACCCTTCACATGGATGCACATACCTATGTGAAACGGTGTGATGTCTGTCAGCGAACTCAGTATCCTATACGCAAAGATGAGATGCCACTGAAACCTATGATGGGTGGACGTGCATTCTCTAAGTGGGGAATAGACTTCGTAGGTCCTATTAATCCCCCAGCTAAGGGTTCCCATGTAGAATATATCATTGTTGCAACAGACTATCTAACTAAGTGGGTAGAGGTAAAAGCCACAACGAAGAATGATGCTCAAACAACTGCTAAATTCTTGTTTGAAAATGTATTCACAAGATATGCGCTACCTATCGAGCTAGTAAGTGATAGAGGCACTCACTTCTTGAACGAAGTGATTGAAAATCTACTCCAAGAATTCTTGGTAGTTCATAAGAAGTCTGCCCCCTATCACCCTCAAGCTAATGGGCAAGCCGAAAGCACAAACAAAATTCTATGTAATGTGTTGACCAAGTTAGTGAATAATAAACGCTCTGATTGGGACAAACAGCTACACCATGCTGTTTGGGCATACCGAGTTGCCCACAAAACGGTACTCCAAGCCACTCCCTTTCAAATGGTGTTTGGTCAAAATGTTGTGCTACCTTTAGCTTTTTGATACCCACATTGAAAGTGGCACAAGAGCATGAATGGACGAGTCATGAACTCTCCTCAAGACTTTTTGACCTTGAACGATTAGGAGAAACAAGACTGAGAGCAGCTGCAGGGATATATGCAGCTAAGAAACGACAGAAGGCCTACTTTGATGCCCACGTTAAGGATAAAGGTTTAAAGGCAGGCGACTTAGTTTTAGTCTACACATTGAAGCAACATGTGAGGAAACTGGAGAAGAGAGGCTACAGACCCATGATCATTAACAGAATCTCAACAAGTGGAGCAGTGCAACTAGCCACATTAGAAGGCGATGTTCTCCCAAGTTATATCAACGGATGCAGAGTTAAGTTGTATCAGGAACCTCTCATAGAGGAAATGCTAAGTCGACTCAATACTGCTAAGAAACGCAAAGAGGAAGAAAAGCGAATTCGAGAAGAAGCTCAAGCAGAAGCCCTAGAGCGCATACGGAGAATGAAATTAAGAAGACAAGGTAGAGAGCACCCTAGGCAAGATGCATATGCAGATCAAGGATACGACGTGGCTATGTGTGAAGTTTCAGGTGTTAGCTCTCATAGGATAACTGATCGACGTCCTTTCATAACCTTAGATATAGGACAAGGAAAGAGTGCAAGGACTGTAAGAGCCTTGATTGACTCAGGTGCAGCCACTAGTGCTGTTAAATTGTCTTACTGTTAAGAGTTGCAATTAACTATCAATCCTGTGGAAGCATATCTCATAGGATTGGGAGGCGTGGAAACCCCTTGCATGGGCGAGGTGGAACTTCCCCTCTACATTCATGATGAGGCAATGACAGTTAAAGTACTAGTGTGTCAAGATGAGGACCTCACTGAACCCCTTGTCTTGGGTCAAGACTGGATCTATGACCAAGCAGTCAACTTAAACCTAAGAAGTGGACTTCTTCAGGTATGGGTGAATCAAACTAGAGTTACAATTGAGTTAAATAATGGAGCACTCAAGGAACTAAAAAAGGCACAGACTCCTGGTCCCTCCAGGGGTACACATGAAGTTGACCATGCTGTTCTTGTCCAAGGCTATGTGATACAGAAGAACGAAGATCTCAAAGAAGTAGTCAGAACCACAATGGAACTCCCTTCTTTTCCAAAGGCCAGAAGGAGGCAGCAACTAAGGGCAGATCAATCACTGAAGACTCTCCAGGCGAGAGACCAAAAGAACGCGCGAAGCAGAACAACTCAGCTGATGAAACAAATGTGGGTGCGGAAAGACGAGCTGCCGGCCGTAACTAAGTCGCAACAACGGTCTCAACTTCCTATTAGTAATCAACGACTTGATGCTAATAAGAGGACTCCTAAAACCTCTGTTGAGAAAGTGAAATCCATTTGGGTACCCAAGAAGTCGATGAAGGCCGACCCACAATCAAGACAAATTTGGGTGCCTAAGGCTTGCTTGCGGGCTCAACTAACCCCACACAATTCACATCATACACGACAGAGTTCACGCGCTCAAGCAGCCGCCACCCACTCTTGGCTGATACACTCGAACACACTGCCACCTAGAAGCACGCACAGACTCACTCGTAAATGGGTCGCAATGACACAACAACTCCCAGCAGAATTACTCATGCAACCCTCCCGAATCTCCACAAAGGCCATCCATGGTGTTTGGCAACCTAAGACTTGTAATAAACCCCCCGACCCCAATCTGTGAATTCATCTCCACTTACTAACTGCATTAGTCAGACAGTGCATCCTTCCATCTAGCTCCTAGGACGATCCAGGCATTAACTACACGCACTGTCATCGTGCACTCACTAACCACTGACTCATCATCTACCTCTTGTTAATGTTGTAACGGGGACAACAACGGGTTTATTCTGTCCATTACGATGTTAACACCTGGTTCTATATTCTCACAGAACTAACAAGCAAGCAGGGCCATGGCAGAAGCCGGAGGTGCCAGTTCTCACGCCGGATCCAGCGCACAAATTGTGGATATAGAAACACTCCTCCTCGAACCACATCTCACCGAAAGACCGCAAGAACTTCAAGCTGTGCATGTACTCCCAGTTCAGGATCCTCCCCAGGGGCACACCTCTCAAGTGGGCAAACACGCTCATTGGTTCAGTGATGTTGTAGGACCATTGGGTGATGGAACCTATTTTTGGGAAGCTGAATTGGAGTTTAATGGTAAATGGGGACGCTACCATTTTTTCACGCGCGAATTTGAGAGCTATCAGAATGCCGAAGTAATGCGTGCAGTATGGACCAAAGCTGGCCTGGACAGTTATTTCATGGCCCACTTACCGAAGCCAGATTTCTTATGCTGTTCTTATCTTATCAGTACCATCACTCCTAGCAGGGCCAAGGGAGGCGACATCACTTTTGTGTTACCCTCACTATTGCTGGGCCACGAACTTAAAAGATTCAAACTGACCCTCAATCTGGTACGAGAAGCATTGGGCATGTATGGTATGCACATTCCTACTGAAAAGGAAACAATGGTTCCAGGCAGAATGAAACATAGAGATCTCAATAAGCTGAAGGATATGGTAGCAATGACACCGACCATCGATCTTCACCTACGGACCGTCATGCAGCATTTTGCTTTCCCCGCCCAAGAAAGATTCACCATGCCCCCAAAGAAGATATGGTTTAGCTTGTATTTGGCAGAGACAAAAAACCTCCCTATCAACGTACCACATTGGATCATAGATCAGATTCACCTAGCCCATCAACGGTGGAACAAGAAGCAGAAAAATGTGCTCCACGGGTGTTGTGCTCTGACCAAGATAATCTATCGATGTCTAGCCTATGACGTGCCTATTCAGCGGGCACTCCTATGGTCCCGGGCCCAGGAATTCCAGAGAAGGCTATCAGCGGCAGGTCCTCCATCAAAGAAGATGAGAGGGGGAGTCCAATTACCTTGCGCTCAACCAAGGGGAGCCACCACTACACAAGAAATTACCCCTCCCCAAACACGATGCATTAGACCATTCACCATTCGGCTACCAAGACCAAGTACAGAGGGACCCAATCTGGTGTTTCCACCTGTCCCATCGGACTTGGAATTTCCACAGGGCTTTACTCTCAATGATCTCACTGATGAAGAAGTGGCTAGGCTAATCTACGACTCTAATCTCGAAACGGAAACAGAGCGAGCTCAGGAACCACAAACCCATACAACAACGTCAGCCCCCACCCAACCGCAAGTTGTAGAAGTCGACGTCGATGAACAAGAGACCGAACAAGAGGAAGAAGCCTACGAAGAACAAGATTATGATGAACTTTCAGAGTTAGCAAGTGCCCCCGCATATTCGGCACAAATAAAAAGACTATATCGAACCATGCAGCTAGTTCAAGAACAGCATAAAATGTCACTTGAAGCAGGCAAGAAACTCATGAACCAATTGCTGGTGGAGGAAGGCATGGATGATATGTTCATCAAGTCCATAAACCTACACGCCGATGCAGTAGGATTGGATGAGGCCATTCATGAGGCAATGGCCTACATTCACCGATTTGAGAAAAGAGTTCCCGCCCGTCCCATGAGGTCCGGGAAACAAATTCATATCAACGTATCAGCACCAGGAGATACAACGCAAGCAGACGAACATCAGGAAGCACCACTGTCACCACCCTCCCCACCTCTCACTACACAACTCGCTCCACCACATGACACTATCACCACCACGTCCACTACCACCACAATCGTCATGGGAATTCCACTCTCTCCGGGAATCCAATTCGGGGGAGTCACCATGCCCACTTTCACCACTCTCTTCACTAATGTCACTTCCACCCCACCCACAATCCCCATTTACACGGTCACTCAAACATTTGACACTATGGAAACATCTCCTGCCACTGCACCGCTCCCTCCCCCCATGCAACCTCCGTCTCCCATACCCCCTCCACCCACATCTCCACTTGCATCCACATCATTCATGACTCCCTTTCCCGCCCCCATTCCCCCTGCATCTTCACCTCTCCCTGCATCATTTAATGTAAATAGTATATTTCTAGCATTAAATCAATGTGTATATCAGCTTCAGAATGAGTACAGAGCTCTTGACGACCGGTATCAACAACTGACAACAAATCACCAGAACTTACAAAGACTTACAATTCTTGAAGAGGAAAATGCAGATGTGAATCAACGTTATACAACGCTTGAGCAGGCTCACCAAACACTACTGGAGGCACCCCAACCATCGAAAGAATCAGGCGTCAAACAACTAGAAGCCTTGCTCGAAGTATACCAAGCCGATAACCTACGAGTCAGATGTAACTTGGCGCTACTCAGGAAACATATGGCCACAGCACTTGAAGAGAACAAGAGACTGCAGAAACAAAATGAAGAGAATCTAGAAGCGGCAATGGAAGGCTCTCCCCACGAAATTGATCCAGAGCAGTTTAAAGCCGTACCTTCAGAGACAATGAAGACCATCTTAGAAAGCTATGCAGATCTATTAGATGCTCATGATGAGTTGGAAAGGGAACGTGATGAGCTGCGTGGCCAGCTCAAGGAACAGGAGGCTCCAACCAAAGTAATAGAGTCGACCTTGACTCCAGAGGAAGTGAAGGCATTGACAGAGCAGGTGGTTGAGCTCCAGAAAAAGTTACTAGAGTATGAAAGAGAACCCTCTCCAGTTATTGAACCTGAGCCAGAAGACTTGGTTCCCATTGAGGTAGATGATTCGTACGAGGAACGATACGTTCCTATGCCAATGCCAGGAGGGCAACGAACCTCAGAGGGACTAGACACCTTGGAAGTGGAAGCACCCGAGTGGCTTCAGACACTGGAAAAGACAACGAACACCCACGAAGAACGGGTGGCCATTCAGATCCAATCACTAGCAAACCTAGAAGAAACTGTCATAAAGTCAGAATATTTCAGAAGCATGTCTCATCATAGATGGATCGGCACCAATAATGACCAATATGTGCCATACTGCATACTTTTGGCCGATTACAACGCCGAGATTCAACGACAATGTGGCAAGCCTCCCACCTTTGCTACACAATTTGGTCCAGACGATATACCGCAAAGTGCTAAGCGTGGGTCCATCCATCAACCCACCTGGAGGATCAGGCTTTTGGAAACATATCCTGAAATGGTCCGAACCTGGAATAATATGCCGTTGTTTATTAAATATAATCCTTGTCACGTTCCAGTTCTTCGAAGACGCACCTGGCCTGAATTCACTATTGCCGTCAGAGACATCAAAGCCTGCGCAAAATGGTTAAATTACGTTTATCTAGCACCTCCACGAGGACCCCCCACGGTGAACTACATGATTTCTACAATCCGTCACTGGAGCATTCGGCTACGCAATAATCCCGATGTGATGGCCCTGATGTGTATGAAAATATTTGAATTAATGCTGATCACTTTCAGGACGTTTAAGAATATTAAGGACCCCCACTTCTCAGGAGCAGGCTTCGTGACAGGAAACCAGGATCTGGTGTACGATATGAGTACCACCCCCTCAATTGAAGTAATATATGCTTGGCACGCCAGAATTAAGTACCTCCCAGCCTGCTTTAAACAGACATTTGAGGAGATGTTCATCACAGGATTCTGGGAATATCACTCCGAAATCTTTATACCTAGACCATCACATCTCCTCCAATTATTTGCTGTGGAGAGAATTATTCACTCAGAACAATTGAGGGTGCCTCATCCAGATGTTCCCGGACCTGTGAATTGGGATGATTTGCTCACAGATCTAGCACGCGGCTTACGACTCGAAGAACACCACCTAGCCTCCGATGTCGTCCAATATTATGTTCAAAAACCCTCTAGACAAGGGTCTGTCAGGGGCGACAGACGCGAGAGTGGGGGGGGTGTTGGCAACAGTCAGGGAACCGAAGGAGCCACAAGACGAAGAGAGTCAAAGCGAAGGGACAGCACAAGCAGACATGGCAGTCAAAGAAGATCTGGCAAGTAGGCCATCTAATTTTTCAGACATCAAGGAGTTGAGCACACAAGAAGAAAGAGCAAGTAGGGAGCTCAAAGAGGTGTATGACAAATCAACAGAGAAAATCCCTACACAAATAGTGATTTTCATCACTAAAAACCATTGTAAATATCATTTCATATTTTTGTAGCTCCATTTTGTGCAAGCCAAGGAGTCCTTGAGCTTGAGGAGCTTTAGAAGTATCTACCTGCCAATTTTCATATTTTTTAGATCTCGTTTGAGCCCTCTAATAAGCCCTGGAACCTAATTTTTAACTAGGCTGGACACTAGCTCTGAACAGGGCCAAAGCTAGTCAAAAACTATAAAAGGAGCTAGAGAGCTCATTTTTGAGGTTAGATTGTAATTGAAATGAACTTGTAAGAGCTTTTTGAAAGTAATCTAACAACTCCATTGCTTCTCACTCTTTGTCTTGCCGTGTGTGCACGTGTGCGTGTATGTGTGTGCATGCTTGTGTGCTTCTCACTCACGCACTTGTGCCTCCACTTGCTCGAGGTCTTCATACCATCCTCACGTCTTCCCGGATTGACATTAAAGGAGGTACTACTCATCACTGAGCTACAGCATACATAATGTATATGCATATGCATACATACATACTTACATGCATTACATCATGCACACACACATGCACATACCTACATATACACATATACATGCACATACACACATATACACATAGAGTTACACATATACATGCACATACATATACACACACATACACATGCACATGCACATACTCATAAACACATATACACTTACACATGCACATACATACATATACACACACATACACATGCACATACATATACACACACATACATATACACTTAGGTACACACATATGAATGAATTATATAATTAAAGTATTAAAACACACATACACATGCACACACACATGCACATACCTACATATACACATATACATGCACATACACACATATACGCATAGAGTTACACATATACATGCACATACATATACACACACATACACATGCACATGCACATACTCATACACACATATACACTTACACATGCACATGCACATAGATAAATATACACACACATACACATGCACATACATACATATACACACACATACATATACACTTAGGTACACACATATGAATGAATTATATAATTAAAGTATTAAAATACATATACACATGCACACACACATGCACATACCTACATATACACATATACATGCACATACACACATATACACATAGAGTTACACATATACATGCACATACATATACACACACATACACATGCACATGCATATACTCATACACACATATACACTTACACATGCACATGCACATGCACATACATACATATACACACACATACACATGCACATACATACATATACACACACATACATATACACTTAGGTATACACATATGAATGCATTATATAATTAAAGTATTAAAACACATGCTTAATATGAACAATAATAACAATCAATAGAACAAAACTCTTCATTAATACCATACACACAATTCAAAACATAACTGAAATGAAAAATCTATATATATATATATATATATATATATATATCAATGTAAATACATATAATCCAATGTCATAATCAACTAAAATCCTAATAATCATGATCATGATCATCATCATCAATAATATCATGATCATGATCATCATCATCAATAATATCATGATCATCCTGATCTTCCTTATCCTCATCGTCATGATCACCCTGTGATGATCGAGATCGTCCCTCCTTTGTCTGTCTCTCCACCTCATCCATATTTGTCTCTCCATAATACCCCTGTATTACATATAACAAACATAAATAAATAAAACAATTAAACCATTCATAAAAATAAAATAAGTATATAAAATTTAATAATACTCACAAAGGCATCAGCATGATCTTGCATATACTCGCTCAAATTCCGATATCCAAAATGTGTAGCATACTCGATCTCATGTTTCGTAGGATATCGTCCATAATCCTTCCGTTGCATTGAAACAAATAAAAAAGATTAGTTGCTTGCATTTTAACTAAAATAAAAAATATACTCATAATAACACATATACTTACAAATGTTGCATACACATATGTATACATATACACATATACATACATATAACATAAACACACATATACATATCCACATATATACATACACACACATGCATGCATATACACTCATTCATACAAAATACATGCATTTATCCCACAATAATGTGTAGTTGTGTATATGTGATATGTGTGTATGTGTAAATGTGTATATGTGAATATGTGTGTATGTGTAAATATGTATATGTGAATTTTTTGTGTATGTAGATAATCAGATTATTAATATCAAATACCATTATTTGTAGATTCTGATCAATCAGATGGAACTCCACCACCGTCTCCTCATCGTGCAATGACTTTATATTGTAAGTATATCGAACATTTAATTTTAAATATATTTGATGGATACATAACTTTTTTTTTTGTTTCTTATTATGTGCAGATTCTGATCAATAAGAGGGTACTCCACCACCTCCTACCCATGCAACGACTTTACATGTGTCCTCCGATAGGAATTATGATGAATTTTACTATGAAGAGCATATTATATGTTGGTGTAACTCTTGTTATGGCACGTATCGAAGACCACGATTGGAATGTATTGAACATGAGGCAGAGTATGGTACTTGTGAGCGTGCACCATCACCTGGTCAATGTGATAATGCTTGGGTATGTATTTTCTATATATATTAATGTCATTATTTTATTTAAAAACCATATACAAAATCAAATTACTGTTGATATATAGGAATACTTGCTCGATGATGATGATGATGATAATTTTTCTCATAATGTTAATATACCTTGTACACGTCATGGACTTGTTGTTCATCAATTACAAGCAGAGGTTTCTAGAAATCCTCTACCTCCTGGTTTAGAGACTGAAACGACTGGAGATTATCCATTGCCAGCTCCTGATCGTTCTTTAGTACAAACATATGATAGAAGAAGATATGGAGGATGGAATAGAGAACCTGGAGAGGTTTTCAACTTTTGGGGTAATCGATATATGATTGCTCCATCCACTATTACTAATGCTGGTCGTGGTCTCTTTATTGTAGAGGATTTGTATGTGCCTCTGAACTCTAAAGTCACTCTTATGTCATTTTGTGGTCCTATATATGGATGGGGAGATTGGCATCAACTTTCACGCTATGTTCAAAGCATGAGTACTTATGGAATATGCTTGAAGGCAGCATCCCTTACTAGTAGAAGGATTTTACATGCAGAAAATGAAAGATTATATTGATGGAGGACCTTACACACATGGAAATATAACAGGTTTAATAAATAGTAGTCGAGGGTTACATAATAGTTCAAGGACTAATTGCACATTTGAGGAGCGTGAAAATAGTCATGAATCACCATACATGAGTAGAGATGTATCAAGATACATAGTTGTCAATGCTATTACTACATTACATGCCGGTGATGAACTATTAGTGTATTATGGATGGTGTAGACCTCCAAGAGCACCTTTTAGCTAGAGAGAATAAAAATTTTCTATCCATATTTAATAAGTTATATACTTAACTTTATATTTAAAGTTTACTTTTTATTGATTTATGGAATACTAATGAATTTTATTTATATGTGTAGATTCCAATGTTGATGTTGATGATATTCCTCCACAACATTCACAATTACCAGTAAGGCCTCATTTATCAGAAGCTTCCATGAGGAGGCTACGCAAAACTAATCCTATGCAATATGCAAAGTTGAAAGATCTATATTCAAAAGACGATAAAGTACAAGATTTGTGTGACAATGATGAAGATGATGGCATGGCAGATTTTATTGAGGATTGGTATCAAAATGACAGTGAGAGCATTGATATTTCTAAAAATGAGAAATATCTTCCAGAGGAATGTCTAAAGCATGTATATGGAGGAAGTCGTTTGACACGACTAAGTGCGAGCTTACTTATTCTCAACCTTCAAAATCGTTTTGGATGGAGTAATGTATCTGTTTCGACACTATTAAGGTATAATTTTCAATTTTCTATCTATTTATATATATATATATATATATATATATATATATATATATATATATATATATATATATATATATATATATGCATAAATATATATATATATATATATATATATATATATATATATATATATATATATATATATATATATATATATATATATATATATATATATAATACATGTATATATAAACATACACATAATATACATGAATGCATATACACATATAAACATACACACACATTTTGAAGGATGGAAAAATAATTTTAAAGGATGGGCAAACAAAAAGTGTCCATTCAATGCAGGTTTTTATTCTTACTTTAGATAAGGTAAGAACAAGAACTTGAATTGAATGGACACTTTTTGTCAGCGCATCTTTTAAACCTATTAATGCATGTTTTAAAATATTCGCAAAAAATTTGATCGTTTGGATGGTAGGATACGATTGTTTGTTTTGGAGGATATGAAGTATGTACCTTCATTGAATGATTTGTCGATTCTATCATATGTTCAGTTTGAAAGTGCGAGAAGTGGATTTATAATTGCTATTCAAAGAATTTGGCACTGTTTATAGACCATACAATAGTGACTTGGATGAATCACATGCACAAAGGTTACTCAAGATAGAGCAATCTGATTATAATGGACTAGTGCCAGCAGGATTCCTGGGGTATGCAGTAAACCTCTTGCATGTCAATGATGAGCATCTGAACTGTAGGATACAAAGTGGAAATCATGGTGGCTTGAAAGGATCACTTTCATACAGCTTGTTCAAAAAAATTCAGTGTCATAAACCTGAAGTTCTTTGAACAAGCTGTATAAAAGTGATCCTCTTAAGCCACCATGATTTCCACTTTATATCCTAAAGTTTAGATGCTCATCATTGACATGCAAGAGGTTTACTGCATACCCCAGGAATCCTGCTGGCACTATTCGCTTATAATCAGGTTGCTCTATCTTGAGTAACCTCTGTGCATGCGATTCATCCAGGTCACCATCGTATGGCCTATAAACAGTGCCAAATTCTTTGAACAGCAATTATAAACCCACTTCTCACACTTTCAAACTGAACATATGATAGAATCGACAAATCATTCAGTGAAGGTACATACTTCATATCCTCCAAAACAAACAATCGTATCCTGCCATCCAAAACAATCAAATTTTTCGTGAATATTTTGAAAGATGCACATAAGCATACACATATATAAAATTATATGCATATATATATATATATATATATTTATTTATTTATTGATTTATTTACTTTTTAAATATATCTTTTTTTGATAAACTTACAGGTTATTATTTGAAAAGTTTTTACCAAGTCAGAATATTCTTCCTACCTCACATGATGAAATGAAGAAGATAATCAACAATCTTGGTATAGATTATCAATGTATACATGCATGTCCTAATGATTGTATTTTATATAGAGGTGAATATGCAGACTCTTTGACATGTCCCAAATGTCAATCTCCTCGATATAAGGGCGAAGAAGGTAAAATCCCAAAAAAGGTATTGAGACATTTTCCATTGGCTCCATGGATTAGACATATGTTTCAAAGCCCCGAATTATCAAAGCTTTTGACTTGGGGACATGATCACAAAAGTACTAATGGAATAAATTCCTCATGATAGTGTTGCTTTTCAACATATTGATTCTACATGGCCTGAATCTGCACAAAATCCATAGAATCTAAAGTTAGGAGTTGAATTAGATGGGGTTAATCCATTCTCCATGAAATCTGGTAAATGGTCAACATGGCCAGTGGTAGTCATAAACTACAATCTTCCGCCATATCTTAGCATTAAAAAGGAACATTTAATGCTTTCACGTTTAATCTCAGGCAAAAGACAAGTTAAAGATATGAATATATATCTTGTTCCTCTCACTGACGATCTTCAAGAGTTATGGAGAGGTATTAATGTCATTGATGTATCAAAAAGCATCAATGAAAGACATATTACGGTTCGTGGTATTGTGGCTTGGACTATTCACGATTTTCCAGGATATGGTGTTTGTTCAAGTATTGATGTAATTTTTTTATTCAATATGCATGTAAATAAATATGATTTAATCTAATTATATTTTTATCATTTTCATGATGCAGGAATATCTACTGAGGGTTATAAAGCTTGTCCATATTATGGTGATTGGTTGAGATCAATCTATAGTAAGAATCTCAACAAAAATATTTATCTTCGACATCGATGATTCTTGCCTGATGATCATCCATTAAGATCTAAAAGAGAAGCGATACATTTTAATGAAAAGGTTGAAACACGTCAGTGTCCAAAAACTATGTCACCTATGGATTGGTACAAAAAATGGACAGATGGACCTTTGATAGATTCTGGATCAGAAAGCTTCAGTGATGATTCAGATAATGAGTATGTGAACAGAGGTAAAGGAAAATTGGCACTCGTAGAGAACATATCAATATGGTATTCTTTGGAGTATTGGAAAGAGTTAAAAGTATGTCATCTTCTTGATCCTATGCATATATTAAAAAATATTGGTTATTCATTATGGCAGCATCTTCTTGGACTAAAAGATACCACAACATCAAGGAATGATTTGAAAGATCAAAAATCCAAACCAAAGTTATGGCCAGTTTTTTATAGACATCGACAAGAAACGACTTATGCACCTACTCCTTGGATACATACAACAAAAGAGATACAGACTATCAAGAATAGAATTCAATTGATTAAGACTCCTACAGGATATGGAGCATCTTTTCAAAACATGTTTACTATGGATGATAAGAGCTTATCTGGGTTAAAGACCCATGACTAGCATAACTTTTTGAAACATATTTTACCTTTGGTTATTGATGGATGTACAACCAAAGGAGTACGAGATGTGATCTATCGTCTTGGATCACTTATAAGGTAATTATGATACTTTTATATTTAATATGTATGAATATTGGATTTCTTTTATTTTTTAGTTAACTGCTTTATAATTGTTTTTATGATATGTATAGGTGGATTACATCTAAAGCGATTGACAAAAACTCTATCCCACAAAAAAAACATGAATGCAAAGAGCTACTATGTTTGATGGAGAAAGAACTTCCTACTTCATTTTTTGATATTCAGGTTCATTTATTAGTCCATCTTGTAGATGAAATAGAGATTGCAGGTGTTTTCAACACTCGATGGATGTTTTGGGTCGAGCGATTTATGGGAATATTAAAAGGTCATGTGCGACAAAGAGCGAAACCAGAAGGATCCATGGCAAACGGTTGGATGCTTGAAGAGTGCATGTATTACATTAGTGAGTACCTTGAAAGAGTTCATGAAGAAGCTCCACGTGCATGGACCAACGAGTCTTCTTCAAAAATAATAGATGAGGTATTATGAGGCAAGGGGGTTCCATTCTTATTTACATTTCAAGAAAAAAATGATGTTTCTACTTTTGTAACATATAATAGCGAATGCATGCAAGCATTCCTTAGCGAGTACGAGGAACTTCAAAATCTCCGAAGTAAAAGGTGAAAAAACAAAAGATATAGACGTAATCTTGATAATAATGAGATTACAGATATATCTTCTTTCGTGGATTGGCTATATAGTCGTTTGCAATGTGCCAACGCAAATAATGAAGAAATCTCAGATGAGCAAAGAGAGTTAATGATAGGTTGTAAATGAAAGGTAATTTTATTAAAATAATATTTTATTTTTTTCATATATGTATTTTAGTTTCTATTTACTAATTGAATTTATTTTGCAGGCTCAAATGTTCACTAATATGTGGGCTTTTGGACAGCATATTAGAATCAAAGCCATTGATTCTTTACGTAAAACAAAGGATTCTAGTATTGTTGCTTCTTTCAAGCAACTATCACGTGCTAGTTCAAAAGACACGAACC
This sequence comes from Ceratopteris richardii, assembly GCA_020310875.1. Taxonomy (NCBI): domain Eukaryota; kingdom Viridiplantae; phylum Streptophyta; class Polypodiopsida; order Polypodiales; family Pteridaceae; genus Ceratopteris; species Ceratopteris richardii. The sequence goes on from CM035418.1 coordinate 6,185,668, forward strand.
TTATAGATAGCGAACTTGGTTATGTAGGAACTATTGTTGGTATCTACGAAATTTCATTTCGTACATTCAAAGAGGTAGAAAAAAGTTTATATTTTTTTGATAGAGTTAGTTATTTTTTTAAGCACCTAATAATGGGTTTTTGTTGTTATATATTTGATAGGTCATTTTGAAGGTTGACTGGTTTTGAGCCGAGTATAAAGGTAGTAATTCCACATTAAGAAAGGAATTATCTGGGTTTTGGGCAATTGATTCTTCCAAGGTAATGCGATCTACTAAAGAACCATATATTCTTCCTAGGCATATTGAACAAACATTTTTTTATAAAAACCCAGATGCTCATCCCTGGTGGCAAGTAATTCATGTGCAACCTAGAGGTAGGTCATTGTTTGAACAAATTATTGTTAGAGAGATCGAAGAAAGTCCTCTTTATGATTCAGCATCAGATATTGATACATCAACATCTGAAATAGAAATTAGAATCATTATACGTGATAATGATACTTATCTTTTTGATGAAGAGGATAATTCTCTACATGGTGATTCTACTGATGAGGAAGAGGAATCACCAGAAGTAGATATTAATCCATCAATAGATGATGTGATTCATGAGAACATAGATTTAACAATAGAAGACATAAATGAAATCAATAAGAATAATGAAGATGAGACTATATTGATGTCTTACCAAAATGATGGAAATAATGAAAACATATGAGCAGATTAGATAGTAAATTCTACTCTAGTTATCAATCAATAACTTGAAGCTTCTGAATAGATATCAGATAATATATTTTTTATTAACTTGAATAACGATGAATCCTACTAAAGAGATGAAATCATGTTCTTTTAAGTTAGAACATGAAGCTTGGGGGTATGCGTAATTATTTTATATATAGCTTTATCTTCGAGGAGCAAATTTTTATCATGTATGTATGCATATGTGTGTGTATTCATGTGTATTATATGTATACATATGTTAGTATGCATATATATGTATTTCATGTATATGTATGTGCTTGCATGTGTGTGATATATGTATACATGTGTTAAATATGCATATGCATATATATGCATATGCATTTATGTAAAATATTCATGTACTCATGTAATATATGCAAGTGTTTATAATTGTGTACATGTATATATGTATATGTGTCTATGTGTAAATGTGTACATGTAAATATGTATGCATGTATATATATGTTTATGTGTGCATGTAGGCATGTATATGTGATGTGTACATGTATATATGTATATATGTCTATGTGTAAATGTGTACATGTAAATATGTATGCCTATATATATATATATATATATATATATATATATATATATATATATATATATATATATATATATATATATATATATATATATATATATATATATATATATATATATATATATATATATATATTTATGTGTGCATTTAGGCATGCATGTGTGATGCATAATATATCTACTCCATTTTATATTTATGTATGTGTATCTACATGATGTGTATATATCTTTATATATATTATGATCCTTGTTGATTCGAGTAGCTATATATAGAGGCATAAGGTTGGGAGGAGAGACATCCCTCTAGTAGGAAATCGGAGGAATAGATGCAATGTGTACATATACTTCAAACATATGGCTAAAAGGTTGAATTAGAGTTTTTAAATTAGGGGTTTTAAAACCCTAATATGGAAATTAGTGTTTTCAATTTAGGATTTTTGAAATAGGATTTATTTATTTATGTGTATGCATGTGTTGTGTATGTATGTGTATCTATATTTTCATATGCATGTGTTGTGTGTGTGTATATATGCATGTGTATATGTATATATGCATGTAAATATGATTATATGAGTCTATGTGTGTGTACATATGATTATGCATGTGTATGTGTATGTGAGTATGTGTACGTGTATGTGAGTATGTGTATGTGTCTATGTGTATTCATTATATGTGCATAACTGCATGCATGTGTATGTGTGTGTAAAAATGTGCATGTATGTGTGTGTATGCATAAATGTGCATGTATGTGTATATGTGTGTAAATGTGCATGTATGATGTATATGTGTGTATATGCGTGTATTTATACCTCTAGTCTCACTCTTTTCTCTCTCTCTCTCTCTCTCTCTCTCTCTCTCTCTCTCTCTTTCTCTCTCTCATATACATACATACATGCATAAACACACATACTCATATCCACATATATATACATAAAAGCAATGCATACCGTGCATTATTGCGACGATGAGCCATAAGTGTCCGCATCTCTTTTAGATACCACTTAAGCGACCATCGTGTCCCAAACTCTCTCTTAAGTGAACTAAGTACGTATTTTTTATCCCTCTCATCATGCTCACTACAAAAATAAAAAAAATAATGTAAATAAAACGTAAGATATTTATTTCAATTTATATGTCAAATTTTTACTTACTTCCATGGTAAGTGGACAAAGTGTAGGTAAGAGTCGCACAGTGCCCGCATTCTTCTCTTGAACTCCAATCCATCCCCTATGTACACAATGTTCCCCTCTGACTCTATATCGCACTCTAGTCCTAAGGTGCCTATGCATGTCCTCATAGGCAACTTTGCTCTGCTATCATGATTTGTAGGTGGTATAGGTGTCTTGAAAATAGATAGATAAAAATAAATAAAAATATGTGTTATAATATCATTAAAAATGTTTATGAAAAAGAAACATACCTATGAGGAGATAGCTCTCTTCCTGCATGTGGAGCCGCAGAAGAGCCCTCCTCTGATCGCTGGGTAAGCATCTGGATCATACAGTCCAACTCCTCATCAGTCATCTCTGAGTAATCACACATGATGGCCCCTAGAGTATCAGACGGAACTCCTGCTCTCATAAGACTTTTTATGAGAGTGAGTTTTGCCTTTCTCTCTCTACTAGGATCCATGATACCTAACATATAAAACAAAATGGTTAGAAATCAATATATATGTATATATATGTACATATGTATGTGTGTATGCATTAAGTATGTGTATGTATGCATGTGTCTGTGTATGTGCATGTGCATGTATAGATGTGTGTATATGTATGTGCATGTATATGTGTAACTCTATGTGTATATGTGTGTATGTGCATGTATATGTGTATATGTAGGTATGTGCATGTTTGTGTGCATGTGTATATGTGTGTCTACATATGTGCATATATGTGTGTATACATGTGTATAATGTATATATATGCATGTGTATATGTATTCCACATGCATGTGTATGTGGATGCATTTCCATTTGCATCCATGTGCATGCATGTGACTGTGCATGCATGTGGATGTGCATATACATGTATTTGCATATATGTTAATGTGTGTATGTATATATATATATATATATATATATATATATATATATATATATATATATATATATATATATATATATATATATATATATATATATATATATATATATATATGCAATAATGCATGCATGTAAGTCTTTTTATGTGGTTGTAGAAATGTTTGCACATATGCATGTGTATATGTGTGTATGTCTAAGTGTATGTGCACATGTTTTGTGTGTATATATGTGTGTGTATGTGCATGTGTATATGTGTATATGTGTGAAAGTGCATCTTCATCATGTATAAGTGTATAAGTGCATATCAATAAGTGTGAGTATGCTATCTAATGAAAATAACACAATTCAAATGATATACAAAGAATAGAAATTGTACTTACAATAGTTAGCCATACTTTTTGCTTGGTTAGCTTCTTGAATAACCTGCAATAAAGAGAGAAAGGAGAGAGAGAGAGAGAGAGAGAGAGAATTCAAAGAGAGAAAGATGTAGAAAGAGAGAAACAGAGACAGAGGGAGACAATAAGAGAGAGCTTAGGCAAAACAAAAATTCTGCGTATACTTGCTTCAGCTCATAAGCGCAACACAATTGCGAACATTGGAGAGCTCTTCGATCGGATGCGTGAAAATGCTGATCGAAGAGCCTCCAATGTTTTAATTTTTTTCCGTCAACAGACCGTCATGTAAGCGATGCTACGTGTCGAGTTGGCATCACATAAGCAACATGTTTTCAGCGTTGCATATGCGACGTCAAAAAACATTGCTTATGCGACATAACAAAGCATCGCTTATGCGACCCTATTGACACCATCATGTTAGCAACCCTATCGCTCCACAAGTCGCAAAAAACATCGTTTGCTTCATCGTTTAATCGATGGTCCATGCGCGACGCTCATTACGACGCATGTTGCAATTTTATAGGGACAAAATTCTGTCGCCTTAACCGTTGCTATCCACTCATATTCGCAAAGAACCTTAGAAAGTTCACTTTGAAAATCGAATGAACAAAAAGAAGAAAAATAAGAGAAGCAAAAAAACCTATGGTAAGTGAAGAAAGTCAATCCAAATAACATGATGAACTAAAATGTGACATAAAACTTGACAAAACAAATGAGAATCAAACAAAGGATAAAGATACAAAGAAACCAAAGAGAACTCCTTACAAGGTTTTAATATGTGCGATTGAACATAAAATTGATTCTAAAGAGATCTTATATAAAATCCTATTGAAAATCTAAGTTACAATCTCCTTAGAAAAAATATTTTTAATTTCTAAGCCCAACTTTGAGGATAATTTTATCAAGCTAATCAAGAGAAAGAGATTTCCACTTTTACAAGAAGTTCATATGCAAGATATTGCAGACTCTATTGAAGCTATGAATGAAGCTCTTACTTTGATGAGTCTAATGAAGATGATGAAGACGAGGCTTATAATATGGATAAGATTTTAGTTGGTCCAACCTTGGCTGATGAAGAAAGTAAACAAGCTCAAATCCATTTTAACAAGAGTTTTTGCGCTAGGGGAACACTTGAGATTAAAATAAAATTAGGAGACAAGAACAACCATTAATTTCAAGTGGCCAGTTGATAAGAACCATGGATGGAGAATGAGAACAACCATTAACGATTGTTGTCTTTACTAGGATCTTGTGCAAATATCCATATGATGATAGGTGGACTTACAGATGTATTTCACTTCTTTGTCCAAGAAAATTGTTCTTATGAGATTATTTTAGGTCAAACTTTCACATGTGGGAGTAGAATGGAGATAAATGTTATGGATGACGGATCAGCATATGCTAGGATTCGATCTAAACATGACTTACAATCACCTCAAGTGATGACTCAGCCCAAACCATTTACAAAACCAAGATCAATTAAGAAAGAATCCTATTTGATCACTAGAGAAAGTATATGATGATTGTGTACCTCTATGTGAGTACAAAGCATATTATGATAAAAAATTGTATTAGATTCCACTATTGAGTTAGGCAACTATGGACAATGGATTGATATCTCACAAAAGCATGTAAACCATGTAAACCATCTAAATAGGTTAAAAAGTTTTTGCATGAATTTTCCTTCATCAAAATTGCACTTTTTGCTTTTAAAAAAATGTTTAAAAAACATTTATGAGAATCCAAGAGTAATATTAGAAAAAAGGAATTCATATTGACTAGTGAAAACATTGAATATATCATTGAAATCTCATTGAGTTTTTCTCTTCTTGAAGAAATTTAATAGATATTATAAGAAACACATACTTTGAGATTTGTGCTTCTTGATTCCGTTGATGAATATGATTTGACTTCCAAATTTATGAAAGAGCACATAAATAAAGAAGCTAAAGTAAATACAAAGTATAGAAGTATCGTTGACAAAAAAATTAAATCCATTGCTTAACATTTACCACAAGGAAGTGATGATGAATTCAAGCAAGTATCAAAAGATCCTTTTTTTGTGTGAATGAGAAAACTTAGGGCATACTTTCACTGATGAGAGTATTAAACAAGTCAAAATAAGACCTCATGATTTGTTTCTATTACTTGTTGAACAAGAATTATTTCTAAGATTCATTAGAGAAAATGGAGGGGCTTTTTAATCCTCATGAGATAAGTTGTGCCGATCCTCGATTACTACCACATGTTCAATGGAATCTTTGCACCATACCAGTTCCAAACATGCACTTACCTCAACTGATGAGACTACTTAAGAAGAAGATGCACATGAGAATTCTTGAACCATCTTCAACGCCATATTCAAATAGATGGTTTACTATATCTAAATAGAATGGAGAGTTGAGGTTTATTCAAGAGTTATGGCATATCAATAAAATGGCTATTAGGAATGTAGGAATCAACTCTACTATAGATGAGTTTACCGAAGCATTTGTTGAGCACTCTATCCATTCTATGGATTATTTATAGTCAGGCTATGACCAATTACAATTTGGTATTGAGAGTAGAGATATTACCATGATGAAGACTCCTCTTGGTTCAATACATATGTGTACTTTACCCTAGAGAGATACAAAATCAATAGCACATATGACAAATGTGATGAGTATGATCTTGGATGATTTCATTCCAAATGTGATGATGCCATTCAGTGATGATATCCATTTAAAGGATGTGAGGAGAAGGTTCATGATGAAAGTCTAGACTCTTTAGGATGTAGGAATTTTTTTATCGATCATATCTCTGATTGGGAATAAATATTAAAAAGATTTGAAGAGATTGGTCAATAATTTTATTGAAAGTATGATTTTGGTGTCAATGAAGTACTCATTTTTGGATATTTTATGTGGTCACTATGGTCGTCGTACCCACCAAAAGTTGATGCCATAAACAAGATATCTAAGACTTGTAGCAATGTAAGTGAGGTGAGAATATTTCTAGGAGCTTGTGTTTTTTGTGCCAGTTGGATACCTCACTTTGCACATGTTATTAACCCTCTGTATGATTATGTGGAGTTCATATGGAATGAAGGACATTCTAAATCCATGCAAAATTTGAAAAGACTGCTAATTGAAGCACCTATTGTGAAAAGAATGGATTATTAAAACAATAAATCCATTATCTTGACTGTTGGTACTAGTTCCACAGGTATTGGATGGGTGATTGGTCAAGATGATGAAGAGGGAAAAAGTTATGCAGTTAGATTTGGTGCTAATATTTTGCATGAAACTCAATAACAATACCCACAAATCATATGGGTGCTTTCAAGTTTAGTCACAACTTTAAAGACTGATAAGGAATACTTTATAGGAACTAACATTATTGTCAAGATAGATAGTTTGCCCTTAATTGGTATGATAGAAAATTGTTTGAGGACCTCATATTGAAAGGTTGAGATGGATAACATACATTAAATCTATAAATCCAATTTTTTGTTCATATTGTTGGAAAACTTAACACTATTTTTGACATGCTTTCTAAGTTTGAAGAAGATTATGATTATGCAATAAAAATGATATGAATTTAATTCCACAAGTGTTTGTCTATGAATAATTTAATGATGAATATTATTGAGGAGAAAGAAAACATATTAGCAGATATCTTAGTATCCCCTACTTCGTTGATTAAAGATTCAAAGATATTACAAAACAAGCTTACAATTTTTTCTTAAAAGATGGATTTATTTGAAGAATTGCTAGGGGAAAAGTTAGAATTCCTTAAAGGATCATAGGAAAGAAGCAACTTCAATTTAAAGTTATGAGAGATTTACATGATACATTATGGGCTATATATAAAGGGTTTGTGGCTACATATGAAAACATTACACAGAGTTATTGGTGGCTAAAAATCTATGTCAATGTAAGGGATTATGTAAATACTTATACCACATGTCAGATACATTCATCTTCGAGACATGGATATCCTTTGCATCCTACTATCCACCTTGTATTCACGACAAGTGGGTAGTTGACCCTATGATCATGCCTAAACGTATAGATAAGATTAGATTCATAGTTCTTATGAGAGAAGAACTTACAAACCATGCAAAAGGCCGAGACCTATGAGCTAAAATGATATAGGATATATGCAAGTTCTTACTTGTAGATGTGATTTCATGATTTGGATATATTGAAAAAGTAGTGGCTGATAAGGAACAACTAGATGTGCAAAAGGCTAGGGATTTCTTTGCACATCATGGAATTCTCCTATCCCTCAAAACTGATTATAACTGATATGCAAGAGGGGGGAGTACATGTCTTTTGATTTTAATGCATATCTCGTTGAACATGGGATAAGGCATTAGTGTAATGTGCCATATACACCGCAAAACAATGCAGATTTTGAAAGGAAGAACAAGCCACACATGGAGATGGCAAGGTCTATGATCAAAAGTCACGATTTACCACATAACTTTTGGCTTGAGGCTTTCATGTGTGTAGCATATGTACTTAGTAGGCATCCCACAAAAGAATTGTAGTCTATCACTCCATATGAGGCTTGGCATGGTCTCAACCCATCTGTTGCTCATCTACATGTCTTTGGTTGCATGAACAACAACATAGAAAATTGGATGATAAAGTAGTAAAATATATTTTTATTTGGGACAGTTCTAAAAGCAAAGGCCATCATCTGTATCATCCATAGATTAAACACATTTTGGTTAGCAGTGTTGTTGTTTTTGTGGAAGATGCAATTTTGCCATTACTTTCATGTACTAAGGAGACATCAATTATCTCCAAAGATGTGCATGAAACTTTGGTGCCTCTTTTGTAGGTGGATAGTTAAGTGCTTGTCCAAATGAGGAAATTTTTCAGCCTTTAGAGGTCCACATGATGATGCAAATAATTCCAATTTGATGTAGATGCACATGATGCACTTACTGATGAGAGGGGTGATATAGAGGAGGCAAGAAATATCCTTAAATGGCTGGGGTAGACTTTGCAAGATAGAAAATTAGATGTACCTCTATCATATCATACTTTTTTAGGCTCAGAATATTGAGTGTGTGAGGCTGAGATGCCTTTTGGCTGATTTGGGTGTTGGTTAGGCTTCTTCCATCATCATCTTCATTGATAGTTAGAGTGCATTGGCAGCTGTGAGGAAGCCTGTGTTCCATGCTCGCACAAAGAACATTGAGGTGCATTATCATTATCTCATGAAGATTTTCACTACTAGAGGGATCAATTTGGAATATGTGCCCACACAGGAGAACATAGTAGACCTTTTCACAAAGGCTCTACCTCGAGAGAAGTTTGAAGCTTTCGACAAAACTTTGGGCCAACTTCCTTTTGTGGATTGATCTCTTTCCACATAGCTTGGCACTTCTTTATATGTGAGTGCGATCTCCTTGTTCAGTGCATTGCTATAGGAGAAATTTCTTGATATATTCGTAGTGATGTTAGTGAACACACTTAGGACTATGGAGAAACTTTTTTCGCTCTTTAAGAAATTTTTCGCCCGTCTTGTACATACACATATAAGCCTAATATGTCACTTATCTTTGTACATTCACTTGGTAATACATTCAGAATTGTGTTTTGTGCTCCAAGCTTCTTCTTTTTCCTTCTGCTATTCATGTGTTTCTGCACACCTCAGAATCCAACAAATATTGACTAAGACTTTTATGATGTTGTTGACACAAAAGAATAGGAGGAGGGAATCTTGGAGATCTCGTGTGGGCAGAGAACACAAGTAATAAGTAGAGGAAAGCTTCAGTGGATATAAAGATTACATGATCGAGAATGCTATTATTGAGGGTGACCGTGATTTTAGTAATTAGCAGAGATGCTTTTTTGTCTCCAATGAGGAGGTAGAACAAGAAGATAACAAATAGTTTGTATATGTGGGAGCTTGCGTATGCATTGGAGGACATGACTATTCACTATATTACACATTTGACGACTTCGTGCATGATGGAGGTTCATCCTCATAAGACATGGACCCATTAAAAGATATGAGGAGAAGGTTAAAGATGAAATTCTAAACTCTTTAGGAGGTAGAAAATTTATTATAGATCATATCTCTAATTGCAAATAAATATTTTAAATATTTGAAGAGGTTGCTCTATCATTTTCTAGTGAAAAGTCAATTTTTGGTGTCAATGAAGTACTCATTGTTGGAAATTTATGTGGCCAATATGGTTGGAGATCGTACCCACCTAAAGCTCATGCCATTAAAAAGATATTTGAGAGTCCTAGCAATGTAAACAAGGTGAGAAAAGTTTTAGAAGCTTGTGTATTTTAAGCCATTTGGATATCTCCTTTGCACATGTTGCTACCTATCTTTATGATTTGTTGATGAAAAAAGAAATTTCATATGGATTTCGAAGCTTTATAAAGCCATGAGAAATATGAAAAGACTCCTAATTGAAGACCATATTTTAAAAAGAATTGACTAATCAGAGAGTAAACCCATTATCTTGACTATTCATACTAATCGTAAAGGTATAAGATAGGTGATCTATCAAGAGGATGAAGAGGGGAAAATATATGCAATTAGATTTGGTAGTACAATTTTGCATGAAAATACATGAAGATACCCACAAATCAAAGGAAGCTTTGGGTTTAGTCACACCTTAAAGGCTGATAAGGAATACTTTATAGAAGCCAATGTGATAATCAAGACATATTATCTGCCCTTAATTTGTATGCTTGCAAATTGTTTGAATACACATACACATACACATACACATACACAAACACATACACATACACATACACATACACATACACATACACATACACATACACATACACATACACATACACATACACATACACATACACATACACATACACATACGCATACACATTCGCATACACATACGCATACACATTCGCATACACATACGCATACACATACGCATACACATAGACATACACATACGCATACACATACACATAAACATACACCTACACCTACACCTACACCTACACATCCACATGCACATGCACATGCACAAACATACACATAGACATACACATACACATACACATACACATACACATACACATACACATACACATACACATACACATACACATACACATACACATACACATACACATACACATACACATACACATACACATACACATACACATAAACATACACATACACATACACATACACATACACACACATACACATACACATACACATACACATACACATACACATACACATACACATACACATACACATACACATACACATACACATACACATACACATACACATACACATACACATACACATACACATACACATACACATACACATACACATACACATACACATACACATACACATACACATACACATACACATACACATACACATACACATACACATACACATACACATACACATACACATACACATACACATACACATACACATACACATACACATACACATACACATACACATACACATACACATACACATACACATACACATACACCTACACCTACACCTACACCTACACCTACACATACACATACACCTACACCTACACATACACATACACATGCACATGCACATGCACATGCACATGCACATGCACATGCACATGCACATGCACATGCACATGCACATGCACATGCACATGCACATGCACATGCACATGCACATGCACATGCACATGCACATGCACATGCACATGCACATGCACATGCACATGCACATGCACATGCACATGCACATGCACATGCACATCCACATGCACATCCACATGCACATCCACATGCACATCCACATGCACATACGCGTTCACATACACATACACATACACATACACATACACATACACATACACATACACATACACATACACATACACATACACATACACATACACATACACATACACATACACATACACATACACATACACATACACATACACATACACATACACATACACATACACATACACATACACATACACATACACATACACATACACATACACATACACATACACATACACATA
>CM035418.1:6202443-6262443 GCA_020310875.1 Ceratopteris richardii
CATACCCATATGCATACACATATGCATACACATAGGCATATGCATACACATATACATACACATACACATACACATGCACATACACATACACATACACATACACATACACATACACACACATACGCACACATACACACACATACACACATACAAACACATACACATAGATTCATACACACATACACATATACATGCATTGACATACATGCATACATGCATACACACATAGATACATACATGCATGCACACACACATGCATACAGACATACACACATGCATACACACATGCAATCACACATACAACACATAGACACATACACACATACACACATACGCACATACACACATACACACATACACACATACAAACAACCATACATACACACATACACACATTCATTCATTCGTACATACATAAATACATATATACATACATACATACATACTTACATACATAGATACATACATACATAAACATACATACATACATAAACATACATACATACATACATGCATACATACATACAAACATACATACATAGATACATACTTACATACATACATACATACATACATACATACATACATACATACATACACGCATACATACATACATACATACATACATATGTATGTACGTACATACATACATGCATACATACACACATACACACATACACACATACATACAAACACATGCATTGTATATGCACATATGCATAGATCCATAGATGCATAGATGCATAGATGCATACATTCACAGATGCATACATGCACAGATGCATACATGCACAGATTCATACATGCATATAGATGCATGCATATATACATACATATATACATGCATGCATACACATACATGCATACACATACATGCATATATCTCATACATGCACATATACATTCATAAGTACACATCACATACACATACACATGCATGCATGTACATGCATACATATCACACGGACACATGCATACATGCATATATTGTTGAAATTCAAGCTTCAACCTTAGATATAAATGGACCATTTGAAGGATAATACGTGGAGCTACATGGAGACACTCTTGAAGGACTAGAAATCAAGATCAATTTTGAATCTGAAATCCCCATCACGACAACTATTCACACTAAAGTTTAGTAAAAGCCTATTATTTTATGAAAAGTGATTTCTAACTTGTAGGAAATCTTTCCAGCTCTATTTGTACACACAAAGAAATTAAAATGGATGAGTCACTCATAGAGAGTTTGGGAAAGGAAGCTAGTAGGCCCCTAAGCTAATCAGGCCCTTTTCTTACTTGCTTGAGTGATTTGAATCAAGTTTGTGTAGCCATAACTAGCACACAGAATTCTGTGTGATGTTTCTAGTTTACTCTGAGTATTGAGCACAATTCACTTGTCATATCTCACTCATTTATTTAGTTTGTTAAGAATCTAATAAAGTCTTCCTAAGATGCCTCAAAGCTCATGTTAATTGACTTGTCTTCTAATATTTGGTTTGTTAGAAATCTAATCAAGTCTTCTAATGGACTTGTCACATCTCACTCATTTCTTGTAACTTTTGGTTTTTTAGAAATCTAATCAACTCTCCTAAAGATGCATCAAAGCTCGTGTTAACTCTCTACATATTTTGAGAGAACCAAGTCTAGAAGTGAGCACATGTCTACCTCTATATGCCTAGTGAAGGCCATAACTTGTTTGTCTTGGAGGAATTGGTTTTCCTAGTAGGAGAAACCATCTGATTGAAATACATTGAGCTATCAAGGTCTCTAAGTTTCGTTCGTGTGAGCTTGTAAGGCCATCATTTCGTTTTGTTCAATTGTTTTACCGAGTGGAAGTTTTGTAAGTGTGCTTGTAAGGCCATCATTTCTTCAAGAATACATAGGGAAGTTGCTAATCTCCCATAAGTGGTATCAGAGCTTTTCTACATACAAAACATTCAAGGAGTACCAAGAACAACCATTGAAAGAGCTTCAAGGAAGAAGAGCTATTAGATCAAGTTAAAAAGCACACATCAATTAAAGGCAAATCTAATGATGAAGGAGGACATAAATCCCATCTATTGGATAGATTTTGAAGTTTAAAGGTAAAGGTATTTTTATTTCTTATTTCCTCTACATCAAAGGGATCTAGGCCAGTGCATTAGAGCTCATCATATTAGAATAAAACACTCATATTGAGAAGTTGGATAAGAATAATTATCAACCATGGAAGTTTAGGATCTCTAGTTAACTCATGAGAAAATGATAATGGGGTCTAATTAGTGGCACATATGCTAGAGCTAGATTAGGAGAGAATCGAGCTCCTCATCAACTAAGGAAATTCAGAGGGTGAACTAAGAGCGATAAGTGATTCGTCATCATATTATCTCAGCATATTAGTAATGCCATGATAGGGCATATTCAAGATTTAAATACTTCCATGAAGTTATGTGAAACCATAGAAAGGTTCTACTCCACCTCAACCACAACCAAAAAAATTGAGTTGAAGAATGAACTTAACAACTTGATGAAATCCCCTAGTAGCAACATAGATGACTATTGTTTGAAAATCAAAGAGATAGGTGATACATTGGGTTCCATTTTATGTCACATAGATGATGATAACCTAGTTGCATAGGCCTTGAATGGGCCTTGGGATAAGAAATCGAAGTCCTTTACAACATCTATGTATGTCAGAGACACTCTTTCCGGCTTTGAGCAATTGGTGGCTCTAATGGTCACTAAGAAGATTAATATTAGAGGTTGAAAGACTAAGGGAAATGAAGCACAAGCTTTCCATGCAGGCAAAGGCACATGAAGATGAAGGAATAAAGGTAGAGGAAGAGGTAGACAAGGGATAGGATCAAATGGTGATTCTGATCAAGAGGAAGGAAGTAGATACTCTTCATCAGGAGGGAGAGTCAAGTTGAGAGGTAGAGGAGGAAGGTCCAAATAGAAAAAAGACAACCAAAATTTAGAAGGATGCTTTATTTGTGGCAAGTATGGCCATTATGCAAAAGGTTGATATCAAAGGGAGAAATTAAATTCGACCTTCAAAGGTCAAGTTAATAATGCATCTACTTCAAATGAAAATGAGAGCATGCCAACTATGATGCAAATGAGTGATTACAAGGCACAAGGGTCAAGTACATGGTACAGTGATAGTGGATGTAGCAACCACATGAGTTGCAACAAGGGGTTCTTATGAAATATGCAAGTGCCATCAACCAAAGCACATGTGGAAATAGGTGATGGCACTCATCATGCTATTACACATATAGGGGATGTTATGTTGGAAGGTTCTCCTAAAGCAAAGGTCTTGAAAGATGTTCTTCATGTTCCCACAATCACAACGAACACATGCAAGTTGAAGAAAGCATTATATGGTCTCAAGCAAGCCCCAAAGGCATGATAAAAAAGGCTAGTGGATCATTTGATTAGTTACAAATACAATCAAAGAAAGGCAGATCGATCATTGTTCTACAAGAAGGAAGGTGAATTATCTATTTACTTATGTGTATATGTACATGATCTAATTATTACATGACATCATGAAGAAGGTATCAAGGACATCAAAGGGAAGCTTGTAAAGGAGTTCAAGATCTCTGACCTTGGAGATCTAAGGTATTTTCTAGGAATTGAAGTCATATACAAGGACAATGGTTTTTGGATTATCTAGAGAATGTATATTTTGGATCTCTTTAAGTAGTATGGACTTAGAGGATGGAAACCTTTGAGCAACTTCATGGAGTTAAACACAAAATTTACTACAATGGAAGGTAATGAAGTAAAAGATCTAGTTTTGTATAGTTCTATAGTTGGATCATTGAGCTTTTCCACCATTATAAGGCTAGGGATAGCATATAAAGTTGGTGTGTTATGTCAATTCATGTGCATACCAAGAGTTTCACATTTAGTTGCAGCAAAGAGTGTGCTCAGATATCTCAAAGGTACACTTAATGAAGGTCTATTTTATCCTTTTGAAGATGAATTGTAGATGAAAGCGTATATACATGCTAATTGGGCTGGATCCAAAGAAGACAAGAGAAGTACAAGTGGACATGCTATGATGCTTTGCAAGAAGGTCATCTCTTGAATGGCAAAGAAGCAAACCACAATTTCTCTATCCTCTGGTGAAGCTGAATATAGGGCGTTAGCTCAAGTGACTTGTGAGATTATGTGGCTCAAGAAGATAATGGTTGAATTAATTTTGTAGGCTAATCACTTTTTAATCATGTGTGACAATATTAATAGTGTCTACCTATCTGCAAATCCCATGTTCCATGCTAGGAGCAAACACAGAGGTACACTATCATTACAACATAGAGAAGGTGCTCGCTAAGGAGGTTCAAGTGCAACATATAAGTACAAAGGAACAATGTGTTAACATGTTCCTCTAATCTTTGGATTCAATGAAGCTAAGAAGGTTCAAGAAAGCCATTGGATTATTGGAGCTAGGTTAAAGAAGGAGCTTGAAGCTTGAGGGGGAGTGTTGAGATTCAAGCTTTAGCCTAAGTCATAAATGGAGCATCAGATGGATGCAACTTGGAGCTACATGGAGAAAGTCTTCAAGCAAGAGAAATCAATATCAATTTTGAATTTGAAATCCCCCTCATAACAACCATATTTTGAATCATGCTTAGGTGTGATTTAAAGTCTATAATTTAGGACAAGTGATTCCTAACTTGTAGCAAGTATTTCTAATTTATATGTACGCATTGATTCTCCCAATAAGAGTAAAGATTTTGAGTGAAATAAATTTCATTAAGAAGGTCTCTAAGTTTAATTTATGTGTGAAAATGCTATGAGGTTCATTCCTCAAGATCTTAGATATTCAATTGTTTTCGTGAAAAAATGTTTTGTAAGTGTGCATGTGAGGAACCATTGCTTCAAGTCCGCATAGGAAAGTTTCTTTTTCTTCCATCACATATCGCATACACATACCCATACATAGTGATATAATAGAAACATGCATACATACACATGAATATGTGCACACATACACACACATGCATATGTCACACACACGCACATCACACACGTGAATACATAATTACATGCATGCATAAACATATGCATACACACATGCATGCATACATGTACACCTGCATATACACATGCATAGAACATGCATACACACATACATGCACACACATACACAAATGTCACACATCATACATACATACACATGCATATATACATACAAACATACATAGACACATGTATATAAACATATAATCAGACATGCACATACATAGACTCATCACACATACACATACATACATACACTCACACATACACATACATACACACATCACACACACATATACACACATGCATACACACATATGCACAACTATACATACACATACATGCTCACATGCATGAATATACACACATTCATATGTCACACACACACATGTTACATACATATCACAACCATGCATACATACATACATACATACATACATACATGCATACATACATGCATACATGCATACATACAAACATGCATACATACAAACATGCATACACATATGCATGCATACATACACATATGGATATACACATGTATAGACACATGGACACACAAAAAAATGCACACACACATGCATGCATACACATAAATGTACACACACATGCATACATACATATACACACATGCATACATACATAGATACATGCGTGCATGCACACACACACATGCATATATACATACACTCACAAATGCATACAGACACATGTATACATACACACATGCATACATGCACACATGCATGCATATATACACATGCATATGTCAAATATACATGCACATACATACATACATACCCATCACACACATGCATACCTACACAGATGAAAACATACAAACATGCATACATGAATATATACATAGGTGCATATACACATGCATACAATCATGGATACGTAGATATATGTACACATATATACACACATGCATACATGCATGCATACACAAATGCATACATGCATACATACATACATACATAGATAGATACATACATACATACATACATACTTGCATGCATAGATACATACATACATGCATGCATGAATGCATGAACCTACACACACACACACATGTTTATATACTTACAGTCACGAACATGCACATACATACATACATACACATCACACACACATGCATACATAAACATTAAATCATACATACATGCACATATCCCATACACATGCACATACATACATACATACACATCACACACACAAATGCATACATACACATGCATGCATACACATGGACATCACACACACACATACATACATACACATGACACACACATACATACATAAACATGCATACATGCACGTGCATTCACACATGCATACATGCATGCATACACAGACATGAATATGTCACACACACATGCACATACATACATATATACATACATGCATACATCATGCACATGCGTACATATATATATGTGTGTAGTTGAGTGATGAATATCACCTCCTTTTATGTCAATCCGGGAAGACATGAGGATGGTATGAAGACCTTGAGCAAGTGATGTGCACAAGTGGTGATGGAGAAGCACACAAGCATGCACACACATACACACACATGCGCACACACATAAGAACAAAGAGTAAGACAATGGAAGCTTTAATTTTCTCCAAAAACAATTACAAGTGCTCTTCTTTAGTTCAAAACTACAATTTGTTCCCCCCAAAAATGAGCTCTCTAGCTCCTTTTATAGCTTTTGACTAGCTAGTGGCCTTGTCCAGACCTAGTGTCTGGCCTAGTTAAAAATTAGGTTCCTAGACTATTTTGGAGGTTTAAATGAGGTCTAAAAACTATGAAAATTGGTACATAAATACTTATAATACTCCTCAAGCTTGAGGTCTCCTCCGCTTGAACAAAATGGAGTTGAATCTACCGAAAATGATATTTACAATGTTCATGTAGTGATGAAAATCACTGTTCAAAGGAGATTATGTTGGGAAAATTGACTGGCCTACTTGCCAGATCTGCGTTGACTGCCTTGCCTACTTGTTTCTTCTCTTGGCTCTCACTCCTTTTGTTGGATTCCCTGTCTTGTAGATCCTTGAGTGCCCTGAGTGCTACCAACACCCCCTCCTCTCTCGCGTTTGTCGTCTTTTACAGACCCTTGGTGAGCTCAAAGTTTGACATAGTGTTCGATGACATCGGTGGCCAAGTGATGTTCTTCTAGCCTCAGTCCCTTGGCTAAATCTGTGAGTAAGGCATCCCAATCGATTGGCCCTAGAACGTCTGGATGTGGCAGACAGAACTGATCAGAATGTAAAGTCCTCTCCATAGCATAAAGTTGGAGGAGATGTGAGGATCTGGGAATGAATATTTCGGAATGGTACTCCCAGAACCTTGTAATGAACATCTCCTCAAAGGTTTGTTTGTAACATGCTTGGAGGTACTTGATCCTTGCGTGCCATGCATAGATCACGTTAATGGAAGGGGTTGTACTCATGTCATATACTAAATCTAGGTTGCTTGCATTGAAACCGACTGCCGAGAAATGGGGAACTTGAATATTCTTGAAAGTTCGGAAAGTGACTAGCATCAATTCGAATATCTTCATACACATTTGTGCCATAACATGAGGTATGTTTTGTAGTATAACACTCCAGTGGCAGATGGTGGATATCATATACGCTACTATGATCGGTCCCCATGGCAGTGCTAGGTACATATAATTGAGCCATTTCTCACACCCTTTTACATCCTTAATTGTGATGGCGAATTTTGGCCACGTGTGTCTTCGAAGTACTGGAACGTAACATGGATTGTATTTGATGAAGAGTGACATATTGTTCCATGTACAAACCATCTCTAGATATGTTTCTAGAAGACAAAGCCTCCAAGTGGGTTGGAAGATGGACCCCAATGTAGCACTCTCAGGTATGTCATCAGGACCAAATTGAGTGGCAATAGTTGGTACCTTGCGAGTGTGTCGTTGAATTTCTACATTATAATCTTCTAGTAGCATGCAATATGGCACATATTGATCATCATTTGTGCTTATCATTCAATGATCAGACATGAGTCGGAAGTATTCTGACTTGATAATGGTCTCCTCAGTTTTAGATATTGATTGGATTTGCACCACTACTCTGTCATCATGCCTACTGACCATTTTTTCGAGCTTCTGCATCCATTCTAGGACTTCAACTTCAAGTGTGTCCAATCCTTCATCTCTTTGTTGGCCACCCAGCATAGGCATAGGAACATAAGGTTCCTCATATGACTCTTCTACTTCAACAGGCACCAGCTCTTCCGGTTCCGGTTCTATGATAGGGGACGATTGTCTTTCGTATTGACGTAGTTTACCTTGCAATTCGACAACCTCTTCTTTGAGTGCGTTCACCTCTACCGTAGTTGATATAGAATCTATGACCTTTGTTTGCCCTTCTTGTGCCCATAGCTTTCTGTGAAGGGTGTCTTGTTCTTTTTCCAAGTCGTCATTTGCTTCAAGAAGATCAACATATGTCTCGAGGATGGTTTTCATTGCATCCGAAGGAACAACTTTAAATCTTTTTGGGTCTATCTCCTGAGGAGAGACTTCCATTGCTGCCTCTAGATTCTCTACGTTTTGCTTTTGAAGTCGTTTGTTCTCTTCTAGAGCAACGGCCATATGCCTCCGCAGTAATGCCAGATTACGTCGTAATCGGATATTGTCGGCCTGATGAACTTCAATCATGGCTTCTAGTTTTTGAATGTCTTGAGAAGCTGGTGGTTGAGGATGATCTAATAATGTTTGGTGGGCTTGCTCTAGAGTATTATAACCTTGGGTGAGTTCTGCATTCTCTTCTTCTAGGTTTGTCAGCCGCTTTTGTAAATGTTGTTGGTCCACAAATAGAATGCGATGACGATCTTCTAAAGTCTGATATTCGGTCTGCAACTGATATATACATTGATGTAATGTAGGAAAAATATTATTTACATTGAGGGATGCTGGGAAAGTGGAGGATGCAGGGGAAATGGGGAAGTGGGGAGGGGTCATGAATGAAGTGGAAACAAGAGGCAAGGTGGGGGGAGGGGGAATAGAATATTGTGGTAGTGTGGGGGGAGGGAGTGGTGAAATAGCAGGTGATGTTTTCATGCTATTAAAAGTGTGTGTAACCATGTAAATGGGGATGGTAGGTGCAGTGGATGTGATATCGGTGAGCAGTGTTGTGAATGTAGGTGTGGCAACCCATAAAAAGTGGGTGCTAGAGGGAATGGGAATGCCTATAACATCAAAACAAAAACTATAACCCAGATGTGATATGGATGATGAGAGGGTTGTGATAGCATGTTCAGTGGTGGTGGAGATTATGGTGGTGGTGTCGTGAGGAGAAGTTTGGTGTGCAGTGAGAGGTGAGGTGGGTGGGTTTGGGGATGAGGGTCTGGAGTGTGGTGACAATAGTGTATCGTGGTATTCCTTCGTGTGTGTAGTGTCCGCGGGTGCCGATACATCTATATGAATTTGCTTCCCGGATCAAATGGGGTGGGTAGGCACTCGTTGTTCAAAGCGATGAATGTGAGCGATGGCCGAGTGAATGGCTTCATCAAGACCAAGCGCATCAGTGTGAAGATTCAAGGACTTGATGAACTATTCATCTACCCCTTCTTCTCCTAACATTTGACTTATCAATAATTTCCTTGTTTCTAATGATAATTTGTGATGGTCCTGGACGCTCTTCATGGTCTCATAAAATCTTTTGATCTGTGCCATATAGTTGGTGCGCCCACTATCTCTCTAATGTCTTTCTTATCCGGGTTATGCCTCCTCTTCATCGGTCTCCTCTTCGTCTTCGTTCACTTCTACTACTTCGGGTTGAGTAGGGGCTATAGTCTCTGTAGTTGGTTGCGGTCCTCACGTCTAGTCTTCCTCCGTCTCAAGATTCACCTCATTGATCATTCTGGCAATTTCATCATCGCTTAAGTCATCCAAAGTGTAGTCGTGTGGAAATTCCAATTCCAAAATAGGGGGAAAGACAAGGTTTTGTCCCTCCACACTCTACCTGGGTAATCGAATCCTGAATGGTTGAACACGTCTTTATTGAGGTGGTGTCACATCTGGTGTGAGGGTGGCACCCCTTGCCTGTGCACAGGGTATTTGAATGGATCCTCTCATTTTATTTGATGGTGGGCCTAGCGTTGAAGCCTATCTCTGGAAATCTTGGACTCTAGACCATACCAATGCTCTCTAAATGGGTACATCATAAGATAAACACCTGTAAACGATTCATGTAAGTGTGCAAAATCCCTGAAGTACATTCTTGTGTTTCTTGTTCCTTTGCTGATGTGCTAGGTGAATTTGATCAAGAATCTAATGGGGCATACTGGTGAGATTTTTGGTTTCTAGCAAATACAAACTGAACCAAATTCTCTTTGCTGGCATGGTAAAGCATTCTTGAGCCGAGAAGGCAAAATTCTGCATGATTGTGCATAAATGGAGAGCAATGGTTGGTGTCATCACCACCATATCCTTCAGTTTGTTGAGGTCCTTGTGCTTCATTTGTACAGGAATCAGGGTTTCCTTTTTTGTTGGAATGTGCATGCCCTTCATGTCTTGGGCCTCCCGTACTAAGTTGTGGTCAGCTTAAACCTTTTTAATTTATGTCCTTGTGTTAATGCGGGAGGCACAAAGGTGCTATCTCCTCGTTTGGCTCTACTAGGGGTAAGAGTGGTGATCAGGTAAGAGCAGCACAAAAAATTGGGTTTGGGAAACATTGCTCTAAAGTAGCTATCCAAGCCGGCTTTAGACCATACTGATCTCATAACTTCTACGTCCTGGTACTTTTCAAACTCACGAGCAAAGAAGTGGTATCTTCCCCACTTGCCATTGAATTCTATTTCAGCTTCCCAGAAGTAGGTACCCTCTCCTAGTGGTTCTACAACGTCACTAAACCAATGGGCATGTTTGCCAACCTGCGAGGTGTGTCCCTATGGAGGGTCCTGAATTGGAAGTACATGAACCGCCCTGAGTTCGTGAGGTCTTTGTGTCAACTGTTCCTCGAGGAGGAGGGTTTCAATGTCGACTATTTGAGAGATCGACCCTGCTTGTGAACTCGTTCCTGTTGCTTCTGCCACGCTATTGCCTTGCTTGCTGATTCTATGAGAATATAGGAGCACATGTTAACATTGTAGTGGACACGATATGACCATTTGTCCCCATTACAACATTAACATGAAGCATCGTGATAAAGTTAGTGGGTCAGTTGGTGCTCGGTGATCATGTGTGTAGTTAGTGAATGAAGAGTTCTATGTGCTAAGTGTGATCGTGCAGTGTGAGGAGGATGCAGTTAGTAGGTCGAGATGAATTTACAAATTGGGGGTCGGGGGGCTTATTACAAGCTTGTTTTCACCAAACATAATGCATGGTTTTACTAGATGACCGTCTGCGGGCTATGGGAGACTTTACATGAGTATCTACTTGAAAATGAGGCTTTTTAGGGACCCATTTACAAGTGACCCTGTTAGTGCCTATTGATGCATGTGTGATTGTGTGTGAATGGAGATTTTTCTTATGAAGTTTATGGGTGGCAACTTGGGCCCGCAAGCAAGCCTTCGGAACCCAAATTTATCTTGATTGTGGGTTGACCTTCATCGACTTCTTGGGTACCCAGATGAGTGTTACTTTCATCGTCAAATCCTTGAAAGACTTCTTAATAGTATCCTTTCCTTGTTTACTAGCATGATGTTTAGTCAGAGGCTTTAACTTGGCTGCAACAGGATGCTTGACTTTTTGTACCCATACTTGTTTTGTTGGCTGAGAAACCTTGCTTTCTACTCTCCTTTGGCTTTGGGCATAGGTCACCTGCTTCCTTTGCATTCCATACTCCTTCAGTTGCCATGTCTTGATCACTTTTGGAAAAGACGGGAATTCCATCTTATCTTTAGCTTCATGGTTGAAAACATCATCCCTCTACATCACAAGTTTTGGACAAGAACAACATCTTTATCTTCATATGCATTCCTGGAAGGTCCAGGAGTTGGTGCCTTTCCTAATTCCTTAAGTGATTCCTTTTCTAATTCAATTGAAATGCGATTGTGACTTACCCAGACCTGAAGAAGTCCACTTCTTAGGTTCATGTTGACTTCATGATTGTAGATCCAGGCTTGAACCAAGATAAGAGGCTCAATGAGATCCTAATCTTGACACACAAGCACGTTAAGTGTCATGAGAACATACTTAATGTATAGGGGAAGTTCCACCTCGCCCATGCAAGGGGTTTCCACATCTCCCAATCCTACGAGGTATGCTTCTATAGGATTGACACTTAATTTCAATTCTTGATAGTAAGAAATTCTAACTACACTAGTGGCCGCACCTGAGTCAATCAAGGCCCGTACAGTCCTTGCACTATTTCCTTGTACTATTTCTAAGGTCACAAAAGGACATCAGTCAACTATTCTATGGGAACTCACATTTCTGATTTCACATAGCCATATGATATCTTGGAGCTGCATAAGCATGTGACCTAGGATGATCTCTACCCTGCCTTCTCAATTTCATTCTTCGGATGCATTCCAATATGCTTCTGCCTGTGCTTCTTCTCGAATTCGTTTTTCTTCTTCCTTATGTTTGTTGGCACTGGTGATTCGATTGAGCATTTCCTCAGTGAGGGGTTCTTGATATAGTTTGACTCTGCATCTGCTAATGTAACTAGGAAGAACATCACCTTCTAGTGTAGCTAATTGATTTGATCCACTAGTTGAGATCCTATTTATGATCATAGGTCCATAACCACGCTTCTCTAGCTTTCTTACATGTTGTTTCAGTGTATACACCAAAATTAAGTCTCCGGCCTTCAAGCCTTTATCCTTCACATGGGCATCAAAGTATGCCTTTTGTCTTTTCTTGGCTGCATAACTCCCACCGGCTGCTCTCAGTCTCATTTCACCTAACTGATTAAGATAAAAGATCCTCGAAGAGAGTTCATGACCTATCCACTCATGCTTCTGTGCTACTTTTAGTGTAGGTATCAAGAAGTCCAATGGTAGCACTGCATTTTGGCCAAACACCATCAGAAAGGGTGTGGCTTGGAGTACCATTTTATAAGCCACTTTATATGCCCAAATAGCATGGTGTAGTTGTTTGTCCCAATCAAAGTGTTTATTATTCACTAATTTGGTCAACACAATGCATAGAATCTTATTGGTGTTTTTGGCTTGACCATTAACTTGTGAATGATAGGGGGCATAACTCTTGTCTATCACCAAGAACTCATGGAAAAGATTACCAATGACTTCATTCAAGAAGTGAGTACCTCTATCACTTACTAGCTCTATTGGTAGCCCATATCTAGTGAACACACACTCAAATAAAAACTTAGCTGTTTTTTGAGCATCGTTATTCGTTGTGGCTTTCACTTCTACCCACTTGGTTAGATAATCTGTGGCCACAATGATGTATTCTGCATGTGAAATCTTAGCTGGAGGGTTAATAGGACATACAAAGTCTATTACCCACTTAGAGAATGCACGTCCACCCATCATTGGTTTCAATGGCATCTCATCTTTACATATGGGACATTGAGTTCACTGACAAACATCACACCGCTTCACATAGGTATGTGCATCCATGTGAAGGGTTGGCCACCACAAGCCTGCACGGTCTGGTCCAAAGTGTCCTCTTGCTACACCTTGGTGAGCAGTTTCCATGATCTTAAGATATTCACTCTCATGGACACATAATCTCAGATATCCATCTTTTCCATGCTTGTATAGATTATCACCAATGAGTGCATAATCTAGGGTTTCTTGTTCTAAACTTCTTTGCCTAGCGAGGGTCATATCTTGAGGGAATGTTTGCGTCCTTAGGAAGGCTACCAATGGTTATCCCCAATCTCGTATTAGAGACACTTGGTACAGAGTAGCGTGCTCCACTAGTGGTCTAATATGATAGACTAGGCATTTCTTACACATCCTCTAGACATTTGCTTCCATAGTCGGCCAGTGCACTCCGAGTCTTCTTAGTGTCTGTAAAGTTCTTTGCCTTGAGTAGTGTTGCTCTAATGCACCCACATGTGCTAATTGCAAACATTTTGCGTACTCCTCTTCCACACAACAAGCTAATTTCCCTTGATCTATGCTTGTACATTCTTCTTGCCATGATATGGTACTTTTGGGCTTTTACTACCTCCCTATCTTGAGTGTTCATTACTGGGTGTTTTGGTCCATATGTCAATACTAGCACTAATGTCTTGGCCCACTGTGGTACAACTTCAAAATTAAACAAGTAAGCATCAGGAAGATCATCTGATACTCCTTGTAGGGACTCTCCAGATGTGAGCCTTGAGAGATGATCTGCTCTCAAGTGAGTCCTCCCCTTCCTCACCACTACCTCAAAGTCATATTCCATTAGTAAGAGAAACCATCTTACTAATATGCTTGTATTGTAAGGTTTATTTACTAAGTATAGCAGTGCTTGGTTATTAGTTGTAAAATTAAACTTATTTGAAAGTAAATAATGTCTTAACTTTTTTACCACATACACCATGCCTAATCCTTCTTGTTCGGTGGTGGTGTAGTTTCGTTCAGTTGCATTCAATTGTATACTAGCATAGGCAATTGGAAGATCCATATTACCTTTCCTTGTAGGTTGTGCTAGCACACATCCAATAGCATAGTTGGATGCATCCACATGGACATGGAATGGCTTGTTCCAATATGGGGTAGTCAAGATTGGTGCTGAAAACAATCTTCTTTTGAGCTCCTTAAAGGAGTTCTCACATTCTTGAGTCCACTCAAAGTTAGTCAAAAGGGAGTATAGAGGCTTTGCAATGATCCGATACATATGAATGAAGCAACGATAGTAGCCACAATGCCCCATGAAAGCCTATACGTCCTTGACATTCCTTGGCCTGGGTAGCTCCGCAATAGCTCTCACTTTCTCTTCATCTGTGGATATGCCATTCTTTGACACTATGTGTTGTAGAATCTTTCCTTGCTTGACCATAAAAACACACTTTTCTGGGTTCAAGCACACTTGGTATTCTCTACATTTGTCAAACATAGCTCTCAACTTTGGGATATGTGTTTGTTTGATGTTGGAATGAGCACAAAGATCATCAACAAAAACTTTGAAATTTTTTCTCAAGAGTTCTTTTTAAACACATGGCACATCAGCCTCTGAAAGGTTGCGAGCACATTGGTGAGACCAAATGGCATTACCCGAAAAGCAAATACGCCCCACTCCGTGGCAAAAGCTGTCTTATGCTGATCTTCTGGAGCTATGAACACTTGATTGTAGCTAGAGAAGCCATCAAGGAAGCTGTATACTTCCTTGCCTGCTACTCTTTCTAAAAGATGCTCGGTGATAGGAAGCGGATAACTATCTCTAATAGTGGCTGCGTTAACTTTCTTCAAGTTAATGCATACACATAACTTCCCATTCTTTTTGGGCACCACTATGATGGGGGATACCCACTTAGTGTGCTCAATTTCATAGATAAATCCAGCTTCAACCAAGCGATCTATCTCTTCTTTGATCTTGGCTGCATAATGATCATTATATGTGTATGGCTTCTGCTTAGAGGGTTTGGCATCTGAGGTCATGGGAATTGTATGTGAGCATATGTCAAGGTCTACACCTTTCAAGTTCTTGTAACTCCAAGCAAATACATCTCTGTATTCTCTTAGCAAGGCTATCAACTCGTGCTCCTCTTCCTCAGTCAGGTCATGTCCTATGTATGTGCATCTTTCTCCTCCTCATTCTATGGCTACAACAATTTTCTTGGTGGTTTCTTTATTATCATAAGCCTCTCTTGATTGGGCATCATGTTTAGGCATTCTTATCATGACTCTCGTATCTTCTATCTCATACTTCTTAAAGTTTTCAGGGACCTCAAATAAAGATTCGTCCTCCTCTGATGTGACTTCTTTCTTCTTCCTTTTCTTGCCTTCATCCTTGTTGGTCACTTGTGTGATTAACCTCACATCATTTGTAAGCTCTTCATGTCTCTGAGGGTGAGCCTCCACTTTGTAGAAATATTCCTCATGATGCAAAAGGTGGGTCCATAATGATTGACTCTAGATCGGAGTCACTTGCATGCTCGAATGCGTTAGTGCTAGGTTCGCATTCTTCAATAACGGAATCACACATGATTGGCTCTATTGTGAAGACTGAAATGTCATAGCGATCCTCGTCACAGTGGGGTGTCCATTGTTCTTCATTGATGGCTACCTCCATTGTTACTATAATTTCTACCCAACCATGAGGTTCAAAGTCTTCATCAGGAAATACTACAGGTGCGTAGGTTGGGTCTTGAACTAATCTATGAGTTTCCTTCGCACTTATCTCTCTGGCTTTTTCTCTCTTTTCTTCTTCTACGACTACCTTGCACATCCATAAGTGGGTGTCTTCATGCATCCATGATGATCCTGATCCTATGGAATGTACTGATTTTGTATCATCCTTAGCTCTGTGGATGAGATGATATGCTATATGAGGATGATGAAGAGTAAGGGGCGACCATTCCAAGAGATCTAGAATTTGCCAATGTAGAGATATATATCCTCTGCATGTCAGATCTCCAAGAGGATGCTAGAATAGGTGACTTATGAAGCAAGCATTCCTACATACTTAATTTTGTTTATTTTTTTGTTAAGTTTTTTTTGTAGAATATTATTTTTTCTATATTACCATTATTATCATATGCTAATTATTTGATTTTTCTATTGTAGAGCATGATGGGAGATAGTCCACCGTTCACTCTGCATTCTATGTTAGAGGAGCAGCTTATAGAGTTCATATCTCAAGCACCTTTGACTTATATAGCCACTGTGTCACAACATTAAATCTCTCAGGGAAACACTTCCATCGGTTTCACTCCCATCGAGAACACTCCCTTTGATGGGACTATTCCCATTGGTGACACTCCTTTTGTCGAGATTACTCCCACTAACAGTACTCCCTTTGGCGAGACTACTCTCGTCAACGATACTCTTGGATTTATGACTCCACCATGACCATCTTCTTAGCCACTCCCTAGTGACTCAAGTAGTAGACGTATGTGCCAACGTTCGACACCAAAACAGGATACATGTGTTGGCCTATCTTGTCCGTCTCATTGATCTAGATCACATTCTGGAGGAGTAGGTTCTAGATGTGGATCTACGAGTGTGTAATAAAGTGATAGGAATGAGATGGTTGAACACATCCTTGATAGATAGGAGATGGTTGAACTACACTCTAAGAGGGAGGATTAGGAAGTACTCCTAAACCATTGCTCTAGGGCGAGTGGTTAGCCCATCACATTCGTAACAAAGAGTTGTGAGTTCAATTCCTTACATTGGTATCAAAGCCTAAGAATTAGGCTTGGGAAATGTGGATTGACCCAATGACCTCTAAAAAAGGCACGTGGGCACTCTATCATATGAAAAAGGCGCTTGGGCACTCTAAAAAGGTAGAAATTGGAAAGGCCGCATTTTGAGAACTCTATCCAAGAGAGATTTGGGTGTATCTCTCAATCTATAGGTCGGATTGAGGCATGTAAGATACCATTGGGAAGATGTCAAAATGAACTTTCAAAATCTATTGAGCTATCTTGGAAGTATGAAGTCGTTGGGAAACCTTGGGTGGCACTTGATTGAGTGTTCAGGATAATGAACATGGGTGAGAACAAGGTTCAAGATACTAAGGTTGAGAACAATGTTCAAGACACCAAGGTTGCCAACAAGGTTCAAGAAACTATGTGAGGTTGAGGAAATCAATTCAAGGGTACCAAGGGAGTTCAAGAACTGAGCACTGAGGCTAGAGGGATACATGACTAGATCATTGAGGACAAAGATCAACTAAGGGGGGAAGAATGTAAGAACTGATCGGTGAAGCTAGATGGATACATGACTAGATCATTGCGGACAATGATCAACTAAGGGGGAAGAACGTAATAAAGTGATAGGAAGGAGATGGTTGAACGACACCCTTGACAGATAGGAGATGGTTGAGCTACATCCTAAGAGGGAGGATTAGGAAGTAATCCTAAACCATGGCTTTTGGGGTAAGTGGTTAGCTCATCACATTCCTAACAAAGAGGTTGTGAGTTCAATTCCTTATAGAGTGGGTTTGGAGGAGGTGGATGTTGTGGAGGTAGTGCAATGAACTCTATGTAACCCACACCTACTCCTAGAGCGAGTACCTCAGATGGAAGTATGCCACACAATACACCACGTATAACTTGGGATGCTCATGACCATGACAACTCCAAGCTGTACTCTATACATGATAGAGCTCCAATGATGGATGTGACATGAAATGCCATGCATCAGTCCATACGACAATTGTGCAATACAATTTGGATGCTCTATCATGGTCAAATGGAGTGAAAAGGACAAGGATCGTAAAAATTACATCACAGAGGTGATCTATCGTGTGTGTTGGTCATAATCTTGGCACCCTCTTATCAGCTTAGAGTGGATTCAACACACGAAACATGAGGTGACATCCCATTCATGACCAGAGGCTGGTGACACTTTTAGAGGAGGCTTACCAAAGCCAATATGGCTAGAGACTGAGCAGTGGGAGATGATTCGTGATGAATATCAATAGATTCCTTATCGATATCTTTAGTAGCAAGATGTGATGGCCACACATCTAGATACGCTTGGAGCATCATATTTGGGTATCGGTGGGTACATCACTATGTGTTTGTAATTATTATTTTAATGAATGAATTTACTTGTGTTATGCATCTCATGTTTGTTGATCTCACATTTTGCATATTTGTTAAAGGAGTTGGTAGTGGTGCATCTTTCGACATGAGCAGAGGAGGCTTATGGATATCATCCTGGATTGGTTGCACTATTGAACTTGGAGGGAGGTACTGTAGTCATTTCATGGGAGTGTCATTTCATGGGAGCATCTATGGTGAGGTGAGCTTCTGAACTTGATTCAGTGTTTTTTAGTTATTTTTTATAAATATCATTTCAATTTGTCTCATTTCATGAATGTGCTTTGTTGCACTACTAGAGACATAGATGTTTTGATCCTGGGCATGTTTATGGAAGTTTTATATGCCATAATTTTGTATTTTGCTTATATATGACAATGATGCACCACAATTTTGTATTTGGTTCATATATGGTAGTGGATTGCCACATTTTGTATTCAGCTCATATATGGCACTGGTTTGCCACACTTTTGTACATGGTTCATTTATGGAATATCTCTTTTGTACATGGTTCATGGTTCATTCTACTCCTAAATATCTCTTTTATGTTTTACAACGTGTTTTTCTTTATCCAATCTTTTTTTGGTTGTTGGTCATCTACACCCCAAATCGACAAGCACTAGAGAACATGTCACATGTACTAGGATTTTTTTTCTAGGTAGAGTGTATTGTCATTTGTTACACAACAACATTGTTATCTTGTTGTAGCAAGAGACAACACACTCTACCCAAAAAATAAATTTGTAGATATGATCATCGGTATAGGTGCACGTATGAACATCCATATGCCTAGGGCCATATCGATGCTTATATCAATGATTTTTCCTAGGGACATACCGATGCTTAATTCCATGATTTTTATATAGACACCTATACCATCACTTATATGGTCTGTTTGTAGGTAAATATTGCTGCATATACCGACAAAATGTACCCGCATTCATACCAACACTTGTACCTGCAATATTGAGCATGTATCGATGCTTATATTAGCATCCATACCGATGCTAATACCAATGTTATGGTATTGACATTTATATGGCCACTTATACTGGCATCATAGCCAAATTGCCCCCATGTATTTACGGTGGTATAAGGGTTGGTATAAGTCTCATTTGTTGTAGTGTGTGTATATATATATATATATATATATATATATATATATATATATATATATATATATATATACAGAGAGAGAGAACCGATAAGCACAACACAGATATAACGTTGGTTTGCCATTCGATCAAATGTATGTACAATGAGAATTGAAGAGTGATGCATTTTTTTTTGTTATGATAAAAAATAAACATCACATAAACGCTGCTAAACCATTGTATACAAAAATAAAGATGTATGGATTTGTAGTGATTATTGACATCACATAAGCAATGCCTAGAGCATCACATAAGCGACGTGCAATATGAGTGTCACTTATCCCATGGCATCACATATGTGAAACTTTCTAGCATCACATATGATATGGCATCACATAAAAGATGCTTCTTAAACATTGCTAATACCCTCGTAATGAACAATGCTAAAAACCTTGTGTAAGCGATGTTACACAACCAATGCTATATATGACGGAACATCCAATAATGTAGCAATGAAATTGTGTAGCATCATTCGTTGCTATAGAAGACCACTTCTTGTAGTGTATTATTATAAATAAATATGATAGAACAAAGTGATTCACAATTCGTTTTAGCTCTAGCAAGAAAAACTACATCACTATGTATTAATTATACGAATCTTTTTCGATGCGTTTATCTACTAGGAAATTTCATTTGTTGATGCTTACAAAATGCACATACTTTATAATCTATTTCAAAATTTAGATGCAAAAGTCTTGGTAAGTCATGAGCAAGTTTTTGCTCTTCCATAGACAAACTTTTTCAAATTTAAATGTACAATTTCTTTTGTTCCATAAGCTCAATTATATCATAGTGCAAATTTTTCCTAGCATACGTGTTTCCATAAAGCGATGTCCCCATATCAAACACCTCTTTGATGTGCACATGGATATGAAATGAAGCATCTTCGTAGACTTCTTAATCCACATCTTGTATTTCTTTTGCTGTTCTACATTTGAAATGTCTAGAAGTTGAGGACATTCGTCTTCTCCACCCACTAAACCCCAAATTCCTTTACTCATAAGAAAATTTTCCATCCTATATGATCAGATGTGGTAATTGTCTTTATTTAGCTTATTAGCCACTATCTAGATTATATTTTCAACCTAGGCTTCGCTACATCTATGGCGAGTTCGTAAAAGAAGTTGAGAGAGTTGTGACTTTTTTTCCTTATTCAAAGCAACAATAAGTTCTCTTTTTCGACTATTCTGAACATGTGATTCCACTTGTCTCCACTCCCTACATTACCTATGCCGTAATGTGCTCACTTGATGCTTTTGTGAAAATTGTTGTAGAGACTTGTTTGTATAACGTGTTGATGAGCACAAAAAAACTATCACAATGTTACACAACCGAAACACTAGGTGAAAACATGATATCAATACATAATACCTACAAATTATCTATGATGGGATGTTTGAACTAGATATATCCATCTTGTGTTCCATCGAGGAGGACTTTAGGCACTCCTTGTTTATGAGTCTTCCACCTATATCACCATGGAATCTCCAAGATGAATATTAGTGAGTTGAAAACCTCATTATAGCCCTGGATGTTTTTTTTTTTTAATGAAGGTTCTTAGTATGAATAGATAACCTCACTTCACATGAGTTGCCCTTTCAAGGACCCAAATGATCATAAATGATATCTCATAGTGTGTGAATAATGTCCATACGTGGAGCCATATGTGAATATATGACATCACTTTATCACATGCAATAAAAAGGAAATGAAAAATAAAAATGTGTATGAGGTATATTGTCTAGAGCGGTTCTCTTGTTCTTGTACAATGTACTCTCATATTTCTTTGTATTACTTTCCAATGATATCCAAATTAAAATTTCTTATCCCTTTGTTTTGTGTTGCTTCGCTCTACAAACATCCTTTTACTTAGTCCAAGTTGTCAATTGCATCTTTTTCTATCATTTAATTAGTCATATTTGTAGTTTGATGAAGAAATCCTTATTATAATCCGATTTTATGGCACTCATCAATTGCAATGTTCGTTTTTCTTAATCTTATTTTAGTCCAAGCATTTTAAACCTTTGCCTTTAGTTTCTTTTGTGTATTAGCATTGCTAACCTACATTTCCTACATGGACACCTTCTTATAGAGCTCCACAGACTGTAGGATAGATTCCACACTTAGATGAAAAGCTTGCAATAGTTCTTGTTCTGTAGATTTTGAATCTGCTCATTATAGCTACTTTCTGTGTTCCACGCTATGTGTGTAGCACGTCAGCATTTTTGTGATTACTCGACACACAATAGATGTTGGCTCTCATACCACTTGAGGATGTATGCACAAGTATAGCTATGGTTCATCCATTAATCTCAAGGAATAATCTATAGAGATAAAGTCAGAGAAAGTGATACTTGTTTCGGATAAGGCCCATGTGCGCAACGCTTGGACTCATGCTATTTGTTTTTATTAACCTACGTTCTTTTAAATTTGAGCCTTTTTCATGCCACATCCTCATCATCATCTCTCTCTCTCTCTCTCTGTCTCTGGTGTTCATGATATGATGATTCTTAATTATTTTTTTTTCGTTCTTTTTGTCTAGCAGCAAGGAGATCTCTCGATATTGTTAGTGCAGTTTCACGTTTTCGCATTCCCATGCATCTCAATGCAGACCTCTTCCACAAGATATAAGTGATGAGTGGATACAAAGAGGGATGTATCAGAGATGCGATCGAGGAGGAAGTGCATGCCTATGGGCAAGTAGAATTGTCTATTTCACAGGTACTCTACAAAGCTTTCCATCTATTATTCAATCTACAGAGTCCTAAAGGTCAAGTGCATTACTCACGAGGTGTGCAACTTGTATTCACATGTAATGGAAATCACAAGAGCATAAATTACATTAGGATGATCAGGTAACCCATTCAATCGATCTTGACTATTAAGTTTCATTTGAAGTAGAGATACGAAAACACATTTTCTATAGGTATAGAGATATTTATGACATCGTCAAGGATAGGTGCACGATGCTCAAGGAAGAAACGTCTTACTTACTTACTAAGGAGACATGTATTTCCATCCAATCACAAATAAACATACTTGCATTTTTCATTTCGTAGAGCCAATATATAAACTTCATAAACTTGCATGTAAAACCACATAGCATGAGCAAATTAAAGAATCTATCCTAAGTATGAGATGCTAGGACACTTATTGAATTGAATTTTCGGAGAATAGGAACTTATATTGTCTATTTATTGCTTTATCAACCCAAAGACAAATGAGAACAAAAATGCTGTACCTAATCAAATTTTCTATGCTATTTTTGTAATATAATATGGATTATTAGGCCTTAGTCCCTTATTTACATGTAAATGATGATGTAATCTTGAATTTACATTAGCTTTTATAGTGGTTTCTCTAAAATGAATAAAACCTGTGATTATTCAGAGGCATAAATATTTCTATAATTATGATTTAGCAACCCTTAGGAGATTATTCATTCTCTAATATATTTAAGGGAATGGCATGCCCTTGCAAAGAAGGAGTGCAAACGAACAATGTCATTGAGAACTTAGAGTTTCTCACAAGGCAACCATAGACAGAATCCATGAAATCTCCACTCTTCAATGTCAACTTCCAACTTGATTACCATCACTCGAAAATCATATTGCTACAAGAAAAAACAAAAAATCTTCAAAATGACTACTTTTGAAGAATTTCGAGAAGATAAGTGGAGAGATATGTTTGTGCTAAGGTGTCGGTGTAAGAAAGAGTGGCTAATCAAGAAGTTTGGCTCTTTAAGTTTACTGCACAAAATATAAAATCAATTTAAATGATTTCTTTCGAAAATACATTTCAATTCCTCAAAGTACCCCGCACAAGTCTAGCTCAAAAGTGAGTCGTAAGATTGAGATTTAATTACCAAAATACATTTTTCATAAACTTCTAGTACTAGATAAAATATAGTTTTAAAGATAATTGATGGATATTTAGTGGCATCACTTGTTCTTTTGGAATAGAATGTGATTGCATTCTATTGGTTATCTTTTTCCTACAATAACATAGACTTTTATTATTCCACATTGAGCTTCAACTTGCATTTTGCAAGTTGCTTCATGCCTCGTCCTTGTCTCAAAACTGAAAGTTATTTAACTACAATAGTTCATCAACATATCTACACGTTGGTTATAAGTATCAATTTTTTAGGACTTTGAATATTTCAAGAGAAATTTCCCACTAGATAGTGATTGTGAAAATCTATGTGTTCTATTCTTGAATGAAACGTGGGATGTGAAGATGAGCACAAACTACTTGGTCATAATAGATTGAAAGCGTAATGAACTGCAACTTTGAATCAACAAAACAAAATCATCAAGAAAATAAAATCTCGTCTGCGTTTTGTTTGCATTGAAGGGAATGCAAATTTGGGTTATTTCTTTGATTGGAAAGAGATTAATCTATAAAATCACATCAACGTATAGCCAATGGTACTCCTCCTATTTTACTTTTATCTAGATCTAATCTTATTTGTTAATGTTCTCACCTAGGGATCATCATTACATGAATAAGCTTCTTCATCTAGAATGTATTTCTTCAAAATGAGGGACCCTTGGTTCTTACATGTATTGTCAAGAAAGAGCTTTTATGTATCAAACATCTGATCTTGTAATTATTACATTTAACTATTGGTAGATACAAAGACATATTTAGTACTGGTTCATCTTTCGTAAACCTAGATTAGATATTCAATCCATCAAGTCAGTGAATGTTTTAGATTTCTAATCTATGCTTGGATGATCTTAACTCTCTAAACTTTTTGGACAGAAGTCCCATGATTGTGAGCTTGCTTTCATTATTTTAAATATTTAATCTCAAGATCAAGCATCATAAATTTGATTCATCCTATCTCCTTCATGTTCATTGCTTCTTTTGAATTGGCTATATTTCTTGTCTCCTATTATCATTTTATCATATGTGCTATATCTTAAATCTTCACATACAACTCTTTGAGTATTTCTTTCTCCCTTGCCAGGTTATGGTGTAATTCATTATTCTTTTTTCTAACATGGAACATCACATTTTTGGATAAGTAGATGCTTGAGATACTCCTTCCTCCCTTACAAAGTAATAACGTAACTCATTTTTATTTTTAGTCACATGAAACATTGGAGTGTTGTATATCTAGTTACTTTAGATATTATCTTCATATAATGAAAACCTTGAACTTTCACATCAAGATATTTGAATAGCATTTTAATCAACACAATTTTATATGATGGTACAAAAAACTCTAATGACCTTGACATCCTCTCTTTGAGGTATCCATTTACCTTTTTATCTTGTCTTTTTCTACCACAAACACACTCTGGTGTTTAAAGAGGGGGGAAGGATCCTCTAGAGAACATTCTCTAGGGGACTTGTGAAAGTTCTCTACATATATTCCCTTTAAAATTTTGTAGAGAGCCTTATTCCAAATGGAATTCCAAAGGGCCAAAGAGTAAATTATTTCTTGACCAAGCAAAGCTTGTTTGTAGCTAATTTAAAGAGTTAGAAATAGGAGCTTGCTTCGACTTTTTTGTATACTAGCACTCTTAGTCACAAAAAAGGAAAGATGGACAATGCCCTCGATGCTGTTTAAGCATATTTTACACCATGGAAGATCCCTAAGGGTTTAACTATCCTTGACATTAGTCAATAACCTAGAATGAAGAATCTTCCACATAAGGATGGCTTTCTTGTTCTTAATAAGTGGGCACCATAAATACTTGAGCTTGAATTCCTCTCTAATCCAATCTTAGAGAGTGTAGGAGTTGTTGGTTAGAGCATCATCAACTCAGTGGGTAGTGTCCCTTTGGATCTTCTTGGATCTAGCATTTGAGATAAGGGCCATACAATTTTGTCTCCTACTGGAGAGTTGAGTGAATAACTCAAACAACTTGAAGGAGTGACTAAGGATTAGTTCATTGTTATCCTTTTCTAGTGCACATTCCACACCATTGTTATTGATCATTCTAGGGAAGACTTGTTTAATTTGTTTTTTCTTCACAAGTTTACACATTTCTCTCGAGGTAAGGTTTGCCTTACCATCTCACCACTCTTTGAAGAATATTCATATCTTCTTCATACATAAGAATACGTTTGATGTTGATAATTAGTTTCTTCAAGTTAGTTTTACCTTGGTTAACTTTGATCTCTAAACAAATCAACCTTCTATAAAGCTTCTCTACTCTTTCTTTTGTGGTTGTCTAGATCCCCTTCTTAGTTTGATCTACAACACTATGGGTCCATTTGATAGCAAGGATCCAACACCTTGAGTGGGGCATGAATTTTGAAGACATGGTGCCAATCACCATGTTTTCTTGTCGGACCGTACCACCCTCGACATGTAGGAGAAAGGAGGGAGAAATTGGGAAGTGATGAGATATAGCAATACCCATTTTGTGGGAGAAGAAGAGGAGCTCCAAGGTATCTATAATTCTTTGAGAAATATATCCTCAATGAATCCTAGCTTTTTGAAGATCATATGGAACTATAGGTTTGACCTAGAGAGACCAAGATAATCTTTGATTTTCATCAGATCATGGTATAATAAATCTAGATGGAAGATGTTTCCATGGAGCCCTTACCGAAAATAGCTAATCTAAAGTGGTTTGAATGCCTTGAAACATTTAACAAAATAAACAAAAAATTTACAAGATGGTTGTTCACTGTTTTATGTTTCCATTTTATTAATTTTTAATGATATTTTTTTTCTTGTGACACTATTTGAGGGGAAATCCCCTTTGATAAGGCTCTTCCATCAAAACTTTGATTTATTTCCATTGAAATCTAAGCCTTGTTAGCATAAGGATAATGATAGTGGAACCCATAATCAAGCTTTGCCTATCTAGATTATGATCTTTACTTGTGGTATAGACTTCTAGGTTTACTTCTTTGATTGTGGTGTAGTCTTCAAACGTTTTATCTTTCTTTCAATCTTCAACTTTCCTAAACCCACCCTTATATTATTTATCTCTTTCTATAATATGTTAGTGTCCTCTTTAGAATTAGGAAGTTCTACTTCTACTTCACGAGATATACGTTCTCCAAAAGACTTCTTTGTATGTCTCCTTTTTTTCCTTCTTTCCTCAACTAAGCAAAGCTCAAAGTATAATCTCTAAAATATGTAACAATTACAAGGATAAGTATCTCATACACAATAGGGCTTCTTTCAGAATACATGTAGGAATCCGGAGTCGCTCAATCACACAAAAAAAGATGACAAAGCACTTGAAAGTTATTATAAACTAGGAAGTTTCCTATTCATTTGATGAAAAGGGTGAAAGAATTCCTAGATGCAGATTAGCATACATTAAAGTAAGCTAGGAGGAGCACGATTTGCTATGGACTAATGCTACGTTTCAAATTAATCTCTTGGAATTTCAAGAAATAACATAGAGTTGTATTTTCTTCCACAAAAATGGATGTAATCTTCTAGCCCTAGTTACATGGGACATTATGTTTTCATGAGGAAATTGATTTTAAGTTGGAGTTCAAGGTATTTTTAATCTAGTATGAAAATGTACGTGGTATTTGTTCTCTTGGGATCTTATGTTCCATGCCAAATGAACACATACAGATTTTCATTGTCAAATTTTCCTTTTTGTGGGAAATTTGTCTTGAAAGTTTAAAGTTTGAACACAATGATACTAGATACCAACAAGCACACACACACACACACACACATATATATATATATATATATATATATATATATATATATATATATATATATATATATATATATATATATATATATATATATATATATATATATATATATATATATATATATATATATATATATATATATATATATATAAGAAAACCATTAGAAATAAAGCATCTATCGGGATTTATACAAGAGTGAGTCATGAAGGAACTTGGAAGGTACACGTTTAAGCTCAAGTTGGGGTATTCAAAGTCAAGTTTTCAATGACATGAGCAAGAAGAACGAGAGGCTTACCTTCTAAGAGTCACAATCTATTTGCGGGAAAATGTTTTTCTATTTAAACCCTTCAATTATCTGAAATTTTGTTGTGCTCATAACCAAAGTTTATGGAAATATAACTAGGAAATTTACCCTATATTCTAGGAATCACTTTTTAAGTAGGTTTGTGTAAACGACTTTGACAATCAGGAAACCCCCTCCTAGTTTTCGGAAACTAGTAAATCATTATTATGCAAATGGTCATACTTTTGAATAATCACATATTTTCTGTATTTTAGAGCATTGATTTCTGAGGTCATCTAAAGTATATAACCTTTTTCAATATCCATGTAAATAAGTGAACATATCCTAATACATACTAGATTATATTACAAAAGTAGAAGAAATTATATTGATCAAATATATCATATATCTGAAGGTTTTCGTAAAGCAATCAAAGCACAATATGAATTCATCTTCTCAAAAATCTAGTTTGATAAGTGTTGTCACATATTATGTTTAGACTATATCTTTCAAATTGCTCATGCCAAGTGCTTTTTGAAGAAAATTTATCAACTTTGTCCATTTCCTCTTTGAAATGTCAGATGTAACTATGTTTATTTTATGATTGGATGGAAATATCTATTACCTTAGTAAGTAGGTAAGATGTTTCTCCCTTGCCCTTCACTTTCCTATCTTTGATAATTCCATACAGATCTTTCTCGTATTCTAGAAAATATTTCTTTTGATTTCCACTTCAAACAAGACTCACTATCGAGAATGAATCCGATGGGTCATCTCAGTATCCTGATGGAACTAATAATCTTCAAGCTACCATCCCATGAAAATGGAGGATATGGAAAGTTTCAAAAAATAGAACACGACTTGTGTTAGAGTGTTGCATTTGATCAAGGGTTAAAGCCCTTGGAAGTATCCGAGATGTTATGATCCTACCTGCTCATGAACATTGCAACTATAGAGTAAGGTTTCTTTCATATTAGCTGTAGGAAACAATGGTTCCTCATTTTCTACGAAAAAAGAGCATAAGAAATTTGAAAGAATTTGTAAATAAAACTTCTCTTTTGTTTGAGCAACTTTTTGTATGATCTAAATCCGAATCTTAGGGTCTAGTAAGTAGTACCTTCTTGTTTGCAGATCCCATGTTCTATGCTAGAAGAAAACACATATATATTCACTATCATTTTTTAGTGGAAAATTTATCTTGAAAGACTTGAAGTTTCAGCACATGCATACAAAATGCCAACATCTAGATATATTAAGAAAACGATTGAAGTAAAGCATTTATGAAGATTGTGACGATAACGAGGTATTATGGAACTTGGAAGATACATGTTGAAGTTCAACCTAGCTTCAATGGTAGAAGAAACGATCACAATTGAAGGTTTGCTTTGGAGCATTCATATTATATTTTGAAAGAGAAAGTTTTTCTACTTAAATCGCTTAATTATATCTGAAATTATATTGAACCCAGCATCAAAGTTTTATGTGAATCGATGTAATTCCATAAAGAAATTCTTTAAATTCAATCATTTTTTAAGTGTAATAAACTCCAAAGTCATTATCTCGCAATAGATAACCCTTCCTTGCTTAGACCCCCACCTTAGCGAAGACATTTCTCTCCACTTTTCTACTAGAGATTTTCTCAAGTAGTCTGTTCTGAAATAATTCGTTCATATTTTAGCAATATTTTTATGGAGTGAGCTCAATCAATGAGGAAGCTCCAGTTAGTCACTCGAGAGTGTGAACAGCCGTGAATTTTATCTGTGAGTTCTTTCTGAGAAACAAAAAGTTCTCAACGACAAACCTTCTATGGAGGGGCACACCATTCTGTTAGCTACATTAGAGCTTGAAGACTCTCCCAAAAATTAGAAAACATAAGTATATAAATGTTTATGCTTTTGAATAATCGATTTTTTTTTTCATTTTAGAGCATGCAATATCTCAGGTAATTTAAAGTATAGGCCGTCTAATCATTTGCAGGTAAATAAGTGAATAACGTCTAGTACATAGCAGATTTAATTACAAAATCAGTATAAAAAAGCTGATATGCCGTACCTGCTCTCATCTCTCCTCGAGAAGGAATTGATAAATCAATAGATACGCAATACAAATTCCTCTTCTCTGAAAAATCAGTTTGATAAGCGTCTTGGCAGATTATATTTAGACTACATTCTTCAAGCTGCTCATTGCAAGTGCTTTAAAAGCAGGTTTCTCAACTTTGTCTCATTCTCCCCTGAAATGTCAAATGCAAATATGTTTATTTATGGTTAGACGTAAATATCTGTCATGTCAGTAAGTAGGGGAAACGTTCCTAAAGCTCTCTCTGTTCCTGTAGAGAGTAGTTTCTTTCATTTCTCCACTTCAAATAAAACTCAGGCTCACTGCCTTAATTCAATCGAATGGGCGAGCTGAGAATCTTCATGGATTCAACGGTCTGGTGGCTACCATCACATGACATAGAAAGCGCGGAAAAATAGAATGTCTTCTGTGTCCGCGCCCTTTCCCTGATGTGTTCGGGCCATTTGAAGGATCCGAGATGTCAAGGTCCTACGTGCACATGAGTTACACGTGTACAAGCTCCCCCGCGTACGTCTATAAATTTTCTGGCTGATATTCTCTTTTTGTATACGCAATCAAGAGGTACCTGTCGGGGCGGTGACATGTAAATGGATGGGTCGGCAAGCTCGTGAATCAGACAAGCTCATGAGTCAGACAAGCTCATGAGTCAAACATAAAGGCGGTTTGGAATAATTTCTTAGAGGTTTGTCCCATGTTTGATCCTAGAAATGACGTGAATTCATAGCATTATAAGAAAAGCAGACGTTGCATATGCAATAATTCTGATGTTTGATGTACCTACTCAAGAATACCTACGTGCTTAAGTCATGATCCCAGCCCTATGTATTGCTTGTCCATTCTGAAACATAAAAAATGCCCAATCTCACATTTTCCATATACGAAAGCCTTTGTGTCACATCAATGATACCAAGGCATCAAGAATATCTATATTCTATGCATAATATATTTGACCCACAGCATCAAAGATCTTAACGGCATCATACTTCTTTCTCTTGCTTCAAAGATCTTGCTCCTATTTCCCGGATACAACAGAGTCTCTCTCTCTCTCTCTGACACAGAGAATCTAATGGAATGTCTTCACACTAGTGTCCCCAGGTTGATGAAGGGCACATCAACACTCGTCTGCTCTTAAAGTCACTAAAGTTATAGATACAAGCAACCTCACGGATGAGCAAGTGTCTGAGCACATTTTTTAAGAGCTTGTCCATCAATAGCTTATTCGATGGGACTAGTGAAGGTAACCATCCTACCTTTATTTACATGTACGCGAATGATTTGATCATGCCAAATGACTAAACATTTACAAGAAATGGAAAATGATGAATGAAGTGCTGCATAACAATCTTGGAGAAGAACTCACAATCTTTTATTTAAGTCATCCATTGTATTTGGTGGGCATTGAAGTTGTGTACAGATAAGATAATAATTAGTTAATTAAAGTGAAGTACATTATGTACATGTTGGATATTTTTGGATGTAGAAAATTCAAAACAGTTACTAATTCGATAGAATTGAATATGAAACTCAGCTTTACAGAAGATGAACCACCAGAGGTACGTCTTTATATAGGCTAAACGTATGATCTTTAACATATGTGACAACTACAAGATCAGACGTTTTGCTCACAGTAGGTGGTTCTTTCACAACACATTTAGTAATCAACTCAGCTTTGCTCGAAAGGAACTGTAAATGAAGGTTCTTACTATTAATCAGATGACGATCTCTAGGCGAAAATGTTCCCAGATGTAAGATAGGCTAGATAAAAGAAAGATGGGAGGAGTTCCACTGGCTATGCATTGATGCTATGTTCTAATTAACTTATCTCTTGGCATTCAGAGAAGCAACCTAGATTTAGACTGTCCTCCATAAACAGCGGGAAAGACCGAGCCATGCATTGCCTTTGAATTCAAAGAAAAAAGCTATATTTGCTTTAGTTACACGTGAGATTAATTTTTGTTAAGGAAATGGTTTTATGATTTAGATCTGGAGTTCACGATCTACTTACTAGTATGTCCTTGTCTTCAGACCCCATGTTCTATGCAACAAGAAAACACATGGATTCTAACTAGCATTCTTTTGTGGAAAATTCTCGAAAGATTCATTGATACCGAATACCAACATAAGGATATATTAACAAAATCATTGAAATCAAAACTCTATCAAGATTCATACGAGGATGAGGGAACTTCAAAGATGCATACCGAAGCGTAAGATGGAGTGTTAGAAGTCATGCTTACTTGGTAGAAGCAAGAAGCACAATTGAAGTTTTAGATTCGAGGAATCATAGTCTATTTGAAAAGAACACGTTTTTCTACTTAAACCCCTCAGTTTATTTGAAATTGGAAATGGATAATTGATTCTAGATTTTAGGAATGACTGTTAAGCCAGAGTTGTGCAAAATGATTTAAACAGATTGAAATGGAAATTCGCAAAGAATTCCTTTAAACTGATTCATACTCTAAGCGTAAAAAACTCCAAATCTTTTCAAATCTACACTATAGATTTTCTGAAGTAGTGTGTTTTGAAATAATCTATTCTTCTTTTAGAAATATCATTCTCGAATGATCTCAATCACAGTGTGCAAAATCATGAATCATATATGTGACGTCCTTGTGAGAAAATGGAAGTGTAGCAACGACAAGACTGAAATATGTCTTTGTATAGGATAATAGTATGATCTCTGATAGAAGTAAAAAATTAAAGGATCCGAGATGATACGTCCATAGTAGGGTTTTTTTCTCACAGTACATGTAAGAAACGAGTGTCCCTCATTTTCAAG
Organism: Ceratopteris richardii; assembly: GCA_020310875.1. NCBI lineage: Eukaryota > Viridiplantae > Streptophyta > Polypodiopsida > Polypodiales > Pteridaceae > Ceratopteris > Ceratopteris richardii. Next base: position 6,235,049 of record CM035418.1, read on the forward strand.
GGATCCTAAGAAATTCGAAAGAAATTGTTGATGAATTCTTATATTCATTTGATGATGGTCTCTAGGAGAAAGCATTCCCAATTCAAGGTTGGGCTTGATCAAAGAAAAATAGAAAGAGTACCTTTGGCTATGCATTGATCCTATGCTCTGTAATATTCTCTTGGAATTAAAGAAAAAACCCAGATTTGCATTGTCTTCAAAAAAATAATATTTAGAGCTCTAGTCCTAGTTATACATGATGTTCTTTTTTTCGAGGAAAATTGATTTAAAGTTGCAGTTTATGGTTTTGCACTATCATGAAAACTTAAATAATTTGTGCTTGTCTTCAAATCTTATGTTTCATGTGAGAAGAAAACATATGATTTTAATCATCAGCATGTAGTGGAAAAAGTTTCTTGAAAGATTTAAAGATTTAACGCACTAATGTTTAATACCTGCATGGAAATATTGTATCAAAACCATTGGACTAAGATAATTTATCAATAATTATACAAATGTTTATGCTTTTGGATAATCACACATTTTCCCATTTTAGAGCACGCAATATGTAAGGTGATTTGCATCTAAATACGTGAATAGATCTTGTCACAAATTAGATTATATTACACAACTAAAAAGAATAAACGTTGTTTAGATATATCTTTGTTGTCATTGTTCTTAGAGAAGGAATTGTTATAACAACCAATACAGAAAAAACAATCTTCTTCTCTAAAAACTAAGCTTGACAAGTAATTGATCTACACTTTTCAAGATCCTTTTCAAGATCCTTTAAAGAAATTCTAATTTTTTTCTTCCTTGCACTTTAGAACTAGGAATGCTAATACCCGTATTTGTGATTGGATGGAGTTACATGTCACCTTAGTAAGTACGTAAGGTGTATCTCAATTTCCTCTCAAATGTGTATCCTTTATATTACCGTAGAGATCTCTTTGTTCCTCTAGAATGTATATATTTTTTTTCATTTCTCTACTTCAAGTAAGAATCACTACTCAAGCTCAATTGAGCAAGCTAACTGAGCATTTAATGGATTTAACACTCCTTTGACCGTCATCAAATGTGAATGGAGGAATTACAAAGGGAAAAAAGTATAATATCTTTCATGTTTGTGGATTGCTTTTCCTTATTGGTTGGATCCATTGTCAACATCAAGGATGCACATGATCAACGTCGCTGTAGTTAGTGTGTGTAAGCTTCTGCGCATAGATATTTCCATTTCATAGCTGCTATTTTCTCTTTTAAATCCAACAAGCAATTATAGATTGTAGTGTAGATATGCTAATAGATGCATCCAGAAGCTCATGAGGCATTCCTAAACTTAGACGGTGATTTGGAAGACTCTCTTAGAGGCGTTTCCTAGGCTTAATCGCATAAATGAATTGCATTTAGAGCATTAGACTAATACTAGACATGCATATTGAATAAGTGTCATATAACCAATTATTTTATGTACCTAATCATGAGTACCTACTTGGTAATAGTGATGTACCTAGGCGAGGAAATCAATTATTGAGTTGTCTTAATCTGATTACGATGAAACTTTGGAGGTTGAGGGATATATGAATTTTCTTGGGTACAATTTCTAGATGAAGAATTTATGGTTATGCGTTTATTATAGATACAAATATTATGTCTTTGAGTCGAAAACATCCACCAGCTTTACCCCTTTCATATACAAAAAATGAGTATACGCTTTAAGCGTCGGCAAAATATAAGATGAAATGGATTAAAAATACATGTAAGGACCTAGATATTCTATGTAAGGAAAGAGCACAATAAATTAAATTATAACTTCATAAGGATGAAAAACAATACTAAAGAAGTAGTATGCAGAATATGGGAATATCAACCAACAAATAGCAAATAAAATGAAACGAATCTGACACAAAAGATCCAGCGAAGTTACAAAGAACTAATAAAAAAGAATGTAACTGGATGAATGAGAGTCATGAACCTTGAGCTTTAGGGGAAGTGCTGGGGAGAATGAAGGCGAGTCGAAGATCATGGGAATCATATCCAAAGAAATGATCCACATCCTCCAAACGTAATGGAAGCATTTCCAAGACTTTTGGTCACCCAATTTTAGAGTAACCATAGGGAGAAGAGGTGGATTTCATTTTATGTGTGACCTACCAATCAATTCAGCAATTACAACATGGGAGTACTACTCAACCATATAATGTGGTGCACTCACTAATGGAAGAATATCCAAGAAGATGATGATACAATATTTAGATTATGTTGAAATAATCTAAGTGCATTGCTGATAAGGATCTCAAGATTTTTTTCCTTCAAGGCAGAGGGACTCAAACCATGCATTTAAGCTTCTCTCCCCTTCATGAGTTTATGCCAAAAATCTATCTTCACAAGGAGATCTCATTGGCACAACCAAGTGAAACCTTTCAATTGCCCATTGTGGGGATTTTCACTCTTGCACTTCATTATATATCCGGTCTATTCAGAGGGCACTTTCCCTTGCAAGTGGCATTTGTGGGGAACCATGAGCTTCAAATTCATCTGCTCTATTCAGAGGGCACCTCTCGGCTTATGGACAAATTATGTTTATGTGGTAGGTCCAACACAATGTGCAAACGACTTAGCTTTGGGCAACGCCTCTTACGAGTCCAAGTGTAAACACAAAGATTTGCTCCATGCAGAGGGCAAAAGCTATGGCTTGTTGAGTCAAGTGGAAGTTGGCTTTCAAGTCTATGGAAAGGTGTGAGCTTGTCATCTACATGTTGTACCTCGGCTCATATCTTGGCCTCTTGTCAGCTCCTCGAGTCAAGTAGATCCCTTGTAACCAGAATGCTTCCCCAACCTCTACATGAGTGCTTGAGTATCAGATATGGCCTCCTCTCCATGAGGATGGGAGCTATGACCCAAAACGGTGGAAAATGTTGATTCTAGTCACTCATCTATGCAGGCTTCATTTGGACAGCATTCGCTTGGCACCTCAAGGCACACCTTGAGATAGGCCACACATTGGTCCAAAATCCATACAAGAGGCTTTTACACAAATCCAAAGGCATCATCTCATCTTCCACTTCCACTTACCCTCTCATGACGCCGTCCCAGGGATACCTCTTGGTCATTTCATAGTGAAAAAGTGGAGACCACCACCAATGCCTTGAAGTCTCCCAATGTCCACCACTCCAAGGATAGCTTGAAGGCCCACAACACTATGCCTCTTCTAGGTTTTGCCATCCTTGATAAAGGTAAGAGAAGAAGAATAGTACAACAGTTGTGTAGGAGCACCAAAATGTGCTGAGTTCCCAAGCCTCATGGAAGGCCCATAGCATTGATGATGTGATTTGGGCACAATCCCCACATGGTGAAATTACAAATTCACAAAAAATTATATCTCCAAGAAGCAAATGGTATAGACCCCGTCAAAACTGAAGTATTTCAATGGTGATGCACCACAGTATGCTCTGCTTGTCGAGAGATCCACGACGATATCCTCAGAGTAGAAAAACGAGCTCGTAAGGCTGCACACGATACTCCGCATAGAGGTTGTAGAATACGTAGAAAAACACAGTGTACAGGGATCACAAAGACAGACTTCTTATGTCTTACAAATTTGGTCAAACTTAGAGTTTGTGACTGACCAGAACACTATATGTTTTATTAAAGAACATATACAAAGAAGTGTCTGGTAGCCATTTGGCCTTTCACATGGACACTAACGGTAACAATCTCCTACTAAAGGCCATTATGGCCAAAGTAACTATGGGAGGAAAAATAAAGAATGATAAAGATTACCGAGTGTAAGTATACGAACTATACCTCCCACCTGATGGGCATGTTGCACATTATACAAGTGATTGTATAAGATCATGAATCAAGTAAACCCCATCAAGTGACAACAGTGTCGAAAGCTATCCTGTGGTAGAGATTTAGTCAAAGCATCTGCAACATTATCTCAAGTATGAACGTTCTCAATAATAATGTGCTCAATGGCTAACCAATCTCTAATGAAGTGATACCTCACGTTAACATGCTTGGTGTTTGCATGATAGACTAGATTCTTAGCCAAATCAATGGCACTCTGACTATCATTGAGAAAATGAGGTACATATTGAGGTAAACCCATATCACAAGCAAGATGAGAAAGCCACAATGCTTCCTTACATGCCTCACTTGCTGCAACATACTCTGCTTCTATGGTGGAAATAGTTGTGCATTCTTGAACACAAGATCTCCAAGAGATAGCATCTCCAGCAAAATGAAAAATGTACCCTGATGTAGATTTACGATTGTCCACATTACCAACATAGTCAGAATCTATGTAAGCAATAATGGATGCTTACCCTCTACCTAAGCATAGACACTTGTCCTTATTGCCACTCAAATATCTTCAAATCATCTTGGTTTCTTCCTAATGTTTCTTGCATCTACTCACAACTCCCATTGCAAATGCAATGTCTAGTCTCGTAGCTACCATATCATACATGAGACTACCAATAACATACTAATAGGGAATTTTTTCCATGACTCTTCCTTTTCCTCATCTGATTTGGGGCAATCATCCTCGCTCAATTTCACATATGTGGGTAAAGGTGTACTCAATGCCTTTTCACCCTGCATATTGAACTTGTGAAGTACTTTAGATATGTACTCACTTTGAGACAAGTATAGGCATCTTTTACTCCTATCTGGAGTAATGCGCATGCCAAGAATATGTTTGGCATCCCCCAAATCGTTCATATCAAATGTCTCACTCAACTTCTTTTTAAGAATTGACAAGTCATACTAGGAATTCCTAGCAATCAACATATCATCTATATAAATTATCAAGCATATCAAGCTATCATATGAGCATCTCTTTGTCTAGAGACAATGATCCTCATTGCTTCGAGAATAGCCTTGAGACTTCATAAAAGCATCAAACTTTCAGTACCATTGTCTAGGGGACTGTTTAAGTCCATACAAGCTCTTCTTGAGCTTACAAACTAGACTTTCATTGCCAGGAACTACATAACCCTCTGGTTGTTCCATATAGATCTCATCTCTAAGATCTCCATGCAAGAAAGAAATTTTCACATCCATTCAGACTAGCTCTAAGTCCTCCATTGCAATGAATCCAAGCAACATGCACAGGGTGGTCATCTTGACCATTGGAGAGAAGATTTCCTCAAAATCAACACCATGTTGGTGCTTAAAACCCTTTGCAACAAGTCGTGCTTTATACTTTGGAGAAGCACTATATGATGTAAATTTTAGCTTATATACCCATTTACATGGTAAAGTTTTCCTGCCCTTTGGCAAAGGTACTAAATCCCAAGTACCATTCTTGTGAATAGAATCTAACTCACTCTTCATGGCATGCTCCCACTTGACATGATCCTCCGTTTGCATAGCCTCTTTGTAGCAAGAAGGCTCACCGGCATATGTTAGCATAATAAAATCTAAACCTAGAACATATCTATCAGGTGGATGTGAGACATGAGCAGAGCATCTCAACGGTTGCTAAACAGGAACATGTGCAAAGTGACCTGATCGGACATTCTCTTGAACATCCCTATGTGCAACATTTTTATGCATACTAATTGGAGGATTAGTATCCTAAAACAACACTCTTCTCACTTCAACCTCCTTAATGGGTTGTTTATGCATCTTCAAGTCATTGAAAATGACATCACTACTTCTGATCACTAACCATGTTTCAGGATCCCATAAGCGATATCCAAATTTTCCTTCTCGACCATATCCAAGAAAAATGCATTTCTTTGATTTATGGTCCAACTTTTGTCTACGATTCTTGGGTATGTGAACATATGCTTCACACCCAAAAACTCAAAGATGATCATAATATGGTGGCTTCCCTGTCCATAACTCTTGTGCTACTTTTAGACCTTTGGCAATACTAGGTGAAAGGTTAATCACATGAACTGCAGTCAATACTTCTTCTCCCCGAAAGCCTTATGAGAGGTTTGCATGATGCAACATAGAAATTACTCTATCTTGAATAGTTCGAATCATTCTTTTAGCTACACCATTCTGTACTAGGGTATAAGGAGCTCTAAACTCTCTACGAATCCCTCTAGATTGACAGAAAGGTTGGATTCATGTGAGGTATACTCACCCCCATTATCTGAATGTAAAGGCTTAAGCTTAGTTCCTTTTTCAGTCTCAACCAAAGTAATTCAATTTTTGAAAGTAGGGAATACCTCATCCTTTGATTTGATAGGATATACCCAAACTTTTCTAGTAGCATCATCTATGAAAGTGACAAAGTAAAGAGAACCACCTAAGCACCTAGTGGGCATGGGACCACACACATCTATATGAATGAGATCTAAAGGCTGAATTGAAGAGTCAATGTGCATTCTATGCACATTTCTTGTTTGCTTTCCATTTTGACAATGCTCACAAAATCAACAATCAAAGAAAGATAACACAGGTAAGTAGCCAAGAAGAGAAAGATTTTCCATTCCACTATGAACAACCATGCGAGATACAAGCCATAGGCTGTTCAGTAACAGCTAACAAGTGTTCTTTCTATGATAGAAATAAAGGATAAAATGAGCCACCTTTGTTCCTTTTGCAATAACCATATTGCCCTTTGATATACGAAAGGACTGGGCATAGAAGACCACCTTGTAACCAAGGTCATCAAGTTGACCAACTAACATCAAACTGCATGATAACTGAGGTACATGGTGTACATTATGCATAGTAAATTTTGAACCATCAATGAACTACACAATGAGATCTCCAATCCCCACAATGTCACACTATTAAGATTCACCAAGTCTCACGGTACCAAGAGACTTTGCTACATAATTAGAGAACCATTCTTTGTGTGGTGTCACATGGAAAGAAGCACCTGAATCTAGCAGCCACATGTGGGAAAGAGAATTAGCCATAAGAGCCTCAATTGGCACAATACTATCATGTCTCAACACATCAACATCATCAGAAATAACATTAATTTCTTCAATCTTCATAGTCAAAGTAGATGGTGCAAGTAACTATTTAACATGCCCATCAATATTCAGTCCTTTACCTTTATTATTCTTTAATGCATAACAGTCTTTCTTCATGCGTCCTTTCTTATGAAAATAATGGCATTTAATATCCCCCTTCCTTGATTTACTTCTACTCTTATTTCATTGACGATTCTTTTCCTTATTCTTGCTCTTGCCATGTTGCTGATTCTTTCCTTGGTAAGAATCACGAACATTATATGCATCTCCACTCTAAGTGCCAACCATAGATTTTCTACGAATCTCCTCTCTTAGGAGTGCTCCACATATGCCATCATAGACCACTTCACCACGAGGTGCTATTGCTAATAGCTATGTAAAACCTATCCCGTGATGATGGCAAGGTGCATAACAACAACACTACTGTCATTTCATTATCCATATCCATTTTTTGAGCTTGTAACTGGGAGAATATAGCATCAAACTCACTTAGATGAGCATCAACACTATTTGTGTCTTTCATACAAAGGTCATATAATTTTCTCATGAGAGACACTTTATTTCATGCCATCTCTTTTTCATATGTATTGCATAACTTCTTCCAAAGCTCCTCTGCACTTTCACAATCTAATATTGTAAAGTAAATATGATCAGCCAGGTGCAAGTGAATGGTAGACTTGGCCATTTCATCTAACTCATCCCAATCATCTTCATCCATGTCGGTAGCATTCTTCCCATTTACTGGCTTCCATTGTCTCCTTCGAATCAACACATCTTTAATCTGATTCTTCCATAGAGCAAAGTTTGTGCCATCAAATTTTTGGATCTCAAAGTGGTCTTTGCCCTAGAAGTTATAGCTCCTCCTCAAAACACTAGCACTAGACCCTGATCCACCAAATGTGTGTGAGACCTCTGATGCCATGATGGTACACTGAATAAAATGATAATGGAGCTAGAAGAGTCCGAACACCAATGAATAAGTATATCAAGGAGTAAATCAACCATTGTATAGTTTACAAAACCAAAAATATGGACAAATTTTGCTAGAGTATCCTCTACAAAATGAGCATATGACCAATGTCGAAATATCATAAAACTACAAGTACTGACATGTTTACCTGCATAGTGAATCACTGACTCCACTACATATAATGAGTTACCCAATAGAAGCCAACTAGGCTTATTGAGCACCTAGCAACAAGTATCATACATCTTCTATGGTGAGGCTAGGTAAGTCTTCCACCTGCATCACTAAAGAGACCCTGACATCTGGGTGTCTCCCAGTTAAGAAAACCTCACCACGACCCTCTTTATCAAACATAAAAGGCTTTATGCAAAAACCTAAGTGCTATATCAATGACCACATGGACGTATATAAGCGGTATCCACAGAAGTGTACATGGTGTGTATGTGCTCAATATATGTAGTAAAATGACACTAAAATGCTGAATACACAGCCCAAAAACTAGCCCACGATACCTGCAAGTGTCAACTATGATGTTTTAGGCTCAAAAACCTGCATAAATTTGTAATGGCTCCTCCCATCAAAACTGAAAACCTCTCAAGGAACCTATAGCTTTACGAGTGTGGCTTAAAAACAAAGCCCCAAAGGTTGATATTTATTTTCGAAGAAGTACAAAGAACACTCTTCTTGATGTTCTTGTACCTGTGTGAAGAGAACAATCTGTTAAAGTACTCCAAAGTGGCTCCAAAAGACACCCCAAAAATGCTTCAAAAATAGGCTTTGAAAGCAAAGAATGAAGCTTTGATGGACCAAAACATGTTCAAAGTAGTGTTAACCTTGTCTTTACCCTTCTTCAGACACCACAAGAGTGTAGCTTAGTGGTAAGAGGTTGCCACGATTAAGCGAGCTCTAGTGGGAATAGTACTGGGATGGGTGACCTCCTGAGAAGTACCGGGAACCTCTATCTTCCTTGGTCATTGAGGTCCTCCTTGATGGATAGCCAATAGTGCCAATGGTGACTTCCATGACTCGGATGACAAGGTATGCCAAGGTCTATGCCTTGGTCATCGTCTTAGTCGTAAGCCTTGGAGAACATATGTGACTCACTAGGCCACTATATGTTTTATTAAATAACATATACAAAGAAGTGTATAGTGGCCATTTGTCCTTTCACATTGACACTAATGGTAACAAAAACATAAAAAAACATGATCCATAAAGCACAACCTCTCATGTACACACAACTTTATCACATGGCATGAGATGCATGGATACACTTATAAAGATTCATGCCTAGAAATGATAAATTGTAAAGTGAGAAATAAAGAAGGGTTATTCTTATAGATTTTTCTCACTAAACGAAAATGATTGTGAAGTTACATAAAGTGTGTGAAGAGGAGAATGCAAGAGGGACTAGAAAAACTATTTGCCTAAGTAACTTCTAGAGGTTTGGAAACTCTTCCAAATCAAAAATGAAAAGAGCTTCATCTTTGGACCTAGGTCTTGAGCATGAAACACAAGCATGAGCAAAAAATGTCCTTAAAGGTGTAAAAAGATAGCAATCACCAAGATATAAGTTGCAAAACATGATGCATGAGATGGGAAGGGAATAGAGGAGGTAAAGTAATCTCAGCCTCCAACTTTCAAAAATTGTCATAAGTGGCCTTACAACACCATCTTAAGCACATTTTTGTCCCATAGTCTTATGACAACATGGGAAAAAACTATGGCATCCTAAAGATTTGATATGGAGCTCTACACATTTAAGAAATTTGAAAAATTCAAGGCATTGAAGCACCACACCTATCTTGAATTAGATTTTGGACACGATCCCAATGATGGACCTCAGAAAACCATGTGGTCCATTTGGATCTTCATAGTCCCTAATGGAGTGTGACGGCAACAACTTCCAAGTTCATATGATTCAAGATCCTCAACTTTGTTAAAATCCATGGGATGATAAATAAGAAAGTGCTTGAAGAGGTTCAAACAAGGGATCACCCCTCAAGTCCAATGCATGCCAATAGTCCTTATAACACCATCTTGGGAATGCTTGTGTCCCATATCCTTACACCACTATGGATAGAACATTTGACATCGGAAATTTTCCCAAAACCATGCGATGATAAATAAGAAAGTGCTTGAACAGGTTCAATCACAAATTCATCATGGGATGAGAGATTGGAGAAGAGGGGATCACCCCCCAAGTCCAATGCATGCCAAGAGAATCCTTATAACGCCATCTTGGGCATGCATGTGTCCCATAGCCTTACACCACTATGGTCACAACATTTGACATCCCAACGTTGATGAGGATCTCCATGCATGAAAGTAGATGATTGAACCTATCAAGCCATGAAGTGCTTCATCCATGAACTCAAGGTTTTTGGACATCATCCCAAGCATATGGGCAGTCACTAAAAACCAAGTCATTGGTTGCCTTTGATTTAGGAGGACCTCCAAAGCGAAGTATTAAACTCTTGTGAGAAATGGAAGCCTCAAGAACATAGTCAATAGACAATTTTAAGCCATAACCTAAGGATGAGCATGCATCTAAATAATTCCCTTCTAACTTTGGCGGTCAAGTGGAGAGAAGCATCAAACCATTGAAAAGAGCTCATGCACTCATAAGGATGCTTCAATAGAGATTACTTGTGCATGAAGATAGTCCATTCAAAAGTGGGTCCAACTTTCTAAGTGTGGGTGTTTGATTTTGGACATGTTCCCACTAAGAATTGTCACAAAATCAACACAACCATGCATACCAAAAATATCCCGCCCCCCTTTTTTTGGTTTCATGCCTTTTTGCCTCCTTTATTATCAAGAAGCCTTCATGCATATCCTTTGCTTGTCACTGTCCCCCAAGAAAACTACTTGTCTCCATTTTTCCCTCCATCTACACCAACAAGCCATTTTAAATCATTTAAATCTTTTGCTTCCCACAATATTGCTAATTCGTAGCACATCCATATAATCTGAATAAGAACCATGCATTACAACATCTTTTGTGATATGAAAGGTTGCAATTGCCATGAGTATGAAATTACATGAAATTGCACTTCCACATTTCAATTTATACAACTTCACCATATATGAAAAACATGTAAAGATCTCACTTCAACATGGTTTTGAGCAATCACACAAAAGTTTTGAAGTGCTTTGCATGCACTTTCAATGACTTAGCCATTTCAAACAAGTTCTCCATGGATTTCAAGGGCTATGCATTCCACAATATGTCAAAAGTTCACTAATTGGAATTAACTTTTAAACAATGGACTTGTTGAAAGAAAGAATAGGTCTCTCATGGAGATGGTGAGGTGTATGGTAAAAAGTCGGGTTTTACCACGTAGCTTGTGGCTTTACCAAATAGTCAAGATGAGCTCTATGCATTTCTACGACTCTTTCTTTTCTAGTAACTAATTGAAGTGGTAAGACCTTCAAAACACAAACATTTCACATAGTGGGATAGACAAGCATGCACTACCATCATCTAGATGGTCGTTGAATTCCTTCCACTTGAGTGTGTACGATTGATTCCAATATAGAGCCAAACGAAGTTAATGTTATCAATTATGGAATGTTAAAGTCTAGAGTTTAATTTATTGAGTTTTATATGTGTTTTGTGTTTTGATATAGTAGTTGAAGGTTGGTAAGGGCATGCATGGGCATAGTGTGTCAAGCTTGGCTTGGATCCCCATCTCCAAAATTTCTTCATACTTCCTCTACGGGGTATCTTTACAAACAACTTTAAGCATGCAAACGAGTATTAATATTTCTCAGAACTGCTTTGTGTAGGTTGTAACAATATCACCCTCCTTCCATGTGAAGATGATCCATGAATGTTAAACATGTAGATGGAACCAAGGGGGAAGAAAGACTCATAGAAATCCTATTATATATATTATTTACAAATAAAGACTCACATAGAGGGATATTTCTAGAAAAGTTATAAAATAGTGATCAAGATCATGATCATTTTAGATTGCCATTTATGTCAATAAAACATAGGGTTCTCTATAAAAGAGAGAAATAATTGCTTTCATGCCTTCTTTTTGAAGCACCAGCTCATTGTAATCTCTATTTTTGGCATAAATGAAATCCTATAAATACACACACTCTCTAGAATCATTGAATAGAGTGCATGAGGGGAGAGTGCACGCGATCTTGTCTAGTCTCTCCTCTATTATTCATCTCTATTTTTTGTGTATTCCAATTTTCATACTCTCTATGTAAGCATGTACATAAGATCCTACAATAGTTAACTTTTCATGTAATCACATAGTATTTCTATGGGAACAAAAGTAATCTCGTAATTAGAACAAATTTATTCAAAATGTATGGAACAAATTGGACTATAAGAACTTACTAATGCAAGGTATCTCACTCAAAATACATGCTTCTACTTAGAGAATCAATTCCTCCAAGAAATACTAATTGCTACCTTTAGTGTACACAGAGAGTGACCACTATTCACTCTAGAAACAATTTCTCTTAAAATATGTAATATTAATACAAGAACTTTGATGAAATTTAGAAGAATATATTAGCCTTATAAGAACAAAATGATTACAAAAAATGGATAACATATGAATAGGAAAGTGTTCTCTGCACTTATAGCTATCTAGTTCCTTGTCTGCCAAAAGAGAGAATGAGATATGGATTCCTAAATCTCGAAGAAATCACTCAAGAAAGAAGGGGGCTTGCTTAGAAAAGGGCCTACTAGACTATTCAAATTAAAAAAGTGATAGCACTATATTTGAAGTTCTTAGTGTGTACATACAACATGGAAAAGATTCCCTAGAATAAAGGATCCTATTTTCCTAAGAAATAGGATTTATCACACCTAAGTATGATAGGTGATTGATTGAATGTATGAGGGGGATTCAAATATAAACTTAATTTATGCGTTCTTCTGCTTGGCTCCTTGCTTCATGATGCTCCAAGTTTCAAAAAAAGATGAGGTTCATATGCTCCTATGGTTGGATATTGATTTCAACACACATGCTCAAGATTTAACCATCAAGTCTTCATCTAGATTCCATCTTTCCAATGCCTCTTTTGAACTCTATCAACTTGGTTGATTCCAATGCATTGGTGAAAATGTTTGCCAAATGATCCTCCATACTTATATGTTTGACTTGAACCTCCTTGGCCAACATGTTTTCTCTCATGTAGTGATAATGTATCTCTATACTTTTGCTCCTACTATGGAACATAGGATTGGAAAACAGGTACAAACTAATCATGTTATCACTCATGATTGGAAATTGATTAAACTACAACTTCAATTCAACCATAAGCCACTTGAACCACATAAAATCACAAGTAAATTGTGCTAATGCTTTGTATTCAACTTCTCTTGATAATAAGGTAATTGTTGGTTTCTTCTTTCCTATGCATGAGATGACCTTCTTGTCTGGCATGATTGTGTGAGGAGATGGTTGGATACACTCTACACCTCCCAATGCAGCTTCAAACTATTTAAGTATACACCTTTAGTTTGCCAAATGTGTATTTGGATCCCTAATGTACCTTGGAGCATCACCTTCAAATAGTTATGTCAAAACAGATAACCATTAGGAAAAAAAGTGAACTCTGCATGGGCCTTGTAAGGATTCCTAATTTTTAGGGATTACTGTTAAGGGGACAAAGTGCATTTAATAGAGCACTTTTTGGTAGCCTGAAGTAGGCTTTTTTTTAGTTTGAGCCAGCATCTTCTCTTTCTTTTTCACATACAGAGAGAGAGAGAGAGAGAAAAAAACCACTTTCCAACTCATCAAATCTGTCCATCTTTATGAATGAAAAAATGACCTTTCTGAAAAAGTCTCTTTTTCAGCTATTGTTTATTCAAAATGGCCCATAGTTTTATGTATATGTCATAACTTAATTTTTTTAGCCTTATTTTTATAAAAAATACTTTAAAAAAAACATACTTTTCAAAATCCCTCCAAAAGTTAAGTGCCATATCATCAAACTCGTAACTTTGGTTGCCCCAAAACATGAATTTTTGAAAAAAAGCTCATTTTCTCTCTAACACACTGAAAAAAGTCATTTTGACCTATCCGCATACCAAAACACTTTTTTTCTTTCACAGAGCTACTGTACAAGCCATTCGAGCCATCTCTTTGCTTCTTCTCATTCGATGGTGGAGTTTTCGAACATCATGGTGCTCACATGTATTACGAACATGACACCAGCACCAACGTGTGTTCCTCACTCAAAGAGTGTACATGTTTGTGTTCCAACATAATTCGCACCAACAACTACAGGTAGCAATGACATAGATTCTCAAAATGAACAACGTGCAACTCGAGAGAAGAATATTGATCTTTGGTTCAATGGCCCTTTGTATCCCTTAGATCCAATGGCTAATGTATGAGCCCTGCAAAATTTTTGTAGGGCTAATTCTCGCGTTTCTATGGTTGGGGCTTTTTTGGCCTTTTTATGCTTTTTATGATACCCTACAGACCATAGGAACAATAGACCCTACACCATGAATAAAAAGAATTAAAGTTACATTCAATTTGTGGAGACAATGGCAGGTTCAATTTACGAAGCACATTTCATACACAAGACTATACAAAATAGGAAAAACTAAAGCTTGTATTATCCAAACGTTTACATCATTTCTCAACTGCCTTCAATTTCTCTACAACTTTCTTTCTCCTTTGGAGAGATTGAGGCAGCTGGTAAGTCATTAGGGGAAAAAATGAACCCTGCATGGGCCTTGTAAGGATCCCTAATTTTTAGGGATTAAGATTAGCAAAAAGAGGGTTAAAGGCTAGAAAAAATACCACTAGTGGTTTTGAGAATAAAATACTTTTTCTCAACTTTGTGCTCAGTCTAAATGGGCTCGTGGGCATTTTTTGCCCTTGGATATGATCACATCGACGGCCACAATTGTCTTCGGTTGCCTGTCACAAGACGACAAAAAACTTTCTAGAAAATGGCTAGTCGGATGCAATATTGTCCATTGGATGGTATGCTCACGGACGGCGATGATTGTGACTCAGTGTCTGTCAAAAGAAGACAAAATAGCAATCATTAAATGAGCTAAGGGAGGCTTTCGACTGGCAAAAGAAGACAAAAACTCTCACGCAGTTCCGTGGCGCAATTCAGTATGCTCCGTCCGATCGTTCAGTCATCTGATGGCTTAGAATCATTCGTGGGATTCTCTTAAAAGTAAGGCTTCACACCCATTAGATCAAGCAATGATCGAACGGATGCGATTGAAACTCGCCCAAACTTCAACGAAATCAATCCGGACCATTCTTTCTTGGGTCCATCTGACGGCAGAGACATAAAGGCGCCTTTTTTTTGAGTTTCAAGATACACCATTAGATCCTTGCTATATCCAACGGATAGAATTGCATGCCGACTTTTTTATAGGCCTATCAAACCACTTTTATAGAAGAACTCATGGTTTTTAGTCATTGATACCACCTTTGACCACAAAGAAACAAGGGAAGCCTATGCCTAGTCTAGGAGTAGACTGTGGCCACCACCCTCTTCTCATTGGTCCATCACTAATCACCTCTTAATCTAAAAGGCCCATTCAGGGTTCATTTTTTCCCCTAATGTCAATACAGATCTTGATATTACATGGGGTCTTCCATTCCCAGATCGATGGTGATACCTATTTGCCCTAGTACTTTTCCTCTAAAATTAAGTCCTAATGTAGTTACAACTAAGGATTTCATAACCAAAATGACACAATTAGTGCCTTGGGTAATTGTACATAGACACAAAATTTTTCTAAGGGCCTTCAAGCACCAAGTGATGAAGTGCCCATCCAGACTATAGTCTTTACGTATGATAACAAAATCATCCTTTCGGAACTTTTCGATGTAGTTGCCAACGATGAACCAGTCCCACATGAAGCTCGATCCCCACTAGATCTTGTTGCGAACTTTTCCAACTCAATTGCTTCCTGTTAAGAAAAAATAAGAATTCAAGCTCTTACTTTGTTAACTTAAATTATCCATTTATTTAATTTAATTACCACTTACATCATGAAGCTTGTCTTCTTCCTCCCCTCTTCCAAGGGCATCAAGATCAATGCTAGAGTGGGCCATGCCACTCTACTTTGTTATGGGGGATGTAGGAATTTTTTGCTTCATTATCCTCTCCCGTGCTGTGCTGAACTCCTCCTCCATAGTATAATTGTTGTCATCTTTTAAGATATCAACACACACCATTGCTATGGTGTCTACCACAGAATCCCCAAGTGGGATTGCCTTCTTTTCAAGTATGTCAGATGTGTTGTCAAGCGGAACATCTGACATTGTGGAGAAAATACTCAAGCATTCATCTAGACGTAGACCGAATGCCTTCTCAATGTCATGAAGAATAATAAATTCCTCTCCATCCACAACGATGATGGAGAGATATTCAAGCTCCACCTCTGGTAATGTGGGCTTAGAGGGGTTGAGATTTGAAGTGAGGGCCTCCTCCATGCTTGATTGCTCACATAATTTTTCCTCAACACCACCACGAAATTCTTGGTGGATTGTAATGCTTTCTTTGGCAAAATTTATGGCCTCTAGTTGAGGCTCATTCTTCTCCTTAACAAAACCCCCAATGACAAGGTTGGGAAGCTCAACAGGTGTAGGTTCAGACTCCTCATTGATGATAAAATATGTTGTTGCAATTTAGGAAAGGTACTTTGTACCCATCCTCTTCTTTTTGTTAAGTTTCTTTACTAATGGCACAAAGTCATCTAATAAGTGCCCTACATTTTCAGCAATTGCCATGAAGCGCTTAAGGCGCTTCATGAAGGCTTCATCACCTTTGTGTATGTAGAGTAAAAGGTCACATGGGACCCACTTACCCTCATAAGGTGGTATTTCTATAGAGTACCACAAGATGTAGTACTCAAAGAACTCTATGATTTCCTCAAGCACATCAGAGTTCAATTGAATTGTTTTCTCTAGATCAGGGACTCTAGACAATAGGTCATACAAGTGCTTTTGACCTTTGCACTTAGTTGATTCCAAGAACTCATTGAACAGTTCAGGAGGACGTTTGGGTTGCAGGGTACTAGAGGTTGAGGCAGCCATTGTGTGTGATACTACCTTGTGTGCATGCTCTGCGAGTGCTTCTAGCTCTTCTTGGTTGCAAAAGTGAGAAATGAGAGAATAAGTGTTGCTTTTATAGTGGTTTCAAAATTTTAGAGTGAGTGGGACCCATTTTAAAACTAAAACTAATACCTTCAAATAAAACAATCGTGCACAGAACTCTCAAAAAAAAAACTTTTGCTTATAAAAAGGAGTGAACAGAATCATTAACCAAAATAAGATACACCACATCTACACAATAGAAAAAATAAATTCTCAGTACTTTAAAATTATAATAAATTGCCATTGGAAAAATAAAAAATTTAGCAAATTGTACATCCTATTGAGATAAAAAAAGTTTACATGCTACATGTCTTGCATGTTAAATACATTGTAGCAGACGAAGGATTATAAATGGAACATAGGTTGTGTGCACACTCTAGCACTCAAATAGTTATTCCGCTATGACAATGAAAGTTGAGTTCCATCCACACTCCATTTAGGAAGGACTTTAGTTTTATCCTCCAACCTCTTACCAATCTGCGGACAAATAGAAAACTTTAAAATAGCATATTTGAGTAGAAGAATTTGTATAAATAAAAGAAAAAATACCATATGTTATTTACCTTATGCCCTTGTATTATGAAATTTTATTGATCTAGATCCTCAAATCCCATTATTACTAGATGTTCTCTCATGTTGGCAAGATTCCAATGATGATTTATTGAAATAACTTTCATTTTATTGTTGGGTAGATTTATCTTAATTTCAAATGAAATAAAGAAATCCTCGAAACTTTGTAATGGTATCCATTCACCAAGTTTACACATCCAACGATCATAATAGAATCTAATGTACAATGAAATACGATGTTTCAAGTATCCAATCCTATGCCTGTTGCACCAATTTTACAAAGGTATCTATCCCCTTTTGTGCATCCTTCTACAAGTCCCCAATTTTCACCTAGTAAACCCTCTACCTGCTCATACATGATATCTTTTAACATGAACATTGTTGAAGTCTCTAGAATTGTGAATATATGAAATAAATGTACAAAACAATGAATAGGAACACACCAATGTAATCCTATAGATCTTGAAACTCTTGTAAATTTCAAAGAGTTGTGTATGTTCATCACCATCTTATGCTTCAAAGATGTTAATGTCCATATATCATGTTGCGGCCACTTGAGCTTTAAAAGAGAATCTACCTTAATCATCTCTAACCCGCGAAAATCATTTGATGAAGAGGGTACAACATATGTATGTGTGTAAAAGAAAACTCTCACGTAATAGCCGAGCAGGATGGGCTTGTGGAAAGACTATTGACCCAACATCTGCATGCAATGCTTGGAAAGTACCTGTAAGACTATGAAGTGGTTGTTCTTCCACCAAGGTAGAAGGAAATATGTCGACAACAAAAGACTACACAACTTAGCTAGGTATATTATGAAATCTGGACAAAAGTCAATGAGTAATACTTATAGTTGATAGGATATCTCATTTTGTTTTAGTTTTTCAATTTCATGCTTAATATTGTGAAACACTATCCACCATTTTTGAGCTTTTTGAAGCCTAATAACTTCCCTTTCCAATGAAGATCCAAGTTTCCACGATCTCTTACATGGTGAGGACCAACACGAGAGGGTTGCATGTACACCCATGCACCTTTGTAGAACTCATGTCCTAACCAAATTCCTTCTATAGCCTTGATATTGTGACATTTTATTGCGATAACCTCATCTTTTGGATGTCTATGAGATTTAGGTTTCTCCATTAGAGTTCAGGCTATGGAAGTGACAATAGAAATTCAAAGAAGAAGATGCATAGAGAAAGAAATGAAGATGCAGGAACTGCAATGGTGTGCTAGGGAGAGAAAGTAGTGGAAAGAGATGACTTTTTGGGACCTGAGTATGAAAAGGTGAGGTTTTGGAGGAAGAAAGTTGCATTTTGAGTTATTTTTGAAAAAGTCACTTTTTGCAGGTCAATTCATGCATGGATTTTGATTTAGGACTCAAAAATAGCACTTTTGATCTTAAAAAGTGGTTGTTGGACCATTAAATGGTGTTATGATGAGTTTCATAACTTTCAGAAACTTTTGAATTTTTGGGCCCAGGTAAGTTACGAGATTCCTTTCTCTCTCTAGAGGCAAAACCTGAAGATAGGGGAATCCTATCCCCTCATCCCCCTTCAGCCTAGTGATTTATAGGCTATAGACTATGTCCCTCACCCTCCTCTCATTGTTCCATCACTAATCACTCCTTAATTCAAAAGGCCTATGCACGGTTCATTTTTTCCCTAATTTTTCCAAATTGCAAAATTCTAAAAACTTTCTATTTTGGGACTTTGTTCTTCTCAGGAAATCATTCAATACTCACTCATTGATTGCAATTGACCTGAGATCTTTTAGAAATAGCTATTTGGAGACTTAAACTTGCTATAGGAAGTTATTTGACTAATTTAGGATGATTACATGATGAGAAATCATGCTAAGGAGTTAGGGGTGTAATGCTAACTTTTGAGGAAGATGACAGTGAGGAGACATAGGTGACTTGCAAAGAACTTATCTCACAATTTACTGAATCCAATGATATAAAACTTGATAGCTCAGAACTAGAAGGTATAAGATACATATCCCAAGTTGAATCACATCAAATGGGTAAGCATTCACAGAGAACTCCTTAAAACAGATTCACTAAAATGAACACTTAGCTACAGACAATAGTAGACATCAACTAGCTTGCACTAAGTGAATCAAATGTATAAGATTATGAGTGTATGATACAAAGGAGACGATGTAGGATTACCCATACATGTGTGGGATTAGTGTAGCCACAATCTTGAAGCTCAATGAGTCCTTCTTAGTGCTATGTTACCTACGACTAAAAGTCATGTCCTTTTATAGATGTGGTCTAATTTGAATTTTTTGAATCTGCCACCTAAAAGGTGACCTAACTTTTAGGATCTTGATTGATTTGATTCCAACTAATAGGTGGGTGTGACTTGCATCTTGTAATGTTACAAGATTTTATCAGTCCTTTTCTTTTACATTTAACTTGAGTGTTAAACTCATGGCTTTTACAAGAAGTGTTCATATGTGACTTATGGATAGTCAGACAACAATTTATGAAGTAAAGCTTGATATTTGGTCAAGCATCAAGGCTTGCCAAATGTACCAATAGCTCCCCCTCAAGCCTAAGATGCTTGAGTTTCATTCCATAGATATCTCCTACGATGCAATCATTTATTTGAACCTGTTGAGCTTGCTTCCATCAAGTGATTTAGTCATCATGTCTGCACATTCCATATGTGTAGATACATAAGACAATTTTATCTCCTCGCTTGCAATTTGTTCTCTAACAAATTGATAATGAACTTCTATATGCTTAGTCCTAGCATGGAAGATAAAATTAGCAGCTAAATGTAGTGAAGTCATATTGTCTCCAAATATAAATAAAGTGCCAAAATCCAACCCTAAATCTGTGTATAGGGTCTTGATCCACATTGCTTCTTGCATTGCATTTACCAATCCTCTGTATTCATCTTCAATTGAGGAAAGAGCTACAATAGGTTGTTTCTTTGAAGACCAAGAAATGAGCTTTGTACCTACAAAAGATAGATATCTAGATGTGTTTCTCCTATCATCTTTTGATCCTGCCCAATCTGCATCAGTGAAGAGCTTCACATTCAAATAAAATATATAAGGATAATGTAGACCTTCATTAATTGTCGCCTTTAGATATGTCAATATCCTTTTGGCTGCATCCATGTGAGGTTTCTTAGGAGTGTGCATGAATTGGCTAAGCACACTTACTCCATAACAAATATCTACCCTAGTTAGGGTGGCATAGTTCAAGCTTCTAACAAGGCTTTGGTATCTTGTAATATCTTCACTTGGTTCCCCTTAATGAGCACTTCACTTGTGATTGACCTCCATGGGAGTACTTGCAACCTTAGTGTCATACATTTTGAACTTTGCAATCATATCTTTAATGTATTTCCTTTGTCTAAGGAACATTCCTTGATCTGTGTAGACAACTTCCAATCCAAGAAAATAAGTGAGCAATCCAAGGTCACTTATCTTGAATTCTTCTTTCATTTGGGCTTTGATCTTCCTTATTCCATCTGCATCATTACCTGTAAGAATGATATCATCTACATACACACATAAACATATAACTTCAGAGTTTTTCTTCTTAATGAAGAGTGAAGAATCAACCTTGCTCAATTTGAATCCTTTGTCCTGAAAGAATGTGACAAGTCTATGGTTCCAAGCTCTAGAGGCTTGCTTGAGTCCATCGAGAGCTTTCTTGAGTTTGCATACATACTCAGGGTGTGACTCATCAGCAAATTTATGAGGTTGTGCCATGTACACCTCCTTTGAAATCCATCCATTTACGAATGCATTTTTTACATCTAACTGATAAATGATCCAATTTCTTGAAGCATCTATGCTCATGAGAACTCTGATTGTTGGCATTCTTGCCACAGGAGAGAAGGTCTCCTCATAATCAACTCTTTGGGTCTGAGCAAACCCTTTCGCCACAAGCTTGTCTTTGTACTTGTTTATTGAACCATCTGAATTATTTTTTACCTTATAGATCCACCTAGATCCAATGATCTTCATGGATTGTTTCTTAGGAACTAGGTCCCAAGTCTGATTCTCTTGGAATGCTTGTATCTCTTCCTCCATTGCTTCTTTCCACTCTGATTTCTTGTTTACTTCTTCAAAGGTTGATGGCTCCTCTAAGTTGATACCCTAAGCAATATAGATCGAGTGTTTAGTAACCATAGAGGTGTCAAATCCCTACCTTTCTAGCTTCTTCTTTTCCCTAGTTGATCTCCTTATTGTTTGTTGGGAGGATTCTGCAATATCCCTCAAATGTTGTATCTTCTCTTTACCTTTTTTGTTCCATACCTTGAAATTCCTTCTTGATGTCTTCTGATCATCATCAAATTCCCTTCTATCTTCATGTTGTTGATCATTTACCTTTTGTAGTGTTGGAAAGTCCTCCTCTAGGTCATAAGGTAGCTTGACTTTTCTGCAATCATCTTCAAACCATGAGTTTATTCATAAAAAAACAACATATATACTAGCAATAAAGGCTTTAGTACTTGGATTATACAACCTTTACCCTTTTTGATTCATATCATATCCTATAAACACACATTTCTCTACCTTAGGATCCAATCTACCTCTAATTTGTGATGGAACATGTGCATAATCTATGCATCCAAATATCCTGCAATGATCTAATCTAGGTCTTCTTCCATTCCAAGCTTCATATGGTGTCATCCCAGCCACTGCTCTAGATGGGTGCCTGTTGATGAGATAGGTGGTTGTAGACAGAGCCTCTACCCATATCTAGTTGGATAATTTCTTCTCATTAATCATGGACCTTACTGCCTCCACAATGGTCCTATTCCTTCTTTCTACTACTCCATTTTGTTCTAGAGTGTATCTGGTCATGATCTCTCTTTTGAGGCCTCTATCTTGGAGATATGCATCAAACTCATGGGAGAAGTATTTTCCCCATCCATTTGACCTTAGCCTTTTCAAGGTTTTTCTTGTTTGGTTTCCAACAAGAGCAAGATATTTTTTGAAGCAATTGAAAACTTTATCCTTATGCATCATGAAATATAGAATGGTCCATCTTCTACAATCATCAATGAATGATACATAATACCTGGATCTTGAGATTGAAGGGTCTTTGGTAGGTCCCTAAAAATATGTGTGGACTAGCTCCAATAGGTCACCATGGATGTAACCTTTCTTCATAAAGGGCTGTCTATGAGACTTCCCAAATTCACATGCACTGCATTTATATATCATATGTTGCTTGGATATATTTGGTAGGCCAAGCACACTTTGATGCGTGCATATTTGCTTCAAACTTCTTTCACCTATGTGAGCTAACCTTTTGTGCCACATTTCTAATTCTGATCAGGTTTGTCCTCCATAGTTGAAAAGTGCTATATTCCTAGTATCTTGTAACTCAAATGTAAAGAGTCCACTTGTCTTTTATCCTTTCGCAATCCTCTTGAATCCTTGTTGAGGATCTTCAATAAATGCTCCATTTCTTGTGAACCTTACCTGCAATCCATTTTCTACAATTTGTCCAACACTTATCAAGTTCTTGGTTATGGTAGGTACATACAATACCTTGTTGAGTAGATTCATATTTCCATCTTGAGTCTTCACATTTCCAATATTTTCAACTGAGTGCCTTGTGTCATCTCTTGTTTGTACCTCATGCTTGTTCCTTGGATCTTCCAAGTCAGATAATAATGCCACATTTCTTGCTACATGATTTGAACAACCATAATCTATATAGAATACATGTTCATCTGCTTTACCTTGCTTCATGATCATGTTCATTAGCAAAAGTGAGTCTTCTTGTGTCTGCTCTTCAGTGTAATTGTTGTAATCTCTTCTTCCTCTATAGCCTCCTTGGTTATTGGTGTTGCTGTTGTAGCCATTAAAATTGATTGATCTTCCTCTTCCATAGATTCCTCTATTGAAGCCTCTTCCTCTTCGATTTTTGGGATTCCTGAAACAATTCTCAGTTGTATGGTTAGTCAATCCAATATGGAACATGGAGAGGTGCTTTGGAATCTCCCCATGCCTTGTCTACCTCCTCTACCTCTTCCTCTTCTATCTCTACCTCTTCCTCCAAAGTTAGATTCGGAGGTACTAGCTTCGTCATTAGACCGTTTGCCTTTACATTTGCTATCCTTACTCTTGTTCTTATGAGTGTATAGGGCAAATGATTGATTACCTTTTGAGTTGTCATTGTTCTTCACAAGCTTGGCATCATGAGTCAATAGTTGTCCCATCAAAGTATTGAAATTAGGTACTTGCATATCAATGTCTAGATCCATTGCTATGGTGAAGGCTTCCCACTTATCATCTACCTTGATTCCATTGATCACTTGTCTTACAATTTTCTCCTCTTCAATGACTTCTCCAATGCTTCTAAGTTGATCAGTTAGGTCCTTCATTTTAGTGACATAGTCAGTCACATTTTTCTTGGGCATCTTTTTTAGTGTTGTGAATTCCATCCATAGTTGGTTCTTTTTTGCTCTAGTGCTTGAAGAAAAGAATGCTTCATGTGCATTCCAAGTTTCTTGTGATGTCTTAGAGTTCCTAATGTGTGGAAGTAAGAAATTAGAAATTGAGTTGAGAAGACACGACCTGGCCAAGGCATCCTTTATGCACCATGTTGATAACCTTTCTTGTTCTTCTTGAGTTGGTTGACCTTTGCTTTTAAGTATTGGCATTAACTCATCTCCACATATGTAACCATAGAGATTTCTACCTTGTAGATATGCCTCCATTCTAATAGATCAAACAAAGTAATTACCTTGATCCAATTTGTCAATTGATGATGAGAATCCATCTCCCATTTTGAGTTGATGATAGCTCTAGTACCACTAGAGATAGTTGGATACACTCCAAAGATGAGGTGGTGGTGCACAAATCCTGCTCTACACCTGCCAATGTAGAGTATCTTAGTAGAAACCTTTAGCTTTCCAAATATGCATTTGGATCCCTAATGAAACTTGGAGCATCACCTTCAAATAGTTATGTCAAATCACGTAACTTTCAAGATTGAAGAATTCCAAAAACTTGCTATTTTGGGACTTTGTTCTTCTCAAGAAATCATTCAGTACTCAATCATTGGTTGCAATTGACCCGAGAGCTTTTAGAAATAGATAATTGAAGGCCTAAGCTTGCTATAGGAGGTTATTTCACTAATTTAGGATGAGTACATGATGAGAAATCATGTTGAGAAGTTAGGGGTGTAATCCTGACTTTTCAAGAAGATGAAAGTGACGAGACATAGGTGACTTGAAGAGAACGTATCTCACAATGTATTGAGTCAAATGATATGAAAATTGATAGCTGCGAACTAGAAGGTCTAAGCTACATATCCCAAGGTGAATCACATCAAATGAATATGTATTTGCAGAGAACTACTTGAAACAAATTCATTGAAATGAACACTTAACAACAGCAAACAGTAGGCATCAAATAACTTGCACTAACTGAATGAAATGTATAAGATTATAAATGTATGATACAAAGGAGATGAGATAGGCTTACTCATACATGTGTGGCTTAGTGTAGCCACAATCTTAAATCTCAATGAGTCCTTCTTCATGCTATATTACACGCAACTAAAAGTCATTTCCTTTTATAGATGTGATCTAATTTGAGTTTTATGAATTTGCCACCTAAAAGGGGATCCTATCTTTTAGGATCTTGATTGATTTGATTCCAACTATTAGGTGGGTGTGACTTGCATCTCGTAGTGTTACGAGATTCTCTCAATCCTTTTCTTTTACATTTAACTTGAGTGTTAAACTCATGGCTTTTACAAGAGGTGTTATGTGACTTATGGATAGTCACACAACAATTTATGAAGTAAACCTTGATATTTGCTCAAGCATCAAGGCTTGCCAAATGTACCAACACACTACATATCCACTTGTACTTCTCCTAGCTTTTTTGGAAATATTTATCTAGATACAATTTTGATGAACCTCTCCAAGTGTAATATAGATCCATACAACTCATTTGTTGTAGCATGTGAGATTTTCTTAGTGCTTAATATCTTGAATGTTGGTCATAAGCTTTTGTAGATCACATTTTTTATTTTATTCTTGTACAAAAGTAACATTCTGAAAAAGTAGTTGAGTTTGATAAAGACACTATTCTAAGTTCCATATTCCACAATCTCAAAAATGTCTATTAAGATAATTTATAAGATCTCAAAGTCTCTAATGTCACATTCAAGTCTCTAAGAGTATCCACGTTTTTTGATGTGATGGAAGCACTCTTTGTGTTTCAAAAGAACTATCTATACATGTTTGCAACGTATGTAGCATTTGAACTTCATTATTATTGATGAGATCATGTATCAAAGCTCTTGCTACTTCTACATGTTTCATAATTTTTCTAACTATTCCATTATCCTCATGAATGGATACCTTTTAAACGATTAAAAACTTTTAATCGCCTATAAATATGATCTTTTTCCATTACCATGATTATATACCATGCCTTTGTATACACTACCTTTTCATCAAAAATGAAATTAAAACATTGACTTGAATTCCTACTATTACCTTTGTAGACCATATCTATGCAATCCAATTCATATTTTTGTCTATCAAAACAGATTTTTCGCCAATAGTTTAACCTTGCATCCATTATTTTGGCTCTACTATCTACTTGGAAACCGCTCGGTTCACAACAATCATGCATTGAAATCGTCTGAATGCTTTCAACTATCATTTGTTATCAAGAGTCAATGTAGTTATTTTTCTATTACCTTTTGGATGTAACTCCTTTATTTCTTATTCACTTCATAATATGTACACTCAATATTTTCCATATGAAAATCCTCTTGTTGATCATATTCCATTTGAAGAGCAAAACAAATCGTATATCATCATAACTATGTTAAATATCAATAGCATAAGAATAGTTATTATCTTTAACTTCAACATCTAGATCTTCAATACCATTTCAATTATCATCTTCAATGCCATACAATGCATTAAAGCCTATTTTTTGTATTATGGGCTCACCATCTTCTATGATGATTCGGAGTATAGGCCATTTAGACACTTTCAAAGTTGAAAATGTTTTAGTATCTAACATTGATGGATCCAAAATTTCCTCTATAATAACATGGACACAAATTTTTCCGAGCTCTTTGCAATTGATAACATCCTAGAGATTTACCAATAAAATAATACCAATTACATATCTTTCATATTTTTCATGACCCAACAAGATGATTGGCTTCCCTTTCCACTTTTCTCTTTCTTCAAGTTGATCATTGAATCTTTTCTCTATTATCATTTTGATTTTCCCTACAAAAAGAATAAATGATAAAATTATTATCAACGCTATTCAATAAACCATGCCTTAGAATTTTGTGAAATAAGCACATGAATTAAATTTAGAAAACAAACATAAACATCCTTCCCCAACAAGAATGTCCATCTTTACATGTACCAACAATCACTAATTCTATATGATTAAAAAAATCATCTTTTGCATATTCTTAGACTGTCGAAAGCATTCATTGCAAGTCGAATGTCTGATAATAGTTGATCATTCTTGAATTCTTTATGATTTTTCAACATAGAATATAGCCACGAATAGGATTGAACCTAAGTTTGAGTCTTTACTTCTCAATATATTATAGGTTTAAACTTAAGTTGGAGCCTAATTATAAACATTAGAGAGGCTACAATAAGAAGCTCATACTCAATTTTGAGCCATTCTACTTAAGTTCGGGCCTATCTCAAAAGCTAATGAAACCTCAAGCTTAAATCCAACCGTTCAAATTCATATAGGTCTCCAACTAGGTTTGAACCACTATGAATCAAAAGTTAATGATTCTTCAAACTGAAGTTCGATCCTATTCCATTC
>CM035418.1:6267443-6397443 GCA_020310875.1 Ceratopteris richardii
GCTGACTTTAAACCATATAATGCCTTCTTTAACCTGCACACATGGTTTTCATGCCCTTTTTGCACAAAGCCACGAGGCTGAAAAACATACACTTCTTCATGCAAGTCACCATTGTGAAATGCTATTTTTTAATATCCAACTGATGTAGATTCCAACCATGATGGGCTGCAAGTGCACAGATGCTCAGAACAGTAGTCATACGACATGTAGGTGCAAAGCACTCATCAAAATGAATGCCTCTTTCTTGCGCATAACCCTTTGCAACAAGCCTAGCCTTATACCTATCAACTATACCATGAGGTTTACGCTTCAGCTTGTAAACCCACTTAGTGCCAATGGCCTTCTTGCCAGGAGGCAAGTCACATAAAGACAAAGTACCATTCATCATTATAGCATCATATTCCGATTGCATAGTAGCCATCGAATTTTTGAATTTTGTGCTTCATCAAACGAAATAGGCTCATTCTCATCAAAAAGACTAGATGCAGCCATAGCATAGCAATCTGATGCAAACGAGGCACTATGAGAGTCTAAACCAATATGATATGACAGAGGTGCATCTAATTTGTTGTCACACAAAGTCTACACGAGCCATTTTGGCATAGTTTTTGCCTGCTCAATATGAGCTCTCTCATCAACAAGTGCATCATGTAAATCTGCATCAGAAATGGAATGATCTACATCATCACTTGAAACCTACAAAGGTTGAGAAGTTGCCTCATGAAGACCAACACTAGATTGTCCACATATAAACAGAGGCAGCACAGTATCATACATGTCTTTGGAGCTAACTGATGTCTCCTTAGTACATGAAAGCAATGGTTGAATAACATCTTCAACAAAAACAACATCATGGCTAACCAGAATGCATTTACTTTGTGGATGATATAGACGATAACCTTTACTTTCAGAATTGTACCCAACAAAAATACATTTTATTGCTTTATCATCCAATTTTCTACGATGCTGTTTAAGCAGTAATGCATATGCCAAACAACCAGAAACACACAAATGAGCAACAAATGGCTTGCGATCATGCCAAGCCTCATATGGAGTGATAGACTGCAACGCTTTAGTGGGACACCTATTAATTACATATGCTGCACACATGACAACCTCAAGCCAGAAACTATGTGGTAAAGCCTGACTCTTGACCATACACCTCGCCATCTCCATGAGTGACCTGTTCTTTTGTTCAGCAACTACATTCTGTTGAGGTGTATACGGCACTGTACACTAGTGTTTTATCCCATGTTCAGCCAGAAATGCATTAAAATCAAAAGACATATATTCCCCCTCTCGATCACAATGGAGGGTTTACATGCTGACAGATTTTTAGCCAAAACCAAAAATTGTTTGAAGCACATGAACACTTTGGACTTTGCCTTCAATGGATATACCCATGCATGCCTAGAAAAATAATCGATGAAAGTCACGAAGTAAAGATAATTTCCAAAACAAGGTGTCTGCATTGGACCACAGACATCACTATGTACAAGCTGCAATTTCTGAGTAGCCCGAACTCAACCATATTTTGGAAATGAGGAACACTGCATTTTGCCCAAAATAGAGCCTTCACAAACATGTTTTCCAAGTGCCTCAAGTTTGGTCAAAGAGGACACCATTTCAGATTTTTGCAGGCGTAGCAAACTAGCAAAATGCAGATGACCAACGCGTGCATGCCAAAGCTTTGCATCTGACATAGCTTGAGAATCATGTACTCAGCATGCCGAATCATTCGTAGATCTTTCATAGTCTATGAGCTTATACAACCCACGACATAAAATGCCAGAAGCAATAATCACATTGCCATTTGACATATCCTGAACTGTACACCTGTCATCAACAAGTTTCACAACAAGCCAATCTTGGCTAATACAGAAACTGATAACAGGTTCTTTTTGATTCCTAGCACAAATAAAGCATCTGACAAAGTGAAAGAACTACCATCAGTAGTAGTCAAAATGATCTTACCAACTCCCATAACTGGATAAGAAGAGTTGTTGGTGCATGTAATAGTATTCTCTATAGGGGCATGCTCGAGTGAAGAGAAAAAATTGTGCTGCGAGGTAATATGTTTGGTCGCCCCACTCTCAAAGTACCAAACATCTCAGTCTACTCCAGACATGCATTGCTCATGAGAAGAAGGGTCAAAACTGCAAATAGTAGTAAATGCCCATTCTTCTTCCTGCACAAGATTAGCAGACTCTATTTTTGGAGTAGAGGCCTCTACAAAAACCATTCTTGCCTCTTTTCTCTTTGCCTCTTTTGGAGCCAGTTTAGGACAATTCTTTATGATATGATCATTTCCTTTACAGTACTTGCAAAACAATTTTTGCTTTTCTGATTTCTTTTCATCTTTGTCTTCCCTCTTCGATTGAGCAGAATTAGCAGATTTTTGCTTACTAGTTGAAGAGCTCCATTTTCCTTTACCCTTCTAACTAGCTAGGAAAGCGTGATCTGCAACTCGCATAATGGACCTGTTCTGCCTGGACTGATCTTCCTCCAACAGAACGGAGACTAACTCCTCAAATGACAAGGCATTTGGATTGCCTTTCATCATCAACCGAAGAGTAGAAGCAAAACTTTGATATGAATCAGGAAGAACATTCAGAACGGTCTGCACAAGTGAACTATCTGGTATAACCTCATCAACAGAAATCAATTGTTCCTTTAAGTCTTTGATCTTTGTTAGGAAACTGTCCATAGAATCACCTTCATTCATGTGCTCACTCTCCAACTGTTTTCGAGTAAGCAACACGAGCCTCATTCCTAGCTTGGTACAATGTGGTAAGTGTATCCCAAGCATTTTTAGCTGTTCTACAAGAGCAAATGTGAGGAATAATGGCACGTTTGACAGGCAAAGCTATCAATGCATGTGTCTGAGCATCTCTGCCATCGCCAAGAATCTGCTCTGCAGTAGGTGCAATAGAAATCATAGCACGAATAGGAGTATGCAAAATATCATTATCTTTGATACCTTCTGCATGAGCTTTTGTACCTGCAATTGTAACAGTTGCAGGTGTGATAGGATGTTTTTCAACACCCTGCACAATGTTCCATAGTCCTTTTGCAACCCATACATGTCGCATCATATAAGCCCACAATGGGTAGTTGGTACCATCCAACTTATCCTCAACAACCAACATACAAAATACATCATTGCTTTCAGCCATGGCCAGTGACTAAAATACCTTGATGCAATAAATTGACTGTATCTCAAGAAGATGAACAAAACTGCCTAGACAAATTCTGCTAGACCTGTAGCAGACTTCGAGATGCTTAAATTGGCGAACACAAACTGGTATATACCTTAGGCACAAAAAAACAAAATATCCTACACAAGCACTACGATAGTGCGTTCAGAGGTGGAAACGAGCTTAGATCGCGATTTCGGCACCACAAAGTGAAGATGTTTTGATCTCGAAAACACGCTGAGTAGATCACCAAATTTCATGCGATTCTGAGACTGCAACCGGAGAAGAAGCTTGGAGCACAACACACAATACACACTAAAAAAAAATTAGGTCTTAGAGATTCATATGGCTCTAGATCCTTGTAATGTGTGTTAACATGAGTTTGATTTAGTCTAGAGAGACCTAACTCAAGTTCTGAGTACACCTACCACTAAATGAGTTTGGTGGAAGGTACTAAAGGAGTGGTGGATATCATGCATGCACCTTTAGAATCGAGTTACAATTGTGGTCCTTATTGTTTTGATAAGCTATATATAAAGACATTTGGCCGGAAGGATGCTCATCTTTCTAGTATGTGCTCATCCTAATAGTCTAGTTTGTTACATTGATATCAAAGCATCAAGAAGCATGAGGAGCATGATGAAAGAAGCATAACAATCTTATCTTCAAAGAGAAGGGTTGAAGTGGAAAAGGTCTTCAAGAAGCAAAGATGGAAGCCAAAGATTGCCAATGATGACCTAGTAGTTAGTCAACTTCATACGTGTACTGATCTTTACTTGAGTGTCCATTGTTTATGATTTTTAGCTTGTTAGAGATCAACTTTTATAAGCTTTCCAATTATATAAAGATCTCCAGAAATGAAGGATAACTAGCAGGTTTGGGCATATAATTTTTGTTGAGTAGTCGAATTGTCGATAATCAACAAAGAGTATGAAGGATTGTTCTTCTCATGGACCAAAGGATGAAGCTTGAGTTTGAGCTAAGTATTCTACAAGTTGATGTTTTCTTTCGAATATCTAATTCTCTTTTTCTCAAATAGTTTGCATAGATTATCATTGAAGCATGGTATAGGACTTAAATTTCAATAACATTTATATGAATTTCAAGAAGTTAATAAAATCTAATTGGGCAAACATAGATGTATTGGAAAACACATCAACCACTAAGGGCATTTGCATGCATTTATAAGCTACTTTTTACTTCATGCATGAAAAAGGAAAGGTGTGTGCATTTTTTCTTTTTTGAAGAATGTTTTCCTGCACAAACCCAAGTTTAGGGATTGCTTTTACACACTCTCCAAGGTTTTTTTCCATTAGGAAAAGGTTCTACATTCAAAAAGCATGTGCCTAATCATGTTCAACCATAAATGGAAGCAAGAGTAGTGTGTTTCCACACAACCGTGCATGAAGTTCATGCACACAAACATGTGAAAAACCTACAAGCACATGCATTTGCAAGAGTTCTAGTTATTAGAATTTCTTCTTTACATATACTATGCATGCATTCTAGTAAAAGGATTATGCATGCAAGTAAAGATGCATGGTAGTGATAATACAATTTAGTATTAATCCAATTATTTATAAGGTAAAGGGACCTTCAAAGGAGATTAGAATCAAACCAATCTTGAATTGAGCTTATATGTTTGAGCTAGGTTAGTTCATACACTCTTATAAACATGAATGAAAGAAATTCTAGAGATTTTAGACATAAAATCTAAAGATTTCAACCATACTTTATTGACAAGAATAATTGTCATATAGATTATGGGATTAGTTAAGTCATGATTATTTTTTGTATTATTGGATAATGATAAGTATAAATTTTATACTTAAGTATGGAATAATACACAAAAAGTTCCCAAATTTTCTTTATGAATTTAAAATACTTAAAGAAGAGCATTTTTATGAATCGTGAAAAGACCACATGATTGGTCTTAAGTCAACCCTATAAGATTTTTGAAAGAAAACATATCAAATAACTCCTAGCTTTTTGGAAGATTATAACTTTCAAAGATTAAGAAACCAAAGTTAGGGTGCAAAACACTTATGAATATGTCTGTTAATTGTCTCTAGAGATATAACTTTGGTAACTCTAAATCAAGACCTTAAGACCTAATGGTCCAAGGAATTAGATTCTAATATGTATTCTTGAATAAAGTATCATTCATACTTTAATATTCAAGAATATATCTTACAAGATAAATGTTTAATCAATTCAAAATTAAGATATGTTGAAAATCCAAAGTACTAGACCTTTGGATAGGATTGAGAGGTTCAAACATGACCTATTTTGAACAAAGTTACACAAAGTACTAAAATGAAAGCATTAGCTTTCGTCATGCTCAAGAAAGGATGCACTAATTCAAAGTACATTGAGTTAGACTAATCCATGAGAAATCAAATGACCATTCCTTGAATCATCAAAGTTATAATTCACTCTTCTTAACAATTATGTGAAGATTCAAAGGTACGTGAGAAATATATGGATCTTGAGTATAGCTGATCTTCATGAAAGTCAAAGTATAAGTTATACCTTGATTTACATAACTAAAGAAGAAGATTTTGCAAGTGCATATTTTGGAGAATCTCCTTGTGAAGCTTAATCCTTGAGGTAAGGGTATTGTGTTCATTGTACATTTCTTCAATCAACAAGAGAATCTTATATTGATATATGTTTAAAGTATACATGAAGTAACGGCAGATTGATGAATGGCAATAATTATTGTTCTAAAATCAAGAAAAAGGAATAAATATCTTATATAAATTATTGTTCAAGTCAAACTTTCATGGTGGAATGGGAAATCATATCCTTTTTTGCTATTTATCTTGGTGTTTAACACTCAAGAAGTAAACAAAACTCAAGAAATAAATCTTTAGAGTATTCTCCAAAAGTCTAGAATTCCTTTCAAGGATCGTTCAAGAAGTGCCAAGAATTCCAAGATGAATCATTTTCCCATGATGTTGATTACTTAGTGGTTATCTCAAGTACTCGGAAGAATATAAATCTCCATAGTAGTGAGAAAGCAATTCTTCAAACTCAGTAGAGAGCAAGTAGCTCCCAAGAAGTCCCAAACCACAAGTACCACATTACTTAAAGTCAAATGATTTATATAACCCAAAAGTGTATCAATCTTGGAGGGATGCTTAGCTTTGGGATCTAAAAGGCCTTAGAAGATGCATAAATTTGATTTGAGGGAAAGACCTCTCAAGAACCTTGAGGGTAAGCAAAGGAGCTTTAGATAGTCAAAGGGATCTTCAAATAAAGAATAAGACTTTATCATTGTTGCTTGGTCCGTAGGATATGACCATACTTGGAAAAGATTTTCCAAGGGATCACAATTGGAACTACTATCAACTTTCCCAAGTATTGACAATAAAGCTCATGAATGGCTCATGAGAGATACCCCTTACAACATTTAATCCTTAGTTGGATTGATTTTTGGAATCATATGAAACAAAATCAAGGCATCAAGAGGTAAATGTGTATCCACATACCTTAGATATGTGGCCAAATGGGTCTTTACAAAAACTAGTTGGGGATCAAAGAGGATATAAAACCTTAGTCATAGCCCTCGAAATTGAGGTCAACAAGGGTCAAAGAAAGTAAAGGATGGAAGGAAAAACTCAGGCTGTACTTTTGTGGATTGGAGAAAGTATCCACTTGGTATGGGATAGTGGAATGATAACTCCCTTGGGGAAGTTTTCTTTGATGGCAAGAAAGAAAAAACTTCATGATTCATAGAAAGTATTAATTGGGTTAGCCTTTCCTTGGAAAAAAAATAGAGTCAATGTACCACAACCACTAGAAAGCATACAAAAATTTAATAAGACTTCTTACTCTCATGTTCATATCAAAAGTGGTCTATAATGCTTCACCAAGTCAAGATGTGAATCAATCTGAGGTCCAAAGCCTATAAAACCTTTCAACAAAGGCTAGATAGACTAAGTTAAGCACAACGTTTTTAGTGTAGCCCTATGAAATCAATCCCTTGACTCAAAGGAAGCCATAACAATTGAATAAAGCAAGGATTAACTTAGTCCTAGTGAAGCATAAATGCTTTGAGTAAATGAAGTTATCAATAGAACCTTGGTGACTTGACAAATTGATGTTTTGCTACCATGCCAATATCTTGTGGTTAGATGATGATTTTTAGCTTTTCTCCAAGAATACTTTTGGGAATCCAATTTACTTCTCTTAAAGATAGAAAAATTTCCTCGAAACCTTTTTGACATAGATCTTTTAAAAGTGAAAAATCTCTAGTCGCATAGAGTATTTGAGAAGTTTGAATTGGTTGCATTTAAGTTCGTTTCAAGTTAAGTAGCATTACTCCAATGAATTTCATAGAGTTTAGTACACTCTTCAAAAGTAAAGATATGAATTGATCATAGGATTGACAATTCCCAAGAACTTAAAGTTTCTGATAAACGTGTCATAAGTTGGAGAAACTACATTTTTTATTTGACTTGTTCAAGTTCAAGTGAGGTTTACAAAAAGTAAATGGAAAATTTTCTTTTAGATTCTACATAGGATTTTGAAGCCCTATAGGACATTTTCTTTCATCTAGCCACGTAATAAATCAAGTAAATGGTGGATGAAAGTGAACCAAAACACCTAAGCTATATGTTTGGGTCAACCACACTTCTAATTTTGACTTAAAAATCAAATTGAAGTGAAACAAGCATTCTCAAAATGTGGACGAGGATAAGAATCCCACCTTAGTTACTGGATCCATGTACTAGTGCTACTAAGAAATGGACTAGCAAATTTGTTTCAGCCCAGCTTATCAATTTCATAGCTATATGGTGCTTTGAATTATTTGGATAGGGATCAGCTAGTAGATTCTCCTCTATTCATTTGTTGAAAGAGATAAAGAGTCTTCTAACTTGAATTAACATGACTTACCTTAGCTCTAGACCCTCGAGATGCATGTGGGATTTTCTTCTCATGTTTTATAGCTTTTGTTGGAGCCACTAGATTTGAATTTGAATTCAAATCTTCACTTAAAAGTAATCCTAAAGTATAGGATTGATTCTCTCTTCACTTCAACTACCAAACGATACGAGATAGATGCTTCCTAACTCCTTGTGGGTTTATTGACCTTTTACAATGAGTAATTGTAACTTCAAAGTTACAAGAGGTGGCTTCCCAAATGATATGCTAATACATTAAGTTTATGTGAAGTGATCAAGTGTGTAGGCTTGGGCTTAATTGCACCAACAAGAAAAACAAGGTCAAGAGGGGGTGGGGAGGGGAAGGGGCTGGGAGGGAAGGATGAGGAAAGGGAGAGGAGGGGCCGAGAGAACAAAGACTAGTGGAGGGATTTGGAGGGGGAAGAGGGTGCAACAGGGAGGGACAAAGCAGGGGAGGGGGGAAAGAAAGGTTATCAATGGAGGCAAGGAGTATAATTGGGGAGGACAGGAGGGTGGATGAGAGCTGAGGGGGGTGCTCGAGAGGAAGGGACATAAAGGGGGGGAGGGGAGCACACAAGAGTGACCTCATCAATCGCGTCAACCCTTCTATGTCGAAGATCTATACTATTCAACAAACAAAAATTTAACATAGAACAAGTATCATTTGTTTTAAATGCTCGAAATACCCAACATCCTTGGGAGGAGGAAGATTTGCCACTTCATCATTTTGGCTTGCCTTACCTTCACAATGCATGTTAAAAGCCTCTTAGCTAGAAACTATAGACAACTAAGGAAGAGAGGACAAAATCAAGAAAATATTATTTCACTTAATCTCTTATCCCTTCCATTAATTAGATGTCCCCATGAATAGAAAGAATTGTAAAGTTGCACTTGTAGAGTTGCACTTGTAGATTGATCTTAGATCCTAATAATATATTGAGTTGAAGTATCGAAGTTGGGAACTCAGCGTCATTGCTGATTTGCGACTGAAAGATCCATTCCACCAACCATGTAGGACGCAACAATGACAGCTTGCTACTTCATCTATTTGTATGCAGAATCTATGCATGCATGTTTTTGCTCAAGGATGGAGAGAGAAAGAGAGAAAGTAAGAGAGAGGTAGAGAGAGAGAGTAGAAGAATAGAGGACAGCAAAGCGAGATCTCATTGCTGCTCATCCACATAGTTTGGAGAAAGCAATCAGCTTTTCTGTCCCACATGTCGTGTGCATGAAGATCTACAAAGCTTCAACAAGAGAAGCAAAAGCAAACAATAATTCCGGAATTATAGTGTCCCTGATTGAGAGGACGACTCACTATATCATTCGTACATGAAAAAGGAAGAGAACGAAGCACATCACACGCATGCTTTATATGCCTACTTTATTTATCAAGGTAACAAAGTACAAGAATAGAGAGAACTGAAGTGAAAACTCTTATGAGGGGGCCATGAAACCAAGAAGACGCGTTTGACAATGTCATCTCCGAATTCCTGTGATCATACGAACATTCTAATAACAAAGTGATGGGTGCACGGCTTGCCACCTTGCTCTGCTCCTGCCTCTCCTCTGGCACGATGATTGCCCCTCAGTTGTGCAACCAGGTTCGTATCAGATGCTTAAAGAGTCGGCAGGTAAAAGCGCCCATGGTTTCAGCATTTCACGTGATGCAGATTCCTACCTCACTGTCAAATTCCTGGAGTGCTGATGGGAGAAAAAGGTTAGAAATGAATGAGATCACTAATTAACTAACTAACTAGTTAAATAAATAAACTAAAAGGGGAAAAGAGAAGTAATAATATTAGCTTTCCAGTTTGATTTCTTGAGGTACATTTCTTTTAAGAATAGCAAATTATTGAGATAGAGAAAAGTTATAAACAGCCCCAAATGAAAGGAAATGGGCCTCATATATATATATATATATATATATATATATATATATATATATATATATATATATATATATATATATATATATATATATATATATATATATATATGTGTGTGTGTGTGTGTGTGTGCGTGTGTGTGTGGCGTTTGAAGATCACATATGGTGAGAGCATGCAAGATTATACGAAAACGTTTTTTCATTTGCGTCTATTTTTATTTTCGTATCTTTGGCTGAAGTGAAGATAAGTCGAAGACTCTGTACATCACACATAAGGTGGATGCGTCATTATGTGGGGCAAATGAGTTTATATAGATACTGACGTAATATTTCTATGCTCATTGTTTGTCATATGGTGATATATTCGATAGATTTACTGGTAAAATTTTGTCCAAATTCTTCCTATTCCAAGAAGACAGGAAAAGGTTGAGTTTACATATTCATATTATGTACACATATATTAGATGGTACCAAAATACTTCTAGATTACTATGGATATGTTGAGATTTTGCATAAACAATCAAAATTGTCTGAGGTTTTTTTAGAATATGACAAAGAAATAGGTATAACATAAAATCTATCATCAAATGATAATACAGCACTGACAATAGGTAAAAGGTTGAATAAAGATAAATATAATATATGCGCTGAAGTAATAGAATCTTTTTCCTACGAAAAAGGACTCTGAAATCTTATGATTAGAGAGAACGAGTACTTAGATCCTCCGATGACATTCCATGCAAAAATAACCAGTGAACTATAGAGTTTATATAGAAAAATTGAGAAAAAAGTAAGCATTAATGAAAAGAGAAAGCAGTACAGAAACATTAACACATGAGATCATAGACGTACTAACAAAAATACAAAAATCTAAATAAAATATAAACCATCTTTACCTAAAGAAGGTTGGGTTTTTTGTTGACAAAGACCATCTTTATATCAAAAAGGTTGGGTTGCGTAATGAAAAAAAACCATTATCTTTATATAAAAGAGTGATATTGACAAAAGACCATCTTTATATCAGCATCTTCTTTAGGGTGTCTTTTAGTGAAAACAGAAATGACGTAAAATGATTAAGTGTACCTACAGAAGCATCTCTTGTACGCATAATATTTTCTCGTTGTTACCAGAAAATCATGGTAGGCGACCCCTAGAGATGCTTTAAGTATTACCAATACACGTCCAAGGGTTACTCAAATCCCATCCCTCCCTTTTTTTTTGCCATGGGTGCTCTGATCATTCGGTTGTATTTCTGAAGATAAAACTATAGTCTATTAGTTTTCCAATGATAAAATCCAGGAAGAACATGTTTGAGCAATAGATCCTATGACTTCTTTGGTTCATATAGCATTAATGGTTCTTGATCCAAAATCCCTAGTACATTACGTGAAGCTTGTATTATCCATCAAAAGGAGCTCGGGGAAACATTAACCCAATTGGTCCTCATCGTATCTTAAGATGTTTGTGCATGGAAACATTCGTAAAGAACAATACTATTTGCAAGTAGCCAACAAAATGTTTGATTTTGAGGCTTACAGAACCATCCAAAAACACAAGGAAGAAGAAGAAGAAGAAACTTGGACCAAAATATTGAATGTTTTACAAAGTGAACGTACAAAGATACATAGGGTCATTTAGGCATAATTTTTGCCTCTTCTATGTAAACGCTTGCATCAGCAGGCACGTCATGTAAATTTGCACAAGAAATTGAATGATCTAGAACATTATTTGAAACTTGTAAATGTGGATAATTTTCCTCATTTGCATAAGCATTTGATTCTCCACCTATAAAAAGAGGCAAAAATTTATATACACATCCTCTGAGCTAAACAATGTCTCCTTCGTACATGAAAGTAAGGGTTGAATTGCATCTTGCACAAAAACAACATCACATCTAACCAAAGTTCATTTAACATGTGGATGATATAGACGATAACCTTTGCTTTCAGAACTGTGTTGAATAAAAATACAGTTCACTACATTATCATCCAATTTCTTGCATTGTTTTCTAAACATGCAATTGAGCATTACATGGCTTGCAACCACGCCATGTCTCATATGGACCTTTGAGGGATAGTAAATTAAATGCATCTTTGTGATATCATACTCATTATGGCTCTCGAAATGCTTGCTTTTTCATCAAATTGTTATGCAATGCCTCTCTACTATTCTCTGCTGCATCTTCATCATTATAGTGATTTTGTGGAATTCATTTCTATGTATGTACTCACTAATGTGTTAAATTTTAACTTGATATAGCCACATTGAAGTGGATACTACTTGCATATCAATTTCCATCAAGTTTAATTCAAAGTATCTCAAGATATGAATCATAGAAAGTGATTGTGTTTGCATTAGTCGCCATGACCCCCTTGACTTATTAAACTCATTTCTTAGTGTATGGTACAACTCAACTAATGAAATAACTTGCTTTAGCTATTGACACACTTGAGTTGGATGTGTGAAAAAGCTCACTAGTCAATTCATATGAGGTTGTGAGCTTTGAGTATAATTTTGAACACTTCTATTCTCAGAATAGAAGGTCTATTTACATTTCTTATATATGCAAGTTTTTTATTCTGATGCAAACATTTGGGAATGATGCTACAAAGGAAATAGTGGTTCTAAATGCACTATTGTGAAGCTAAAGGAGTATGTTAAGCATCCCTGAAGTTAACTTGCTAGGTATACAGCAGGTTTTGTGCAAAACCAGCTCATCTTTTGAACCTTTCTACCCATCTCCTCACAATCTACACACTTGCTTTGAGACTCATGAAGCTAATGAGCATGGAGTAGAGTGGATCTCTTCTTTAACTTGACCAAAGGATGGAGAGTGGCTTTTCATGAGGATCAGTGGAAATACATAGCTATGTATCCAAGCTAACTAGTTTCCACATTGATGTTTTCATTTCAAAACTTTCTTTGCTCTATGATTTCATATAGATTGCATTTAATTATCATTGAGTCATGGTACATGTCTTCATTGTTTATAAAGATTATGTGAATTAATGAAAGAAAAATGAGTGAGCTTAGATGTATTAGAATCCACATCAAATGCCATGAAAAGTTTCATGCATCCAAAAGATCATGCATGCAGATGAATGATTGTTTGTGCATTCCTCCCTTCAAAAGGATTCTTACAATGCACAACACAAGCTTCCTTCTTGTTAGAAAAGGTTCTAAATGCACTCTAGCATGGGCACTATCATATGTTTAAAGGAACCAAAATTATTAGGTTTGTGCATAGGTGCATGAAGTGCATGCATGGAAAGTTTAATGAAAAGTTAAAAGTAAGATTTTACACTTTTTGTTTTGTATTTCTCATGCATCCAAATAGAATGATAACTTAAGAAGGTTTTTGAAAATCCATGTAGTTTGAAGTGAACACTCTCACTTGATTCAATCCCAAGCAGTGCTAGAAATCAAAGAAGAATGATTGAAATTAATATAAATTGAACTCTAAAATTTCAATAGTTGGATGTTAGGTTCAATTATTGCATCTATATTAATGATGTGAGTGCCAAGAAACATGGAAATTTTGAACGATCTCTTGCTCTTAGTTGATTTAGAGAGTTATTTTGTGGTTTCATTTATGCTAAGTGTGTCTTTAAGAGGAAACCTAGAAAAGTGATCTTTAGGAATGGGATAGTTTCTAAAGGCAAGAACTTAAATGAAATATTTTAGTCTTCTATTTCATGAATTGCATTGTTTTTCTATCATATTCAAGGTGAAGTTTTTTTTTGGGAACAATAGAAATTCCAAGAAAGAAATGAATCTCCATTGACCCATGAACTTTTCTAAAAAAAGACATAAGTTCATGTATGTATGTTAGGAAAAATACATGATGATGTACTTTTGAAAATAATTTTTAAAATAGAATCTATCAAATGTTGGAAGCTTTGATTTCTTTTCCATTTTATTTCTCTAGAAGAAAATGGACACTCATAAAGCCTAATTGATCTGTTTAGAAAGAAATAGTAACCATCTTCAAGAAATAAATGTTTATAAAAGAAAGTTATCTAAAAAAATAATGTTTTTGCATACCAAAGTAGTGAAATGATCAAAAGATGCTTGTACTTTAAACCATGCAACCACTATGGGTTGTCGAAATATGTTTAAAATACTCAAGCAACATGGAAATATTTACCAAATGATATTCGATCCGAGATCCACCTTAACTTGTTGCACCCTCATGTTATAAACTTACATTATAAAATTCTTTTCTTTAATCATTTGGGAGGTATCCCACAAGAGAGATGAGACATTTTCTTCCACATTAGAACATGAGGCTCGAGGGATGCCCATAGTATTTTTATAGCCTTATTCCCGAGGATGAAAATGTATAAAGTAAGTTTATGACATGAGGGTCACATAGATTCATATGGATCTTGGATTGAACATCATTTGATCATTCAAGTGCAGGGAAGAAATTTGGAGAGTAGACTTAAGCTAAGGTGCTTATGCTCTCTAGACAAGCAAATGTGCTTTTCTAGTGGTTAAGTCATATGGATGAGAAGGAGTTATTGGGTTCAAGTCCTGTGAGAGACATGGGGAGAGATTCTTGCCCCAAGAGCTCTAGAGCCTTCCAAAAGCATCCAAGTGAGTTAACTCAAATTAACTAGGAAACTTGGGACACATGTAGTTACATGGCTAATACTTGGATGGTTAATATCCACCTGCAATAAGCTAGTCCCTTGGAAATGACATAAGGTTGGGACAAGAATCATCTCTCCATCATGTGGTGGTCCTAATTGTTAGTTTTTTGCAACATTGTATAACAAACTTTGATGAAAGTCATCAATGGAATCAAGGCTAATGAAGGGTGAGAAGCATTCACCACTACCATGGACTTGTAATGGATATGCATTTGCACAACTTCAGCCCACTCATGGGACAAGTCTTAACTCATGATGCCAAAATTATGAAGAATTGAGAGAATAAGGAGGGTGATCTACCTCTACCCTTTATATAGATAAAAGCAAATGTATAGATGGCAAAGGAAGATGAAAAAAGTATGATGATGAAGGAAGCACCTAGCCAACTTTTCAGGTAGAGGTAAAAGCTCAAGAGGAAGAGCTCCAAGTGGTATAGAATGAAAGAAGAGATCTCAAAGCCCATGACCTTGTTTCATATGTGGATTATCTAACCACATCAGAGAGCATTGCTTCAAGAACCCAAGAAACATAGAGGACTAGGATAAAACATATGTGGATATAGAGCTCCTAGAGGAAGATACAACTACTCATATGGATTGGAGAATGAAAAAAACTACAATAACTACCAAGGAAGCTACAAAGGAACAAGACACTAAAACAACTACATTGATGATTGGTCCCAAAAGGATTCACTCCTACTCATGGTAAATTAGATGAGCATGATTTCTATATTGACTCTGGATGCTAAAATTATGGCATTGCTTTCAAAATAGGAAGATCTAGAGAATAATCAAGAAATCCAAACACAAGATGGTGCAAAGCACCTTGTGCAAAAGATTGGAAATGTAAAGATTTCCAATGGTAATACAAACCGCTTAAGTAGATTTCTTTATGTACCTAGCATTACAAAAAACTTGATAGTGTAGAGAGATTGTGGAGAAACGAATGCAAATGAGGTTCACAAAGCATAAAGGCTATGTTGAGGATCCATATCTAGGTTTCAAGAAGATATCCAAAGAAAAGAAGCAGGTAGATTGCTCACTTTTGAATGCCAAGACTCTAGGAACATAGCATTGTTCAATTTTGGTACTCAAACCCTATTAGAGTAAGAGGGTTGACATAAAATATTGGCTCACATTCAAGAGAGAGCCCTAAAGGAAAGGAGTAGAGATCAAAGTGTTTTTAGCCTACCTAAAATTTTAAAGTAACATATTATTTACAAGTGGTCCATGGTCAATTTGGGAAATTGCATAGGAAAGTATTTGAAAAGAAGGGGTACATACATGGACACATTCTAGAGCTATTCCATGCTCATGTTTAGAAGAAGCTTGGAGCA
Source organism: Ceratopteris richardii (assembly GCA_020310875.1). Classification (NCBI taxonomy): domain Eukaryota; kingdom Viridiplantae; phylum Streptophyta; class Polypodiopsida; order Polypodiales; family Pteridaceae; genus Ceratopteris; species Ceratopteris richardii. The sequence continues at coordinate 6,283,427 of CM035418.1, forward strand.
CAACACACAATACTGAATTTATTACCACTAGAATGTACAAAGATGAGTAGCCCCTTAGAGCAATAGGCATATATACAAGCCAGGGGAAAAGAAACCTCCTAAAGAGGGGAAAAAGTGCTCGGACGGTCCTACAATGTTCACACACATCACTACCTAAATATATCAACACTTCCTTATGAAATTTGGCCATAGACAATCACTACAAGAGCTTTATAATAATATTATACGTTCCGTTAGTGTATCTTCATCAAAACACATTGACAATCATAAGGGGAGATTGTTATGCACCATTTTTAACACCTTTGAAGAGGCCTTGCTACATGTAGTGTCTAACGAACCATCCTAAGGAATGACTAGCTATAACAAATAAGACTAGTTCGAGTGAACACCCATGTTCCCATGTTTTGGGGATAAATCATGCAATATTATAAAAATACCAAAAAGATTCGGACTAGTCAAAAGAAACTTTAGAGCACCAAGTTCTTGGAATAACCTCGAAACAAAATACTGGGAAAAAATTCTTATAGGATTTATCAAAGTATTTATAAACGAATAAAGATCTTCTTTACTTTCACTTAGGAACTCCATTCGTATCCAAAGTGAAAGAAAATCATCTAAGAAACATGTACTTTTCACAAACCCCTTTTGTTTTCATAAAATGATTAAATCTATCAAAGTACTAAGATATAGCCAAAGATGCAAATGTTGATATATTTTGGTAGTGGCACACTTAAGTCCGTTGGGGTACTTTTTTCCTTCTTTAGGAGGTGTTTTCCCTCGGCTTGTAGATATGAATATAACATTAATGGGTTACTTAACTTTGTATACTCACTTGATAATTCATTTAGTGTTGTGTTGGCTCCAAACTTCTTCTTCTTCCTTGTGTTTTTCATGTGCTTCTATAGACATGAAACTCTAACAATTGCTATCAGAGCAGGGTGACCACTTCATCTAAGATGTCCTCAACACCCCTCCAGGCACAATCTTAGACTCGCACAAAAATTGGTGAGCATATTGAGGGCAATTAGGATCTCATTTCAGCCTCCCAATGCACTATTGCAGCACCTCTGCAAGCAATTTCATCCTTTTGTGCCAAACATATGTATGGGTTTTGGTTCACCAATACAAGTTCCTCAAATTCTAGTACACTTTTAGTAGAGCTTGGCATCATGGTTCTGTTGAACTTTTTTTTACATACAATCATTCTTCTACATTAAGGTACTTACTCAGTGGCCATGGTTGAAAGCAATGATTATTTCATATGTTGGCTATCGAGGATAGGTTGGATGGTACTAATTACCCATTGTAGGCATATATTTTGCATCTTGTATTAGTAGCAAAAGGACTGTGGAATATTGTGCAGGGTGTTAAACATCCTAGGACATTGACAAATATAGTTATTGAAGATGATCTAGATGGTGTTGAAGATGATGATCTTCAAATTCCTTCAATTCCTTATGCACCTACCATAGAGAAAATTTGTTGGGATGACAAAGATGCTCAAGAACATGTATTGATAGCTATGTCTATCAAATGTGCCATCATCCCTCACATTCACTCCTATAAAAAAGCAAAGGATGGTTGGGATACACCTTTATATCATGCAAGAAATGAGTCTCATGTTTTCTACCTCCAAAAAGATTTGGAGAGTGAGCATATGAGTGAACGATATTTTATGGATAAATTTTTGGAAAACATCAAATTTGAAGAAGCACTTGATTTCTATTGATGAAGTCTTGCCAGATAGTTCACTTGTGCAAACTATTGTTATTGGTCTTGAGGCTCATATTAGAGCTTTGCTTCTAATCTTTGATGAATGATGCAAGGCAATCCTAATGCCTTAACATTTTAGGAGTTAGTCTCTTTTTTGTTGCAGGATGATCACTGCATGAAGAAAAGGTCCATTGTGCATGTCATATATAAAGCTCTCCTAGCTAATCAGAAGGGAAAAACTAAATGGAGCTCTCTACTAGTAAGCAAAAATGTGCTTATGCTAGATAGTCGAAGAAGGAAGACAAAGATGAGAAGAAAATAGAAAAGGAGAAATAGTTTTGCAAAAAATGTAACGGAAGTGATCATGCCATAACAAGTTTCCCAAAACTGGATGCAAAAGAGGCAAAGAAGAATGGGTCTAGAATGGTTGTTACAAAGGCCTCTACCCCTAAAAGAAATTATGCTAATCTTGTTCAAAATGAAAAACGGTCATCGACTATTATATGCAGCTATGTCGGAGCTTCTCATAAGTAGTATATGTATGCAATAGATGGAGATGTTTAGTACTTTGATAGTGAGGCAACCAAACAATGTCATATTACCTTGTAGTGCAAATTCTTCAGTTGACTTGAGTCTACCCTTATAGGAAATACTGTCATATGCACCAACGATTCCTCTAATCATGTGACGAGAGTTGGTAAGATCATTTTGACTACTATTGATGGTAGTTCTTCCACATTATGAGATGCTTTGTATGCACCAAGGATCAAGAAAATCTATTGTCTCTTTTGGCATAAGCCAAGATTGGCTTGGTTAAAAAATTTATAGATGATAGATGTACCATTCATGATCCCTCGAATGACAATGTTATTATTGTTGATATATTTAGGTAGTCATGTGTGTAAACACACTAGGACCGTCAGGACACATTTTCCCTCTTTAGGAGGTCTTTTCCCCCGGCTTGTATATACGCCTATAGCCCTACCGTGTTACTTATCTTTGTACATTCTAGTGGTAATACATTGAGTATTATGTGTCATGCTCCAAGCTTCTTCTTCTTCCTTGTGCTCTTCACATGCTTCCATAGACCTCAAACTCCAACAATTGGTATCAAAGCAGGCTGCTATTTCATCTAGGGCATTGTCGACACCCCTCTGGTCACAATCTCAAAATCACACAAAATTTGGTGAGCATACTCAGGGGGATTACGAGTTCAAAACTACTTCACTTTGTTGTGTCGAAATCCAGATCAGAGCTTTGTTTCTCCCTCCAAATGCAATATGGTAGTGCTTGTGCAGGGAATTTTATCTTTTTGTGCCAAAGATATTTAAAGGTTTCGGTTTGCCAGTATAAGTGTCTCCAAGTGTGCTATAGGTTTAGCAAAACTTGATAGGGTTGTTCTCTTCAACTTTTTCAGATACAATCATTTTTTTGCATTAGGGTATTTTGGTCAGTCGCCATGGCTCAAAGTAGTGATGTATTCCATATGTTGGCTCTTGAGGATAAGTTGAACGGTACCAATTAGCCATTATGGACTTATATGATGCATCATGTATTGGTTGCAAAAGGACTATTGAATATTATGCAAGGTTTTGAAAAACATCCTATTACACCTTCAAACATAGTTGTTGAAGGTGACGTAGACAACATTGAAGATGGCGATATTCTTCATGTTGCTATTCGTGTTGTGGTTCCTGCTACACCTACTACATAGCAAATTTGTTGGGATGATAGAGATGCTTAGGCACATGCATTGATACCCTTGTTCGTAAAATGTGCCATTATTCCTCATAGTTGCTCTTGTAGAATAGCTAAGGATGCTTTGGATACATTTACCACCTTATACCAAGCAAGGAATGAGGCTTGTGTTGCGTACCTCTGAAAATAGTTGGAGAGTGAGCACATGAATGAAGGAGATTCAATGAACAATTTTCTCACAAAGATCAAAGATTTGAAGGAGTAGTTGATTTTTGCTGATGAAGTCTTACTTGATAGTTCACTTGTGCATACTATTCTAAATGGTCTCCCAATTCATATCAAAGTTTTTCATCCAAATGCCTTAACATTTGAGAAGTTAGTCTCTGTTCTGTTGTAAGGAGATCGGTCTAGGCAGAATAGGTCCATTATGCATGTTGCATATCAAACTTTCTTGGATAGTCAGAAGGGCAAAGGTCAATGGAGCTCTTCTACTAGTAAGAAGAAATCAACTAATTCTTCACAATCAAGGAATGATGATAGAGACAAGAAGAAAACAGAAACACAGAAGTTGTTTTGCAAATTTTGTAAAGTAAATGATCAAGCCATAAAGAGTTTTCCGAAATTAGTTGTTAAAGATGCAAGGAAGAAAGAGGCTGGAATGGTTGTTGCAGACACCTGTACAACCAAAATAGAGTCTGCTAATCTTGTGTAGAATGAAGAATGGGTGCTTAATACTGTTTGCAATTTTGACCCATCTTCTCATGAGCAATGTATGTTTGCACTAGACTGAGATGTTTGGTACTTTTATAGTGGGACAACCAAACATATTACTATGTAGTGCAATTTGTTCAATCGACTTGAGTCTACCTCTATAGGAAATACTATCACCTATGCCAATAACTCCTGTTATCTTGTTATGGAAGTTGGTAAGATCATTCTAGCTACTCCTGATGGTAGTTCTTTTAGATTGTGGGATGATTTATTTGTGCCAAAGATAAAGAAGAATTGTTATGAGTTTCAACTTTCGCCAAGATTTTCTAGGTTGTGAAATTTATTGATGACAGATGTACACTTCATGATATGTAAAATGGCGATGTCATTATTGCTTTTGGCATTTTATGTCCTCAACTATATAAGATCATAGACTATGAAAAATCGATGAATGATTCAACATGTGTAGTATATGATTCTTAGACTTTGTCAAATGCAAAGCTTTGGCATGCATGCTTTGGCTATCTAAATTTTGCTAGTTTGCTATGGCTTCAAAAATCTGAAATGGTGTCATCGTGCAAACTTGGGGCACCCAATAAACATGTATGTGAAGGCTGTATTTTGGGAAAAATGCAGAATTTCTCATTCCCAAAAGATGGTTCAGTTCGAGCTACTCAAAAATTGCAGCTTATTCACAGTGATGTCTGTGGTCTTATGCAGACACCCTCTTTTAGGAACTATCTTTACTTCGTGACTTTCATCGATGATTTTTCCAAGCATACATGGGTTTATCCATTGAAATCAAACTCCGAAGTGTTTATGTTCTTCAAAAAATTTTTGGTTTTGGCTGAAAATCTATTAGCATGTAAAGTGGGCACCCTCCATTTTGATCGAGGGGGGAAATATATGTCTTCTGAATTTAATGCATTTCTCTCTGAACCTGGGATAAAACATCAGTGTACAGTGTTGTATACACCTCAACAAAATGGATTTGCTGAAAGGAAGAACAGGTCACCCATGGAGATTGCGAGGTGTATGGTCAAGAGTCAAGCTTTACCATAATTTTTGGCTTGAGGCTATTATGTGTGCAACGACCAAAATTTTCATATAGTTAGTGATGCCCTAAACGAGGATGAGAATATACTTGAGAACTCATATTGTCTGTATTCTTTGTTGAACTTGCATTTCGATCATGAATGATGCCTTCTATAAACTACGCATCCTAGTATTTGGAAGCGCTCAGAGTTGAGATGCATGCAACCCAATAGTGAAAGCAAACCCATCTAAAAGCCAATTTCATAAGTGTTATGGAACATTGAAGTGCAATACATCCTTTTGAGCTGTTCGTGGTAGTGCTTTTGGAACAAAGTTTATAATATGTTTTCTTTCAAGATAAATTATATTAAAAGAGAAGATGGACTATAAAGCACTCTCGAATGGACTGTAAACAACTCTTGCATCGACAAACAGGCTATGCTCACGTGTATAAATTAAAATTGACTTATCAAGATACGGTGATTGTGGGTATCTTGTTTCCAAAGAACTTTAAGGTCTTGCAGAGATAGAAGATTTTTTTTCTATTATGCTCTACTTTTGGATTAAAAGGTTGCATTGTGTTTTACCACTCCTAACTATGATCTTTGACTATAAGAATATGAAGATGGACAAAACCTAAGTGTTCGGGCTCGTGTCTAAACCTGTTTCCCCTTGATTTGGATTTCTACCCCCTTGATTTGCATTTCTTACCCCCTTGATTTGCATTTCTTACCCCCTTGATTTGCTGCACTTTTAACTGAGCATATCAAAGCTGGTTCACGTACAACCATCGGCTTCCCTGCTCTGTACTTAGACCTTGTACAGAAAGAATAGACCACCAACAATAGTAGAAAAAGGTATTTCGCCCCAAGTAATGTCGTCCCCGCATGTCCGAGCGTATTTCGCCCCAAGTAATGTCGTCCCCGCATGTCCGAGCGTAGGACGCCTGCAAAATGATTGACAAAAGCAAAGAAAGATGTCGTTCAAGAAGCATAATGTCACGCGGGCGGAGAGAGAGAGAGAGAGAGAGAGAGAGCTTCACCACCCGAAAGTGCTTCAACCTTCAAGTAGACTAAGGAAGTACAAGTGGAACTACAGTAAGAAAAGGTGGATGACCGAACTTTCGAAAAAACGAAACTTCAAGTAGAGTAGGAAAGTACATTAAGTTCAATGCAAAGAAAATCGGGATTGAAAGGGGGAGGGAGAGAGGGAAAGAGAGAATCAGGATTGAGAGAGAGAGAGAGAGAGACTTTCGTGTGTATCGTGTATATAGTGCTTAAATTTGATGCTCAGCCTTGGCCATCAACGAGATTGGGAGTATGTTTTGGGGTCAAAAGTGATCATATTGTAAAATTTATTCAACAAGGTTACAATCATGAACACTAAGGTTCAAAAAAAATAAATCTAACATATTTATAAGAAAATGTAAGTTAGTTAGAAATTTAATGATAAATGTTACAATTGAAAATTTATTCATATGTGAAAGAACAATACAACTCAAAAATTAATATATTTGAAAAAAATATTTAATGTAACTAAAGGTTTTTTACAATCAACACGAACTTCATTTTCTATGCTTCATGAAAATTTTCCTAATCATGTGGATGCATGCATAGTGGATGCATGCATAGGCATATCAATTTTATTTGCGTTCAAATTATTTTCGATTTCATAATCAACTTGGTCTAAATCTTTATTCTCTATCTCATGTATATGAGCATCGTCTCCACTTCCAAATATACATTCCTTGACATATGTTTCATAGGCATTGGTAAATCCTTTTTGAATGAAGCCTTTTTGAAAGCGCCAAATAATGCATCGTTCATCAAATTATGAGATGAAAATATGTAGTCTCTTTCAAACTTCCGAAGCAAATAGAATGTTTTCTGAACATGAATGTCGATCAACTTCTCTTGCTTATGATTCCAACTCTTTAAAGGCAAATATTAATGACTTGGATCAGACAAAGTACATATAACTAATGAATGTATATGAGTGTTGGACCACATGGCATACGTGGTTATTTTTTTCATGTAGAGAACACGAATAATTAGTTTGAGTTTAGCCTCCACATATTTATGGCTTTTTTTGCTGAATTCTTTAAATAATCATGCTTGCTTGTAATGGTTGAAAATTTGAAACTTGTAAGTTTCAATGCCTATATAATACTATATTTTTTTATCGTCCAAGTTCTGGGCATGAACATCATATCAATCATCATATATGTATGTATGATATATCCACCATGTGAGTTGACTCATATATATGCACTATGGGACGTGACTGATCATATGTGTCCATGATGGGACTTGAGCCATCACTGATCAATCCTTTCATAAGAGGAATAATCAATTGGAGAGAGTATGAATCAAAAACGAATATCTATGTAACTATGTGTTGATACATCTAGCAAACCTAAGTGCATTGCTAAAGTCTTGGGACTACACATCCATTCTATCTCTTCACAACAAGGATCTATATGTGAACCTATTCTAATCATTTTTGGCATAGATACTTTGAATAAATGTAAAAACAAAAGAAATTACGAATCTCGTGAAGTTAGGAGCTGAAGCCATGACTCATGTGGTAGAAAGAATCAACTCAAATCACCCCTAAAGTGTAGGATCACTTTTAGGTGAGGGAAAAATTCAAAATCAAGACATGTGTATAAATACACAAACCTTTAGTCACAAGATATGGGAGCCATTATGTGGGGCATTGAGCTACTTCAATGAGCATACATTGAGCTCATATATCTCTATCTACTCTTCTGTGCTACATCATCATTATTACAATGATCTTGTGGAATGGATTTATCTACGTGTACTTGTCCACTTTCAATAGTTTAACCTAGATTAGTTAGATTCTTGTTTCTACTATTTGTATATCAATGTTCATCATATTTGGTTTGGGGGATCTTGAGATATGAATCATAGAATGTGACTATGTCTACACATCTTCTAGATCTTGAAATGCTGGGATGAGCCCCCTGACTTGTTACAATAATTTCTCAGTTTATGGTGTATATAAATTGATGAAATAACTTTCTTTAGCTAGCTACACACTCCAATTAGATATGTGCAAAAGCTCTCTGGTCAATTCATACCAGGTTGTGAGCTCTAAGCAAATTATTGAGCACTTTTATTCCAAAAATAGAAGGTTTCTTCTTATTTCTAGTACATGCAAGTTATCTTTTTCGATGAAAAAATTTGGGAATGATGTTTGAGAGCACTTGGTAGTTCCAAATGCATTAATGTGAAGTGAAAGGAGTCTCTTAAGCATCCCTAGATTTAACATGGCAGGTATAGAGTAGGTTTTTGTGCAAAACCAACTCATCTTAGGAGCATACCCATCCATCTCCTCACATTGGTATCACAACCAATCAACATGGGAGATGGATTTCCTTCATCCATACACAAATTGGATTGAGGTAAATAATCAGCTTGGTCAATTAGAATGGAAGCTTATCTTCAAGGGCGAAACCTCTATGGTTACATATATGGGGATGAGATGATGTCAATCATCAAAATCAAAGGACAACCAACTCAAGAAGAACAAGAGAGGTTAACCACATGGTGCTTAAAGGATGCTCTAGCGAGGTCCTATATTCTTAAATTAATCTCTGACTTTTTTTACTTCCACACATGAGGAGATGCAAGACTTCAAAAGAGACTTGAAATGCTCTTGAGACATTCTTCTCATCAAGTGCCAAGGAAAGAAAGAATCAACTATGGATGGAGTTCACCACACTCAAGAAAATGCCCCAACAAAGTGTGAGTGATATTTTTAACAAAATGAACGACATAGAAGATCAAATTGGAAGCATTGGAGAAGTCATTGATGAAGAGCATATACTAAGGAAAGTGATTGGCAAAAACTACTTGATTGATGTGTGTGTGACTCTCATCCCATCCATATATGCCCTCTTGTACTCTAAAAATAGCAATGTTATGGAATAATGTAGTGTGAACATGTGGCTATCATGCAACACTTATCCCCATTACTACCAAGTACCTTAGGGTATCCTTTGAGCTTGGGACCAATGTTATGATCTCTATGGATCAATGTCTCACACTCTATCCCCCTTCTAAAGATCATTGTCCTCAATGATTCAAGGGGGAAAGTACTTGCAAACGAGAGCCTATGATTCTCAAGTAGATTTAGTAAGTGGTAATCCTCTCCACGCTACTAGATACTCCCAGATGACAGGATTCCTCAATCGCATCTGTCTCCGATCTAGTATCCTATCTCGAGAATGATTTGTGCTATAAATTTTCTTCAAAGAAACAATACCTTCTATTAGATTATCCTCCCTGCGCAAATATACTTCCAAACTTTACTAGCATGAAACATTGGATGAACTCTACAATCTAGAGGAAGCTCTAATCAGTATGCAACTTCACTTAGCTTTTTAACTATCTTTCAAGGTCAACAAAACCTTAATGAAAGCTTACTACACTTCCCTATGGAGAGTGAAGTAGATCTAGTTGGTACTTGAAGAAAGAATCTGTCTCCCTCCTCAAAGGATCTAGAGATCTCTTCCTATCAGCATATTCTTTGGCCTATCAGTGGCTAGTTGCATCTTGGCTTTAGCTATTTCTAAATTTTCTTGGAGGTTTGGTAAGAACTCTGAAGCACTAGGAAATTTCTTTGGCATGACTATCAAACTAGGAGTGCCATAGTTCATCTCAAAAGGATACATATCGGTCACCTTGTGAGGCGTATTGTTATAAGCAAACTCAACTAGTGGCAAAAAACTATCCCAATGTGTTTGTCTCTTAGACACATATGCCCTCAACATGTCCTCTAGAATCTGGTTGACCCTCTTGGTGTAACCACCTATCTAAGGATGATCAACACTACTCATTTTAGATGAGACCTTTAGTTTGTCAAATACAAACTTCCAGAATTGTTTTGTGAATCTAACATCCCTATCTAAAACTATGGAGGTCATTAACCCATTCAATCTGAAGACATGATAGATAAATAACTCTGCTAATTGTGGAGCTTCTATCGTCTCGTGCGTGGGTATGAAATGAGCCATCTTGCTCAATTTTTCTACCACAACTAGGATGGTATCCCGCTTCCTTTGGGTTCACAACAACCCTACTATGAAGTCCATGGATAATGTCCCAATTATGATCTGGAATCTATAAAGGATGTAAAAGATCTGGTGTCTTCACACTTTCTTCTTTGTTGACTTGACACATCAAAAAGGGGGTAAATTTGAAGGTGATTCTTTTAAAAACAACTCATGAGATTTTTATCTTAGTTTATCTTAAACTACTTGAGCAGTCCAATTGGAGTTTCCTTGATTGCAAGGATCCATCACTACACAAGATAAATGCGCAAAATACAAAAAATAAGTATACTTACAATCAATCTTAGGTAGGTTGGTTGTGGCTATCAGTCATATATCTTAGAGATCTGGCTCTCCACATATTCAGTAATCACCTCCCCTCATGCTAAAACTGGTAAACATATGAAGCAAAGTCTATGACTCATCGTTACCTCACATGCCATGGCTTACTTAGAACTACATCAAAACACGCCTGTCGTGCATTCTCAAAATCCAATTTTCTCTCATAGGACTAGATCTATATGGGTATCTAACTCCATCCCTAGAATCTCACTTTTAGGTATTGCTTCATCTTTTTTGGAGGTGCATACGTGCTCTAAGATGCTCTAAAGCATACCATCTAGATGGGAAATCCTAGTGCTCATGGTTCCTATGGTTTCTACTATATGTTCAACCATGTGTGTCTCTTCCGTCTTCTTTAGTCCATGACTTAAAAAGTGTAACTTTCTTTCTATGTTTTGTTTATTTTCTCTTTTCTCCTTTTTATGTTTTTATCTATGTGTTTATGTTCACTTAGAGTAAATAGTGGTAGTTGAAGCTAGAAAATCACATGCCTTTGCATAAGATAATAACAAAATCAACAAAAACTATTAGTATGATCTTTACTTGTTATGCATCAATCAACTATGCATGCAAACTTTTAAGGATTTTGAAAGAAAGTTGGGAAATAGAAAAAAATTTACCAAGTGCTCTACATGCACTTCAAGACAACTGTTATGGTGGGCACACAATATACAACCAAAATAACCAAAGATCACCACACACCCTATATAATGATCAAAGTTCTTGCGGCATGGATAAACTTACAAGAATGCTTGATGTTCTTACTTTTTCCTCGCCACACCTAAAAAGAAAACTATGCTACCATCCTACTTTTACATAAAGTGCATATATAAAGCGTATATGCTTAACATAGATGCCAAATGATGCATAAATGAGAGTACAAACGCATATATTCATAAGAAAACATATCCTAAGTATCAAAAAATCCACTTGCAGGTATGGTGTAGGTGTTGGAAATGATCACCACTTATCCCTATTGAGTCTTCAGTAGGGCTAAGTGAGGATAATTTCCTTGATCCTCCTCGTGTTGGCATCGATCTTGTTTGCAGCAGAAAGATCATCTACTGAAACATTTTGATAGTGGACAATCAACTTTGAAGCTTTGAAGAGGTGGCTGAATGTAGCCAAATGACATCTTCTAAATACTCAATGGATAGCCCTTTGAATCAACATAGCAAGTGGAATCACTCCATTTTCATAAAAATTGAGGAAATTATGCCAAACAAGGTCAGGTTATGTGCTCAAAATAGGCCCTAGGAGAGGGGTATGTGAAGAATAGCTTGTTTTTCCACTTCTCCTCTATGGTATCTTTCAAAAAAAAACCCATGCAAAGCTCCTAGATATCCCATATACAAGTGTCTCGCCGAAGAATCTTCTAGGAAAGGGAGAGAGTTTCTTCTTGCATCCTTGTCTTGGGCAGCTTGTAATAGAGTGTAGGTGATTCAAATCTCCTTGGATAGGCATACATTGGTAGGTATCTGTGCTCTCTTGAGCACTGAGCATGTGGGAGCTCCCTATACGGGATTTCGTTTCTCCTCTAAGGGATGCTTCTCCCCCTTCTTTTGACTGAAGTAACCTTTGCAAGTTCTCCCTATTGATAGGACCAACACGGGACCTGATGTTGAAGATGATGATGACTTTTCCATGCTTGAATGCGACAAAGAGTAGAGAAATCACATCGAAATTCTCCAAAGATATTTTAACAAAATCTTTGAATACCAAGTATAAGCTTGAGTCCTTAAATCTCTCCAAGTAAAAAGGTTGGAAAATAAAAAAACATAAGAATATTGTATGTGCAACTCACCTCGTATCCTTTATGTCCTCTTGCACTTGAAATAGCAATGATCTCAAACGCTCTACTGTGGATTTGTGGCCATCATGCACACTCATTCCCATTACCTTTCAAGTACCTTAGGATATCCCCCAAACTAGGGACTTTGTGTATGGCTAGCCCTTGTCCTACACACACATGTGATGGTGATTGTAGCTAGACCAATGTCTAACAACTTTAGAATCCATCTTCTCTTTTAATATGATTGCTCTTGATAAAAAAATCATAAACTTTGTTCCAAAGGAACTACCACGAATAGCCCAAAGGATATATTGCACTATAATGTTCCATAACACCTATGAGATTGGTTCCTAGATGAGTTTGTTTTCACTATTCAGTCACAAACATCTCAACTCTGAGCGTTTCCAAATACTAGGATGCGTAATTTTTAGAAGGCATCATTCATGATCCAAACGAAAGCTCAACACAGAATACAGACAATAGTATTTCTCAAGTATATCCTCATCATCGTTTAGGGCATCACTAATTATACGAATTTTTGGTTATGGATTTACGAATGGAAGAAACTCGATAGATTATTTATAATCTTGCTATGTTTTTTACTACATTTGAATGCTTGTTTTATTAAGATGGAAATTATCGAAAGGATGATAAGGTTTGCATATGCTTTAGTGGGTGTTTGTTGTTCAAAATGAAGCTCCAACCATAGGATCTTACAGTGAATTTGTTAAGGAAAATTAAAGTTGTTTTTACTTTAATGTTTATTATTTAACCTTGTGAAATAAATTTTACTATGTCCACTTTTGACCGCAAGGCATCTCCGAATTTTGGTGATGCCAAGGCTGAGCATCAAATTTCAAACATCTATACGGAATACACACGAAGACTCCCCCTCTCTCTCTCTCTCCTTCTCTCTCTCTCTCTCTCAATCGTAATTCTCTTTCAATCCGAATTCTCTTTGGAATGAACTCAATGTACTATTTTACTATACTTTACGATTCGATTTTTTAGAAGCTCGGTCATCTATTTTTTTCTTCCAGATGTTTTCTTATTCTACTTCCACTAATACTTTCTTATTCTACTTGAAGTTGTAGAATTTTCGGGTACTGAAGTTTTGTGCGCTCTCTCTGTCTCTCTCTCTCCATTACGAAATCTTTCTTTGCTTTTATCAATCACAATGCGGGTTTGCCGGGACGACATTCATCGGGTCTACTCGTTCTGGAGGAGCTCTAAGTACTGAGCTCGTACAGAAAGAGACGCAGCCTGGGTATGGTGAATGGCAGAGCCGGCAAGCCGATGGTTTTACGTGAACCACAAGCCTCTACATCCAATAAATAAATCTTTTTCATTTTGCTTTTGCAGGAGGCATTTTGCTTTTAGTGGAGGCATCTCCGAATCGCAGGACTCCAGTGGCTTCCGGAATGCATCTCCAAATATCCAAATGCTACCCCAAAAAGGAATGCAGCCAATAGATTTTCGCAAGTTATCCTTTCCTTCTTGTTTTCATATGCGCCTCTGCCTACTTGTCTCGAATGATACTCCCCTTTCTAAATAAAGGACCGCGATTGAAAGCCTAATTATATATTGATATTATATATATATATATATTGATATTATATATATATATATATATATATATATATATATATATATATATATATATATATATATATATATATATATATATGTATATGTATGTTCACACGCACATATATATTCTTACAGACATAATGCACATGCATACGCATACATATGCACATGATGAATGCAATCACATGAGTCCACACACGTGGATGCTTATCATCGCACATTCATATGCACATGTATAAATTCAATTTTTTATGCATATACATGAACATACATGATCGGGCATGCACGTGCATTCTTAGGCGTGCACATGTAGCACACATAAGGAAGCACACAGAAGCACATAGATACCCATGCATGTAAGCACACATGTGAAGAAATATATACATACTTTTATGTAATCACGTAGACATACATGCACACATGCTCTAATTTTTTTATGCAGGTACATGAAAATTCAGAGTCAAGCTAATATATGATCAATACAAAACAACCTGCATAACATCAAAACATCAAGCAATGAACAATTGAACTGTTCTACAAGTTTCGATTTCACCAAGGTCAATTTTATTGGCATCTTCCCATAGAATTGGATCTTGATGTAGTCTTGTTATAAATCTCTCCCGTACTTTCTCATAGCTTCGCCTATTTGACCTGCAAAAGTAGCACACACGCTGATTTTCTTTAGATTTTACATACCTCTAGCTTGAAGTGTAATTGGTTTTTTCGGACTTGAATTCAAATCATGACACATCGGTATTGCTTTGGCATTTATTGTCTGGTGCGTCCTCGAAAGCTCTTAGGGGTTGTGAGGCTTTTTCCTCAAGACCCTCAATGTATAATATGCCGACCGTGGGAAAGAACAATGAGTGTCATCTCGGTTCTGTTGCAAAAAGAAAACTTTCTCCTTGAAGCGGCTTCACAAAAGAAGGCGTCGAGTAGTAGGATTGAATCATGCAACCGCTTCTCTCAGTTCATTGCTTAGGAAGGTACTACGATGGATCCTGAAGGCATTGTTGAAACAGGCATGTCAGAACACATGAAATAGAAATAAAATTGAAAGATGATTCAGGTAGAGTGGATCACGTGTAGCAAATATGATTCAGAACACATGTCAGAACATATGAAATAGAAATAAAATTGAAAGATGATTCAGGTATAAGAACCTTCCCAACTTCTGTATCGTATGCGATAAACAGAGACACTTCGGAAGAGACTGTCCCTTGCATGAACAAAGAAACCCATCGATAAACACAAGGTTTGATGTTGAAGTCTCTGATAACATTGTCCACAAATTTCTCAAGTATTATTTCTAGTTCATAATTTATGTTCATTATTTATTGAGTTTTGAGAAAACCTTATTGATGTATCTCATTGGGATTATATTTTGTAGGGTTCTACTCCAAAAATGTGAAGAGCATGTTACAAGGAAAGTATTTATTTTGGATCCAATTGTGACAAATGCATTCTGCACAAGAATAGAGAAATTGATCACTTCCTCAGAAATTTCACAATGCATGTGCAATATATTATTTATCGATGTGTTGAGACGTAAGTTTTAATTGTTCTTAGACTTTATATTCATCCTTTTTTAAGTGTAAACTTTCATTAACAAGTAGGGCTTACCATTTTAGGGCTCTTTGGAGTCTAATTATAATTCACTTTATTCAATACCTAGCTTTGTCTATGAATTCCCTAAAAACAGAAGATTGCAATTGCAAACTATAAATTACGGTGCATTTTTATTTATCACCTCAACTTTGTGCACTTTTCTATCACCTCATTGCCATGAAATTTGACATTTTTCAAACTTTGTAGTTCTGCAAAGTTTAGAACATGCACCTTGATTAGAAAATATCTAGAAATTCCAAAAACGAATGAAGAGGAAAATTTACTTATATGCTAGTAGTTATGCCATTGTAGAAGGATTCTACATCATGTGGATGGAGAGTGATGCAGGTGCTACAACATTCTTAGAGCACAAATTATATAGTCCTCATCTAAACCTTTTTGAATATGTAGATGTTTGGATCTATTCGATGAATGAAAACAAAATACAAAACATTTTGAGGGATGCTATATGTATATATAATCTAGGTTTGCCTCCACCACCAATGGGGAAGAAGAAGCATGATAAGAAAAGATCTCCTCCTATTCAGTATCCTTTAAACCATGCTCCAAAGGAAAAGCACAAAGATAAAGGCTTGAAGAAAGAAAATCATAAGAAGTCGAAGTAAATATACAATTCTCCCTATTTACAATTAGCACTAGTTAGAAAGCCCATGTATATTGAACATATGTTGCAAGATAAAGATATTCTAAAGCTCTATTTTATTTAATAATAATAATAATAATAATAATAATTATTATTATTATTATTATTATTATTATTATTTATATATTCTATACAAAACGAGACCTTGAGAGAATTGTATTTTTAGAATGATGCAACACTATCCTGATCCTAAGGATAATATATGAGATGGTTTTTTCTAAGTTGACATCACTATTTCTACTTCTATATCTTGATGTCCTTCAATTATCTCAAGTTGACTAGAACATTAGGGCAAAAAAGGGCCCAAAAAGGGCCATGTAAGGATTTCAATTAGTTGTGCTTAGTCTTGATTAAAGTTGTCAAATCCTTTAAGAAATTTCGTGTAAGTTCATTTAAAACATATCTTATGCAAATTTTGAAGAGAGAGAAACTCGTATAATAATCATGAGAAGTTTATACCGTCGCTTATACCGATGCTTATACCATCGCTTATACTGACGCTCATATCGATGCTCATACCGACGCTCATACCGATGCTCATATCGATGCTTATACCGATGCTCATACCCACGCTTATACCGGCGCTTTGGTTCCGACGCCTACACTGACCCTTACACTGACGTCGGGGCAAAATCGCGCCCGTTCATTTTCCTCGGTAGAAGCCTTGGTATACGGCGGATCTGTTGTAGTGGACGACAAGAAAATTATTCCAAAGGGCTCTTCATCCTCTTGAAGTGGATGGATTGCGAAAGGAAGGCAAGAAACATATCGACATATGGACAGATGGATCTGTCTATCCAATTGATCCACAAACTGGAAGGTATCCCCCTTTTCGTAATCTTCATGATCTGATTAGATTTGTAGGAGATGGTGAGGATGGTTTACGAGGCTATTGTTCAAGGCTCTAGGATATTTCAAGGAATTATGTACAATACATAAACTATCTACAAAACACACTATGTCAAAAGGATTTACATATGAGGGAGCTAGAAAACAAATTATCCACTTTATCTTCTCAGTTAGAGTCTTTTTAAAAATGAAAGAAACTCCTATATGTTTGAGAATGTGGTCAAAACGAGTAAAACCTTTTTTAGATTTGACTCAAAAATCTGGCTAGGAAAAGAAAAGAATGAAAATTGTTAGAAATCATGTGACAAATGTGCTAGGTTTCAATATGTCGAGCAGTTTTGAGCACGTACATTTCTGTAATGAAATTTTGAGTCAAAATGATGTTTTAAGACTATTGAAACTGAGTGAAAATACATGCTTGAAACGCTTTGTTTTTCAAAAACTCATGACAGAAATGAATCTGTTACTAGAACCATCTCAAATTCAGAAGATTTGTGATAGCGTCGGAGTAAGTAGGAAAGGTTATAGAGAAATTTCAAAAATTTTGTGTGAGTTTTTAAAATTTAACAAAGTTAGAAGTTTTGGATTGCCTAGACCCCAAAGTTTCGGCTCTGCTTGAATAAAAAGATCACATTAGTATTTGGTGAATATAAACATACTCACGATAACATGCTTTACGAAGTAGGAAAACAAAAGTTACATTTAACTTACAATGCATTGAACAACATATGGATAGATATTATAAAACTTCAAACATACATGGTTTAGTTCTATAATATAAAAGAACATGAATGTTCTGGTCTATTGAAATTTGTAATCAAACTTGATGAAGCTGAGCTTCAAAAACATCAAAAGATGGAGAGAATAAGTATTGCACTGATGAACAAAGCTTTGGACTATAGCCTTGGGAAATTGGATACTCCATCTCTCAAAGTACAATCAGAAATGGAGTTATGGTGGGTTGGCTGTGCTCAAGTTCCATGTGAGAGCCATAAAACACTTAAATGGTTATTCTCACAGACAAACATTCCAAATGTTATCCAAACACATCATGCAGGAGAATTGTTGAATGTCAAAGACTACGGGAACTTTCAAGTTGAGTGGCAATTGAGTGGAGACCTAAAGACGCTCAAATGCATGTTTGGTATAAGTGGGGGAGCAAATTCTAAGTACCCTTGCTTGTACTGCATGCAAAGCCCAGACACAAATGGATGGATTGCTAGAGCTGAGGCTGAAGAGGTTCTTTCCAGAGAAAATGTTATTCTTCATAACTACTCATCTTCTTCAATGATTTGGGATCCCATACTTCCAATAGCATTGACAAATGTACACATATGTACACTACATGCAGAGTTAAGAATCATTGACAAGTTGGTCCGTCTTCACTTGGATTATGCATATTCTATCAAGCCTACAACTCTTGCAGATGAGTGCATAAAAAATGTGAATGTTTTCTTTCAGAATTGGGATTTCATGGTGGTGATGTTCATCTAAGAAAAGATCCAAATCTTTCACAAAATACAGGTGATGTACTACAGGATGTCTCAATGGGAGGTGCAAAGTAAAGCAGATTCTTCAGCAACCATGATGACAAACAACTAAATGCCATGTGGAATTGTTGGAAAAAATTTTGTGAGGTCACGACTAATGTAAAAAGCAAACGAGAAATAGCAAAAAAGAGAATGGAGGTGTGGGTCAAACTAGATAATATTTTTAAGATCATGAGGCAGCAGGTAACATCAAAAAGTTATGCGAGAGATTTCAGAAAGGCGACCACAGAGCTTATAGAAACCATCATAGAGGCATGGGGTGCCAAAGACATAACATACTACTTGGTGAGTTCCAAAGATGTTTTATTCAATTTATTTAATTTTAATTGAAATAAAGATTTAATGAGATTCTTCTGCTCTTCTAGCATATTCTTCTTGTGCATGGTGCATTCTTTGCAGAAAAAGAACCACTTGCCATGTGGAACACCCAAGGCATGGAAAAATCTCATTATCAAGCAAGAACAAGCTTCTTTAGGTGTACAAGGAAAGGAGGAGGAGTAACAAAGAGCAATGCCTTCAGAGAGCTTTTTGATTCGTTCTTTAGAAGATAATTACAAAGGACCTCATGGCAAATATAATAAGAAGGATATGACTATCAGAAGACAAAATCATCATGTATCAATATCACAAAATGAAAAAGGCTACATTTCAAACACAGCTTTAATATTTGCAATGTCTTTTATTTCTTTGAGAAATGAAGTTGTCATGTGTGTACATTTCATGATATATTAAGCTTTGAAAAGAATAAGTCTATTACCATCAGATGACTTTGACTAGAGAATAGATCATGGATCAATAACAATTAATACTAGGCCATGGATCACTTATATCACATTGGGTAATTTCTGTATATGTACGTTTGTTGAGATATAGAATTTGAAAAGTGAAGTCATTCCTTCAGCCTGTTTAAAGAGCTTGGCTCTGGCAAATCACCTCTATATCCGAGGAACTCTTTTCTCCTGTATCCAGCAATACTTTTTAAATCTGACACCCCTGCAACCATTGCATAGCTTGAAAAACAAAGAAAGTACCCTGTCCTTGAAGCATTGAGTCCTGGGGCATATCCAAAAATTCTGAATCTAGCTGCTCTTTCAAGCAGGAAAACTCTGAAAGCATTAAAGGGTATTGGAGTAAAACCCATGTATTTTGATAGAGTCCTCAAGCAGAACAATGCAAAGTCTGGCTCCTCACTATAGTGCTTGTGAATAACACAAAAAGTGTATGGGTTCAAGTGTGGAAGATAGTGGATAATAGAATGAATATCCACCTTTGCTTTTCCTTTCTCTTCTATGGCTTTTCTTGTTCTCTTGCCCCTGCCAAGGTAATTGTCTTCATCCAATAAACTTAACTATGGTCAAAATGAAAAACAAGGTCAGATGAAGTGCAAGCACACTTTAGGAGTCATGAAAAGTAACTTGAAACAATTAGACATAAAGAAAGAGACACGACTGATGCAAGAGATTAGGGTCTTTAGAGAAATTCAGACAGTCGTTATCGCTTGCATCGGTCGCCATCAATATCTCTTTGCAAACTACCTAGAAACATGTTATGTTTGCTTAATGAGGGGAATTCTTACAAGCCAGATATGTATTATCAATGCTACATGCAACTCCTAGACACGGCCAATACAAACGATAAGGCCCAACGAAAAATATCCGATGGGCCTTATCGCTTGCAATGGTCGTGATCGATTTCTGACACTTCTAATGGAGATCTTGGACAAATCCGATACAAGCTAGAGATTTTGCATCAGTCCCATCTCATATCGTTAGCTTAAAATTCTTGAGAGCATAGTTAACTCTATACCTTGCCGTCATCTTCCTCAAGTCCAAACACGATCGATGCGAGCGGTGAGGCCCATTGGAAAATATCTGATGGGCCTTATTGCTTGCATCGATCGTGATCAACTTCTCACAGTCTAAACGGAGACCTTGGAGAAAACGGATTGTCGCATCTCATCTCCTTTGCCTAAAAATCATGAGAATATATTTTACTATATACCTTGATGCTAGAGATTTTGCATCGGTCCCATCTCATATCCTAAGCCTAAGATTCTTGAGAATATATTTAACTGTATACCTCGACATCATCTTCCTCAGGTCCAAACATGATGATGCAAGCGATAAGGCCCAACGGAAAATATCTCATGGGCCTTATTGCTTGCATCGGTTGTGATCGACTTCTCACAGTCTAAATGGAGACCTTGGAGAAAACCGATTGTCGCATCTCATCTCCTTAGCTTAAAAATCATGAGAATATATTTTACTACATACCTTGACCTCATCTTCCTCTTCAAGTCCAAACACGACCGATGCAAGCGATAAGGCCCAACAAAAAATATCCGATGGGCCTTATCGCTTGCATCGGCGTGATCGATTTCCCACTAAAAATGGAGATCTCGGACAAAACCTTAAATTCATAAGAATATATTAAACAACATACCTTGACCTCATCTTCCTCCTCAATGAGCTCTTTTGAGTCAATACAAATTGTTCCTTTGTCCTCAGCAACATCCAAGAATAAATAGCCGCGCCCAAACGAGTATAGTCCAAGTTGCTTCTGATGCTCATCAAACTCTTCATCAGCAAGTCTTGGCTTCTTTGAGATAGCTTTCTCAAAGCATTTTGAAAGAGCTTGTGATGAATCTTTGAATTCTTCATTAGACAAATCCAAATCAAGACACAAAAATTCTTCTTTTCTTTCTCATTTCTTATTGATGAATCTCCTTGCAACTTCTTCTGACTTAGCTATAGCTGCAAGGCAGTAGTCCTCCCTTAGATTGAAAAGTTCCTGAATGTAAAATAGAGGTATAAAATCTTTTTCAGAGATAAAGTAAAAAGGTAGATTTGGGAGAAGGAGGGACTTCTGAGACACTTCAACTTCTTCAATTGGCTCCCTTATTGCAGTTTCTGCTTTAAAAGTGGCCACATCAAAACCTTTGACCTGCTCTTCTTCTTCTTGGAGATTGATATCCTCAACAATCTCCATGACACCTTTCATAGTTTTTGAGCTTCCCACAAGTGTCAGCTCTAAGAAAGGCTCGTCTTCAAAATGAACATTTTCCTCCTTTTCAAGTGAGATGTGATCAAGCCATATCAAGAAAAGCAATGTTTAAAGGGAGCAAGCGGCAATTCTTTTCATGCTTTGGGCATAAATCAAGCTTCGATGGCAAAGGGGATATCCTTTTGCATTTTCTTGTGATTTTTGCCCTATCTATTGGATCCTTCCCAAAGATGTGAGGATGAACATAGGTTTTCTAAGAAATAGAAAGGATCTTTCCATTGATCAACCCCAAGAAAATCTCCCACTCATCCTTAAGAAAGCTTTTTTATTTCTCTAGGAGTTTTTCAAAATCAATTTTGGGGTTGAATATCATCATTGCATCACGAAAATAATCTACAGTTAAACCCTCTTGAACCATGAAATCAAGAAGTTTCTCTGATGGAGAGACACTAAGGATCTCATTCATTCCCTCCATCTTAGCTGCAGCTTCTCTTGTATGTCTATGAGGAGAACAGAACGGCTGCAAGCCACTAAAGCGAGTCAATGTAGGTCAAATGGGGAAAAGCGCTTGTATCGATCATTTTGGGGATGAAAGAAAAATATGCATGTAAATGAGACAAATTCTCTGAAGGTTCAAAATTTGAGTTTGTGAAGGAAGTAGCTATTTATAGGCGAGGAGGGAGGAAGTAATGGTTGAATGATGTGGACCAATCATTGAGTGCCATGTGGCAAAGGGTGGCTGATTCAACAGATAGATGACATGGACCAATCAAATCATGCCACATGGCAAAAGACATTGGAATTTACAACGGCTATATGATGTGGACCAATCATGGCATGCCACGTGGCACCAATGGTCAGCTCACTTCTAGGACCTATTTAAGCTTCCCTATTCATTTCTTTCATTTTTTTTGTCAACACTTTCCAAGCGTCGAGGCTCCATTGCCACCAAGTTTTTAAGCTGCTTCTTCACAATTTCTATAGAGAGCGCTCTCTGCGTAAGGTAATATGGACACGACCGATCCAAGCGATCAGGGTACATCCAAGATTTTTGGATAACCCTAATCGCTTGGATCGGTCATGTTTCCTAAATGGCATCTAGTCCTTGATCATAGCTTGCAAATTATAGTTTTGTTAGTGATGCTTGAGTATTATGCATTGTTACCTATATTTGAACTTGTATTTATTGAAATTTGATGATGAATTCAGGGACGACCGATGCAAGCTATTAGTGACATCCGGGCATTTACGGATGACCCTTATCGCTTGGATCGGTCGTGATACTTGAGTATTTTGCATTGTAAGATATATTTGAACTATTATTGATTGATATTTGATGATGAATTCAAGGACGACTGATGCAAGCAATAAGGGACATCCAGGCATTTCCGGATGACTCTTATCGCTTGGATCGGTCATGTCTCTGACAGTGGAAAGAGTCATTGATCATAGCTTTTTGAGAGTAAGTTTCCACTTTTCCTAATTCCTGGCCTAAAGACTCTCATTTTGTGCAGAATATGGATAGGACAGCAAGGAAGTTGTACCCTGAGGGTCAGGACCAAAATGCCCAGGAACAAAATGCCTAGGGGCAAAATGTCCAGGAGCAAAATCCCCATAAGGTTCAAGCCTATGTATCAGACAAGCCTTCAAAAAAAAGGGTCAAGTACCATGTAAAGTCCTTGAGGGAAATTAGAAGAGCTCAAAAGTCTGTGGAATTGTTGATCCCTAGACTTTCCATTTATGAGAGTTGTCAAGCAAATCTCAGCCAACCTCTGTTCTTTGATGAAGACCTCATCCTTTATCAATGTGAGGTGGCAAACTCAAGCACTGCTATGCCTGCAAGAAGCTGCATAGGACTTTGCTATTGATTTTATGAATGATGCCTATTTATGTGCTGCTCATTCTCATAGGGTAACACTAATGGCGAAGGATTATGTTATTGATTCAAGATTAAGATATAAATTTGATAAATCTATGGTTCCTATTGATCATCATGATAAAAATTCTTCGATATTTTAAATATACCTCGAGCTCAAGCACCCAAAACAACAATTGTCATTGAAGAGATCAACCCTCACGTCACTCATGATCATGAAACTAGAACTGCAGCAAATAGTGAGGAGGAGAGGAAAAAGCAGGGATTATTTACAGAGGAAAATGTCATCTTAACCTAGATTCAAAAGTTACATAAAGCAAATAAAGAGCTCCTTAAGAAAGGAGATGGGCAGATAATAGTTAATGTTGCAATGCCATGGCAAAATGAATGGTTTCTTGACGTTAGACATGAAGACAAAAAAATGTTGAGGGAGCTTCATGTTGAAATATAAGATAGTGTGGTCAACATTTCACTCAGGTATATCTAGAGGCCTTAAAGTGCTCTTGTTTTGCTTAATTTTCTAGTTCCTTAACTGAATTTGTATTTCTTGATTTGTAGGGTTCTTCTTCAACAATGTGAGGAAGCAGTTCAAAGAAAAGTATTTATTTTAGATCCTTTGGTGACACAGTGTTTTTTGCATAAACATGGAGATGCCAAGTCCTTTCTACATAATTTTACAGAAGAGGTAGAATGTTATTGAAAAGTAAGTATTCATCTTCATTTTGGAAAGATATTTGTTTCATCTAAGAAATTATATTTACATGCAACTCATTGACAGGGGCCATTGGAGTCTGATTATTATTGACTTCAATGCATATCAAGCTCTTTTCCTCAATTCTCTTCAATCACAACATGGGAATTGCAAAGTGTAAGTTGCTATACATTTTGTTGTTTCTCTAGTTAAAAGCCATGCCATTAATTTTGATTTTTACTTTACAATGTAGTGCTGCAAAGCTTCTCAAGATGCATATTGATCAGAACTTTCCTGGAATTGCTAAAATGAATGAACAAAAGCAATTTGGATACATACAAATTCATGTATCATTGTAGAGAGACTCAACATCATGTGGTTGGAGAGTGATTGCAAATGCTGTAATATTCTTGGAAAAAAGGTTTTACAGTCCGGAATTGAATTTATTAGACTACCCAGATGCATGGATCATCTTGATCAGAGAGAGAGCAATAAATGGCATCATGAAACATGCAATCTGCCCCAATGATCCAGACTCACCGCCACCCCCTCCACCTGATAAAAAAAGTCTGAAGATAAAAAGAAAGGGCTTCCTCTTCACTCACCATTAAAGCATGGGACCAATAAAAAGAGTCAAGCTGAAAACTCCAAAAAGGGACAAAAGCAACAGAGAGAACAGGGCTCCAGTAAGGATAAAAAGGGTTGAATCATTTTTGAGTCTTAGATTGAAATCTATTGTAAAACCATCAAAGGTTGGAAGATTTATTTATGTACAAATTGTATGTACTTATGCAAATCTTCATCTAGAAGATGGTCATTGTAACCATATTTACTTTCCTTTACAATATATATATGCCTTAAGAAATATACAGTTGTATTGAACCTCTTGAGAGTTAAACAAAAGTTCATTGCATGGTCCAATTTAATTTGTTCATGTCACAAATATGAATGCATTGTGGGTTTCTTACTTCATTCCTATTGGAAAGTTTAAATTGGGGAAGATACAGAAGAATATAAAGAATTAAGAGGACACGACCGATACAAGCGATACGGGGAATCGGAGAATTTCGGATTGCCCCTATCGCTTGCATCAGTCGTATTATCCATTTGAACATAGGATCCCCTTTTAGCAACCTTGCATGAGATGAGCTGTTGCTAGTTGTTTTTATACTCATGAGTCAAATCTTTACGCAAGATCACTTGTTGAAGTCTCTCGTGGTAGTTTGCTAACACGACCGATCTAAGTGATAAGGGCCATCCGACAAGTTCAGATCGCACTAATCGCTTGCATCGATCGTCTTCTCTTATCTTGTCTCCTCTGTTTTATGACTTAAGTCATGCTCTTCATATTTTGAAATATCAAACCTTGGATTGGAATTTGCACAAGGTTCTCCACCCTCTCTTATATTACTTGTTATGTGTACCATGATATTTTCTCTTGCATTACTTGAGGACAGAAAACATGGATAGAATCAAATTATTTAATTGAGACTAATGTGCACCTTTGATAGACTATAATAATTAAATTGAAATTAGATATTGAATTCTAGATCTCTTTTTCATCTAGAATTAACTTATGCAAGTTCCTGTATAATTATTTCTTAGTTGGAACCTCATCTGAATGTTAAGATTAAACAAAAAAATTGCCAATATGAGTTTAGATGAAGGGGAGTAATTGAAGTCATCAATTCACTCCTGCAAAAAAAAATCAATGGAAATATGAATAAAGGACCTAAAAAATATCTAAGTATGTCTTGGTTTATATTCTTATCATTGTACAATAAGAACCTCATCAAAATCTTAAAAGTAAATTAAAAAATGCAAATATGAATATAGACATTTAAAATTCATAATTTAACACACATTCTTTGTCACCATTCTACAAAGAAAATTCAATGGAAGTATCAATAGAAGCTTCTATTAGAGGAAGATACATTATGTAAGAATGTCAAGGTTAACTTGTTACAATCTTAAGGGTTGGAACTTAATCACCCTTGGTGGCAGGCAATGCAAGATAATGATTTCTCTGATCTAATGTTAACTATTGCATCATCAATTGAGAATCTACACTGAGATGATACCTCATCAAGGTATTCTAGGAGCTCCCTTACATTTCTGAGATTCCAATTTGTAGTGACAATTATTTTCCTTGATTGAAAATCTAGATGAATCAATACTTCTAACTCAAATTCTGGACAACTCTCCTTTGAGTCCAAGGCTATCCAAAGTCCAAGCTTCTTTTTCCACGTTCTATAGTCATATCCTAGAACCAGAGATTTTTGACATATCTGATATGAGATTGAAAGAGAATTGGGACTAACTTTACATAAAATAATGTCACTTAGCTTGTCCTCTCCATGCATATTCTTCTATCAACCCCTCTATGCTCTAATCACTATCCTAACGCCTATTTCCATCAAACCTCGATCTGATAACTCTGGCATGCTCGCCACAAGCTATCATTGACTTCAGAATGCCGCTACCATTCCTACTCATACTCTCCACCTGAGGTGCTCTACTCACTATACTCTTCTCTAGCTCACTTTCTAATGCATGTCCTCTCTCCATTCCTTCATGTCTCAAAATCCTCTTTTCACAACCACCTTGGTTTTCCTTATTTCTTCCCTTCAAGAGGTTTTCCTTTCGATCAACAAATTCCTTACTATAACTATCGTGGTCCAAACACCACTTTTCTCTCCTCAATCCACCTTTGCCCTCATGGTCTCCCTTGCATCTATCTTTGCTCATGGTGTCCTGTACTCTCTTTGTGCCATAAGACAAATGACTATCTTGGTTCCTTATCAACTTTTGATGCTAATTTTGATTACGAAATCGAGAAGAGCTGCTCTCATTCTTCAAAGAGTTTCCTCTCCTTGCACAATAATCAACTACGTGGCTCACTTTCTTCTCTTTCTCCATGGCTCCCATTTCTACTATCTCTTCTCTGTTTGTCGTGGTATCCTCTTGACCTAATAAAAAACATGCACCATTCTTCAACAATTTCCTAACTTTTCTTTCTCACTTCGAAGTTACTTCTTTCAACTCAACCTTAACATCCCATTCTTGTGCATTTGATTCCTTCATCCCCGGGCATATATCCTCAAGCTCCATTTCCAAAGCTTTGAAATTTTCCCTCATATGCCCTATTTCCACTATGGTGGTCAATTCAAGGTCTGATCCCCTTCCGAGGATTTTTCCCTCTAGATGTTTGTTAGTTTCAGCTTCCTTTGGGTCTATGTGCATTGTATAGCACTCAACCTCACTTGCACCTACCAACCATCCTAGTAGTTCCTGATCAGAATTGTCTTTATAGAACAATGGATTTTGATACTCTTTCATTTTCGTGTCTTGATTCTTGGAGAGCTGCAAGCTAACCCATCTTGAAGCAGATTCTTGTAGGTATCTGTGTTCAAAGAAAACCTAACTCATGTCATTTCTTGCCTTACCTTCGCCCTTGCTTTGTTTTCTATCTCATCGACTGTTATCGTCTTCTTCTTGTACGTCAATTTTAGAGATACTTGGATTTGAATCCGATCAGACTTTGGCCCTATTGTAATCAAACCCGTGCACCAATCGTGCACACATTCAGCTTGCATTAGCCATGGCTGTCCTAGTAAGATCAAGAAAGTGGCTTATGAAGTCCTTGGCCTTATGATCAGATAATCGACGCTAAATTCGAATCCTCCCATAACTCTGCATAGATTCTTTAGAAGAATAGTCGGCTTCACTTATGTTTGCTCTGCGATTCTTAGGGACATGAGAGTTTCTTCCATGTGGTTTAGGCTAAGAGGCTTCATCATGTACTCTGTCATCAGATTGATAGCTTCTCCACTATCCAACTGAGCACCTGGGACTACATATCCCTTAATCTCAACTGTCACAATCGGAGCATTGGAATTGATTTGTGTTATGATACTTTGAATAAGACCTTGGACATCTTTTTTGCGTCTCTTCTTATCTCAATCTTTCCTTGACTTCTTGATATATTCATTGTAAAACTTTTGATGATACTTTTGATCGTGAAATCAAGAAGAGATGCTCTCATTCTTCAAAGAGTTTCCCCTCCTTGCACAAGAATCAACTACATGGCTCACTTTCTTCTCTTTCTCCATGGCTCCCATTTCTACTATCTCTTCTCTGTTTGTCGTGGTTTCTTCTTGACCTAATGAAAAACATGCACCATTCGTCAACAATTTCCTAACTTTGCTTTCTCACTTCGAAGTTACTTCTTTCAACTCAACCTTCGCATCCCATTCTTGTGCATTTGGTTCCTTCATCCCCGGGCATATATCCTCAAGCTCCATTTCCAAAGCTTTCAAATTTTCCCTCATATGCCCTATTTCCACTATGGTGGTCAATTCAAGGTCGGATCCCCTTCTGAGGATTTTTCCCTCTAGATGTTTGTTAGTTTCAGCTTCCTTTGGGTCTATGTGCATCGTATAGCACTCAGTCTCACTTGTGCCTACCAACCATCCTAGCAGTTCCTAATCAGAATCGTCTTTATAGAACCGATTTTGATACTCTTTCATTTTTGTGTCTTGATTCTTGGAGAGCTGCAAGTTGAACCCATCTTGAAGTAGATTCTTGTAGGTATCTATGTTCAAAGAAAACCTAACTCGTGTCATTTCTTGGCCTACCTTCTACCTTGCTTTCTTTTCCATCTCATCGATTGTTATCATCTTCTTCTTGTCGGTCGATTTTGGAGATACTTGGATTTGAATCCAATCAGACTTTGGCCCTATTGTAATCAAACCTGTGCACCAGTCGTGCACACATTCCTCTTGCATTAGCCATGGCTGTCCTAGTAAGATCCAGAAAGTAGCTTCTGAAGTCCTTGGTCTTACGATCAGATAATTGACACTAAATTCTAATCCTCCCATAACTGTGCGTACATTCTTTAGAAGACCAGTCGGCTTCACTTGTGTTGGGACCGCCATTCTCAGGGACATTGAAGTTTCTTCCATGTGGTTTAGGCCAAGAGCCTTCATCATGTACTCCATCATCAGATTGATAGCTTCTCCACTATCCAACTGAGCACCTGGGACTGCATATCCTTTAGTCTCGACTGTCACAGTCGGAGCATTGGAATCAATTTATGTTATGATACTTTGAATAAGACGTTGGACATCTTTTTTGTGTCTCTTCTTATCTCGAGCTTTCCTTGACTTCTTGATATATTCATTGTAAAACTATTTCCTATATGCAAGAGAACATCTCAGTAATGTACCAATGTCCATCATGACTTCTGCTTCAACCAACAATTTTACAATGTCAACTTCATATGAGCTTTGTCTTTCTTTATGACCTTTCAGGGCCTTCAACCTCATAGGGAATGGGGCAAAACCTAGCACGAAATTCTTTTCCACTAGTGGGAGTACTTCCACTTCGTCACCTTCTTCTAGCTCTGGCTGCCCAGAGGTTCTTCTACTCTTTCCTCTACTTCATTATGCTTAGATGCTTTTCCTTTTCTAGCATTTTCAATTTTTTGCTCCACATCCTTTTTCAAATACTGTTGCGTTCGAGTGACCACTACCACAATTGGCTCTTTTCGTGCATCCTTGCCATGGTTAACATCTACAAAGTGCATTGATGAATTGGATACCTCCTGAGGATTTGGCATTTTAAACACCACTCCAATCATGGGAACTTGTTCTTGAACTCTCGGAGTGGAATGCAGTTGGGTCTCCACATTGTTCGAAGAGGACTCTACTGGCCCTTTTCCTTTTTTGATATCAACTATTATTTTTGGACATTTGTCATCAAAGTGGCCCTCTCCATTGCAGTATCTACATATTGGAGTGTACTCATCCGGTTTTTGTTCATTCCGATAGACTCGTGCTATGTGCCCGTCACCTCCACATTTCCAACATTGAATTGGGGTTTTTCTCTAGTCTTGTGCTCCCCTTTAAAGATAGTTACCTCCTTGACCATGAGCACCATGCTCATACATCAATCTGTTCTCCCAATGAGGTGTAGGTGGGACACCCTGAGCAAGCACGCTTGTATATGGGTGCCCTCCTGCATTTCCCAATTGCATAGCTCATCTTTCATATGCAATCTTGTTATAACACCGATCTTTTGTATGATGTGTTCTACAAAAAGGGTGCAAAGCATCCTTGGTGGTGATCTATCGATGAACACGCTCGAGATTGTGGGGCACTCCGAAGCCAGATGACCATAACCATGGCACTTCACACACCAGGTGTGGGTTCTAAGCACATCTTGACTGGGGGGCATGGCTGCCTCTTGCTTCACCAAGTACGCCTCTTGGGCCATTGTGGCAGCCTTTACCGCTTGCGTCACCAACTCTAAAATTTGTTCCTCAGTCAACGCATGCTTCACCTTGCCTCGTGTGTTAGTGGGAGCTACAAAAGCCGGAGTCATCAATGTGGGACTTCCTTGGCCAGGATCTTTCATAGGTACGTTCCCTAGTCCTCCCATTGGCTCGTAAAATATTTCGATCCTCCTTTGCTGACATAATTGTACTTCTTCCCATAACCTAGCTTGTTCCTTAGCAACCATCCGAGTAGGAGGTCGGATAAGGTTGATATGCTACTGCATCGTAGGATCTCTTAATTGGGAAATAAATCTTCTCTTCATGGTCTCATTATTTGGGGCATTCATGCCAATCTTTCTCACCAAGGTCTCCATTCACTTAATATAGTTGTCGATGCTCTCATTGACCCCTTGCCACAGATATTCCATCTGTTGGGCAAGGCTATCCTAGAAGCCCTGCCTTCTAAATTTCGCAAGAAGGCATCCTTGAGCATCTGATAAGTCCCTCCCTCTTGTGGTGTCAAGTTTCTGTACCAATTGGTTGCCTCGTCACAGAGGGTAACCGGAAAAATCCTCAACCTCTAACCTTGGTCTACTACCTCATTGGCTTCGCAAGTAACTTTGAACTGCTGAATGAAGCTATCTGGGTCCTCATCCTAGGCAGCTAAAAACTTAAGGAAGTCTCCCAAATGAACTAGAATCCGCTAGGCCATTTCAAACAGAGGTATGATGTCGATATCAGTCGGATTCCATAAATTCAAAGCTCTAGGTTTCACGACTCCCTCAAGCCTCCAAACTTGAGAAGCAACTCTTCTCTAATAATACTTCCTTTCCTTGCATTGTCTATGAGTGTTCCAAAACTCCTCGTATGCTCTCTACCTTTGCCTCTCTTTAGTCTAGGCCCTATGAGTACCACACTCTTCTCTTTGCATTCAAGCTCCTCCTGAGGATGAACTCCCCTTGCTCATGTACCAGATCCTAGGTTCGCAAGCTCGGCCAACCTGTGGTGCTAGGTGAACCTATGGCACTCTCTTATAGAGACATGCCAAACTTTTTCTCGGCAAATGCATCAAAATGTTGGGCTCTAAACCCAAGAGAAAGTGCTTATTTTTTTGCCTAGATTCCTTGAGATCCGCAAGTTCTACTTGAGATTATTCATGGATGAGAGGGAATGCAAGGCATTATGTCAATGGAAGCAAGGACTTGATACTTTATGGATCAGCCCACGAAGTTCTTTCTCCTTGCTCCACCTCTGTCTATACTCTTATGGTTACCCTTCTCCACTTTTTGTTACTTCCTCACAATCTCTTCTCGTTCTCTTCCCCCTTTTCCTTACCCTCTTTTTCCCTCACACTCACACTCACACAAATTATTTTCTAGAAATTTGAATCATATAGATTAAAAAAAAAATCGAGTGAAGCAAAGAGCTTCTACTAGTACAAATGTTCAAAAACGATACCAACAAAGAAATAAAAATGATGCTTCAATATTGTGTATATTAGTTGCTCCATTGAAAACTGCAACTCAATGCTTTTGGTTAAAACAACTCTGTAGTAAAGTCTGAGCCAATCAAGCCTTCAATGCATATTTTCTTTTGGGGAAGTAAGTATCATTCGTTTTCCGCTTCACTGTTTTCATAGCACCCTGATGTTTAGTCAGCCTTTATACGAATTGCACGTGTCTTCTTGGCATGGAGATCTAATGGCAATCTCTTGCTTTTGAAGGCAATTCGAAGATGTGCCTTTTGTGTCTGAGATAATACTGTCAGCACTTGAGCAATCGACAGTCGTACGACCTTGATCTTTGACAGCTCGATTTGGGCTCCACTAGTAACTTTCAATACTCTCAACAGAGCAAGCTCTGCCTTCAAATCCCCTTTCCCTTTTCTCACATATCCACCTACTTGTTTTACTCACTCTCTTCTCTCCCTCTCTCTCTTCGTCAACGACCGAGGTCACTTTCACTCACTTATTTCCATATTTCCACCCTCTTATACACTCACCCACACACCCTCGCACACTCTCACTTCCCTTTTTCCCTGTCTTTCTTTTACCTCTTACACACATACACACACTAGCACACATACACATTCTCACGCACTTTTTCCCCTTTTTCTTTTTTCTACCCCTTCCCTCTCATATTCTCTTCTAGTCTCACACATTAAGCCATCTACAAATTCCCAGAATCTCACAGATATATATCGAAAATCATTAACACTACGATCTGGGCAATCTGCCTTAGTTCTAGGTGAACTGCTACTTTTCACAATGAGGGCTAAGGCAACAAATGAACAACTTTAGCATAGCTTTGGTCTTCAGCACAGTCTGATTGCATTGTTTCTTTTCAGGCTTAAGGTTGTTTACTTTCAAGTTTTCCAAATTCTATGAGCTTGCCTAGTATGAGAGACAAGTGTTGCATGCCTCGCAATCATCTACTTCTCCTGTGGTCAATTCGACAGTCTTTAAAGGTGCACGATAGTCATAACTATCTTCAAAGGTAGGGATGACATTGGGAAGGTGCCAAATGGAGCTGACACGGAAATGGATGCGAAAGAGGGCAAACTAAACCAGATGTTTATAGCAGCATGTTCCATTCATGGGAAGGCATACATATATATCGCAGTTCCATTATATTGCCAGAAGCATAAACACACAAAGTTTGGGAGCCTAATGTACATAAGTGTCCTGACATGTAGGTAGCCATAATGTGCAGACATCTAGATCATACAATATTAATTGTAGTTAAGCACAGTGCATCCATACCAACAAGATAAATGGTGTGAGGTCCAGCAACCTGGCATCATACAAATGTTTCCCCTTGCCATGAGCAATGCTCTAGATCCCTATTGTCTGCACACTTCTGTAAGAGCAACTCCCTACTTACTTTTTGCACCGAATTAATCGCAAGGCCTTATATTCTCCGTTTCCTTCTGATCAGTTCTCTACCTCTCCGTGCTATGCGAAGTGTTGTCCTCTCGGCTGAGCTCGAACAGAGCATTTCACGTTCTCTTGCTTGTGTAAACAATATCTTCCTCTCCCCCTTATCTCGATTTTCTGCCCACAACTTTCCTACCCTTCCAACATATAGACGGGCATCTGACTCCTCATTGCGCATTAGTACAATGTCGCAACATGTTGCCGTCGATGCTCTCCCTATTCCCATATGCCGAAGACCTCAATAGTTTCCTAAATACGAGCAGCTCCTCTCCTAAAGACAGGACCGAGGAGACCTCTTTTTTCCTTGAATCCCCCCTATCAAGGCCTACAAGCTCAGAGTGCACCAATGCACGTGTTCAGCCAAAGACCCTATTCATAACTGTCTCTTCCTGCATGTTGTCGAGGAGCCATGGAGATCTCCACATTTGGGTTGTAGGAAAACTCTTCCGTGGGGTGCTACACCAAAGTCTTTTCTTAATCAAATCCTTCTTCTTACACTTCCTTTAGTGAGTATATGGTAGCTGAGATCGGTGAGTGGTCTGGAAGATCCCTAATATTGCCTTCAACAACAGAGTAGCAGCCTCGAACTTCCTTAAATCCAGCAGCATAAACCTTTTCAAGTGTGATCGATAGTTTAGCTACATCTTCCATTTCTGGATCTAGATAGCACTAGATGAGCTAGTGGCATCCTGGCACAATAGAACTGAATGAGTCTTGCTACTATTAATCGTGGCCCCCTTTTCCATAGTTCCACTCTTGTGGTGTGGACATCTTCATGGGCCCTATAGAGCCAAGCTTAGCCTCCTTGGGGTCCTCCTACTGCACAAAGCAAAACCAACACAAGACCCGCAGACCCCAAAATAGCCGCATGCCTCAAAAAATTGAACCCAGCTCTCTTGGAGTGTCCTCCCTCTCCAATCCTCCTCCATAATACTCCTCTACCAAGAGGGTTTTACCAAGTACTATCACCAGCACTCCTCCCCAATGTTCCTTCTAGAGTGTGTGCTTGTATAGGACCAACACAAAAGGGAAAAAGACCAGCCATCTCCTGCTCTATTACTCCTCCCAAAAACACAGAAGCAAGCCCTCCTTTGCTCATAGCTACATGAAAACAAAAAAAACAAGATGAATTCTCGATTGTTGTTCTCATTTATCCCCTAGACCTCCCCGAATGCCCTCTGCTTCGAAGTCTGCAACCCCTAAAGGGATGAACACTTCTCTTTCCTCCTATACTACACATTTTTGTTTTTAGCCTCGAGATGTCCTCTTTTTCGCTTTACACCTGCTGGCCAAATAAAATTGCCCTCGTGCATAGATTGATGGGGCATGCCCTCCCTGTATTTGACATGCCAAATGTACCCATGGCCCAAAATTTAATTAATCAAACTGTACACTCAACTATACTCCATCACCCATCTCTTTGTTGGAGATATCCACAAAATGCTCCAATAATTGCAATTCCATCATCTGCCCACCACGTGAAGAATCCCAACTAGCTTCTTTAACTTGGAATTGGTTTACAATCTTATTTTGCCCAAATTCCTCAGTGGTATATGCTAAATAGTAGACCAAAGCTGCATAGACACCCTTTGCACCCATGTCATAAAAGTGAACATATCTAGGTTCTTTGAAGAAATCCTTGTCAATTCCATATTGAAGAGCAACGTGTGAATGTTGGTTCACGAGTGTGAAGACATTGAGGCCCCCCTGTTCAGCTGCAACTATAATGCACTCCCTGGTGTGGCAATAATCAATGACTGTATCGATTTTCCAATCCCCTCTGACCAAGACATCACCATGTAGTTCCCAAATACCTCCGATCAAACATTTGATCAACTCTTCAAGTACCTGCAATCAAGTACATTCTCTACCAAATAGAAACATGTTAGTGCATAAAAACTGACCATTTACTGAGATAACAGAGTCTTAGCCTCTATCACTTACAACTATTCTTCTTTTGATTCACAAAATGGATCCATTAAGATGGATTCTAGGTCTTCATTGCTATCTTCTTCTTCACATGTGTGTATGCTAGGCTCACATTATTGAAATATGGGTTTCCACATGAATAGTGAGGCGTTGTAGCCATCCTCATCATAATGGGTAGTCCATTAGTCTTCATTCACAGCTACATCCATTGTTGCTAATATTTAACCTCAACCATGGTGTTCAAACTTTTTGTCTAGGAATACAATACGTGCACAGGTTGGATACAGAATTCATATGTGGTTTTTTTATTATCCTTTATCCTTGCTTCTAATCTTTTCTCTTCTTCTTTTGCAAGCTTTAACATCCAAAAGCGAGTGTCCTCATGCTACTAGGAAGGATTTGAACCTATGGAGTGCATTGACTCCATCGCCTCCTAAGTGTTTTGGATTGGGTTCCAATATAGAGGTGGTAAATTTCTATGAGTGTATTCCTTAATATTGATCTCAGTATTTACCCCTAAATGTTGTAAGTACAATGAGTTGGTTCCCCAACCCTACACTATTTGCAACTGTCTCATAAAGGGTCTAACCAAGATCATTTCATAAACATGATGTTTTCCAAACTCGCATATCGCAAAGGTATGCTCAAAATATCTATCAAAAGTGGTGACAATGATCCCTTCTAACAATTGTAGAGACTTTTCTATGTGACCATGTGCCATCTGCAATTTCATTTGCATGGGTATCAAAGCTGGTTTGCCCCAATGTTTCCATAAGGAAAGGTGGCAATGTCAACTCCTGCTACTGAATATAGGATTTCCTTAGTCATATATCCTTGATAGTTTATTAGAAGATAGATGTTTCCTTCTTCCCTTTTACTCATATCTCCTACCTTATCTATGGGGATATCTAGGAATTTCCTGTTGGATTCCACATG
Organism: Ceratopteris richardii; assembly: GCA_020310875.1. Taxonomy (NCBI): domain Eukaryota; kingdom Viridiplantae; phylum Streptophyta; class Polypodiopsida; order Polypodiales; family Pteridaceae; genus Ceratopteris; species Ceratopteris richardii. Next base: position 6,319,706 of record CM035418.1, read on the forward strand.
TGGATGAGAACAAGCAAGTTCAAGTACTTGATTTGCTACATGTTTCCACAACTTTGGTTTTATCTTTAATAGCTCTTCTAAAGTGAGATGAAATTTCACTTTCATATTCTTTAAAACCTCTATGTTTCTAGGTATGACTCAATTTTCATTCCTTATCATTATTTTTGAGGATCTCATTTGAATAGATTTTGATTCCCATGGACCTATAAAATGTGCCAATTCTTGTAAAGATTTGGATTCAAAGTCTAGTCTTTCACTTGATTAAAAATCGTTTTATTCTTCATATATAGATGAAATGTCTCGAGGGAAGTGATCTTTAGGTTTGACTATTTCTTGAATAGGTGGGGAAGTCATGTGTTCCAAAGCTCACTTCTCTCCTTAAATATCTTTCAAGAATTCTTGTGAGGATTTATTAATGGAAAGATGAATTCTACACTCAGATGAGTTAGGAACATAAGACTTTGTGGGGCATAATTCTCCTCTTTTGCTTTAAATTGAATGATCCTTTCAAGGCACGAAGTTCCTGGGTTTGGATGTCAGTTGATTTGATTGATCTAATAGCCCTTGAAAGTGAAAGTCTAGTTTGACTATGTTACTCTGGTTAAACATTTGACTAGCCGCGAACATAGTGTGAACTAGTTCGAACATATTGATGTGCAACTTTGTCCTCTCTACCTCTAGGTCCACTCTATGGTAGGCCTTGTTTGATTCTACTATGTTTGGACCATCTCCCAATTGTGCTTGATATTCCGTGAACATCACATCTAAGTCTTCTTGGATAGGATATGCTGATAGTGAACCTAACTTAGGGGTGGGTGGAGCCTCTAATGGGACCTATGTGTAAGTTCTACAATCTTTTCATTGGTCTCCTTGAAGCTACCTTCTAATTTTTCTAGCTTCTTGGGGTATTCTCTCTTTATTATTTCTTTGGAATCTTTCCTTGACTTGGTTTCCTTTTAGCTCTCACTAGAATCTATTTATTTCTCTTGAGTTCCTTTCGTGGCTTGCTGCAAATCTTGTGCTCTAGTGACTATCTGGATTCAAACTAAAGTACGAGAAGTTTTTCTTGAGCTTGGCACTATGCCTAGCACATTAATCGCTCTAATACTTGAGGCATCAGTTGGATTCTTGAGGCTCTTGTGTATAATGTGCACTTCACCACACTTTGAAGAATATCCTTGAATGGTGAGATAGTGTAGTTGACTTGTTGATGGGGGGTGTCGACATTCAAGTAGGAAGGGATCTACCTAGCATCTATAGTAGGGTTCTCTTAGGGCTATGGTTTCATCCGTCTCCTCTAAGGTCTAGGGTTGAGATTGGTGTACATTACATTTTCATAATGAGGTTCCCAATTGTAGTCCTATGATGGGGTCTCATATTGATAATTCAAAGTATGTTTGGGGGATTTGGTATTTTAAGTAGAAAAATTCTCTCCATGAGATGAGTCAAAACTATTTCCATTTGGGTCATTCTCTATTATCAAAGTGGAAACTCAAAATAGATCCCTATCTCGATTCTCTTCTACTACCACATACTTGATTGATATTACACTCTTACCATCACACCCTCATCCTCAAGCACCTTCCTCGACAATGACACCGAAATTGGTGTCACTCTACACAAGGATGAGTATTACTTCAAGAGGCTTTACCTCCTTAATTCTCAATTGGTGGGGAAATGAGGATGATATGAGGATCCTGAACGAATGGTGTGTGAAGATGAAGGTGAGAAGCATGCAAGATAGACACACATACACATACACATAAGGTTGAGGCAAAAAGAAGATCAATGGAAGGAAGTGTATTTTCTATTACCATAGCTTCCAATCATAATACAAGCACTCCTTTCAAACATTAGCAACCTCAAAAATGAGCTCTCTAGATCTTTCTATAGTTTTCCTACTAGTTTTGGCTTGTTTCAAATAGTGTCTAACATAGTTAAAAATTAGGCTCTAGGACTAGTTTGAAGCATCGAACAAGGTCAAGAAATTATGAAAATCTCTACATAAGTTTCACTTTATGTCCTCAAGCTTGAGTACTTCTTTGCTTCCACAAAATGGAGCATTTGAATAAAAAATTGATGTCTATAATCACTATTTGGATACTTGAAGAAAAATTTGATATTCCAAAAATGTGAATCAATACCAGTTAGCCTCAATGAAGCTTTGCGTCACATACTTCCTCGACTTTGATGTATGCTCCTACCTCTAGTGAGACATTGGCTTGGCTTTGCCAACACAAAAGATATTAATTGCTAATAGGAAGCATTCAAAAATAGAATGGTCAAGGTGTGTTATCTTGATGTGTGGAGGAGGAAGAATACAAAATCCTTCTACAATAAGACCATGTAGGATTGCTAGGACATCATTAATCCAAACTCAAAACTTTGCAAAATTTGAAACGTATAGGAGTATATTGTTCTGCCATGGACATAGATGTTCATCACATAATTGATTAGTCCTCGTGGCCCATCCTTCGTATGGATGCTCATACCTATGTGAAACATTTTGACATGTGTGAAAGGGATCAATACCCTATCAAGAAGGATGAGATGCCCTTGAGACCAATCATGGAGGACGTGCACTTTCCAAGTGGGGTATAGATTTGGAGACCCATCAGTCCCCTAGCTATAAGATCCCATGCAAAATACATCAGTGTGTTCATGAGATACGAACTTCTTATCGATTTGTTTAGTTATAGAGGCACCCACTTTTTGAATGAATTCATTGAATATTTCCTTGACATCCTCATGGTCATACAAGCCTATCCTTATCATCCACAAAATAATGAACATGCTTAGAGTACAAACTAAATCCTATGTAATGCACTAAATAATCTCGTGGATAATCAATGCTCTAATTGAGATAAACAACTACATCATGGTGTTTGGGCATATTGATTTGCTTATGAAATAGTTCTTAAAGTCAACCCCTCTAGATGGTCTTCGGAAAAAACATTGTGCTACCATTAGAAAGTTTAATCCCGACATTGAAAGTAGCACTGAAGAATCAATGTGTAGGACATGAGCTATCCTCTAAGGGAAGCAGTAGGCATCTATGTATCAAAGAAAAGTAAAATAGCTTATTTTGATGCAAACATTAAAGATAAAGGATTGAAAGTTGAGACCTAGTGTTGGTAGATACCTGAAAGTAGCAGGCCTGTGAGTTGGGAAAGTGTGGTCATGGACCTATGATCATCAATAGTATTTCCACAAGTGGTGTAGTCCAATAAGGCCCATTTGAAGGAGATACTTTACCACACTACTCCATTTTATGACAATTCAAGATTTCTCAATGTTGGAACATCAATCTTACACTATGCTTGAGGTGGATTTGATGTACATCAAAGGGTATCATGTCGAAAGAATATCCATTGGAGAGTTCTTTTGTTTATGCTCACTTATTGTACTTTTTTTAAAGATTTTTCATGGATCATCTACCATTGTAAAAGCCTTGAGCTTTACACATGTAAAAGTAGAAAAAGAGAGCCCAAATCCCACGAATTTGCGGTGGTTGAGTTGTAATCAATCAAGAAGTCAATCACCTAAAAGTAGATCAAACTACATCTTCACTTTTCCTAGATTGTAGGAAAGTGAATTGATTCTGTCCAACAACCATTCCCACCTTCATTTGAATTCAAAATACACTTGCAGAAGTTGTGGAACACTCCTAGATTCTATATAAAGAATTGAAATCACTTGTACAATACATGGAAGCAATATAAATACACTTGTGACCATCATTGTCTTGCTCCTTCAATTTTCTGCATCATCTTCATCGCCAACAGTGATCTTGCAAAGGTTGCGGCTCTATCTTCAGAGCTCCAAAATTGATGAGAGATGACTCATTGAAAATTTATTAGTTTTTAGGATAGGCCTATAATGTTTCATAGCATTTGGTTTAGTAGATTGAGAGAAATTGTAGTTTGTGTGTCTCGGGGTCAATCTCTACGTATTCCTAAAAAATAGGAGGTACCACTATTGAGTATCTGATTCATTCCTATGGCATATTTTTCTTATTCCTTATAGTTTTTTGCATTATATACACTCAACCCTATGTGTATCACTCCTGGCAAAGGATTTTTTCTAATTGTAATCACTCTATTCGCTATGGGCATTTGAAGTGCATTGTCTCTTCCATAGATAGTAAGTTTTTTGAGCTACTCGATGTGCAAACCTATCTATTTTGTATCCACTTCTTTTCCTTGATGATCCAAACTACAAAGTGCCTTTCTTTGCACTTATGGCATGCCGATAAGGTCTATTTGAGTCTCCATAAGCTCAAGGGATGGTCTTGTGCCGGTTGGCTGGACCAAACTTCATCGCTTCGAAACACACTTTTCTACCTCCTACAATCTTCTCCAAGTTCTTTGAGTGGTATCAGAGCTAGATCAAGATGGGTGATGGCTTTCCCTCGATGATCGAGAAGCTTGATCAACAAAACTACGCGGCTTGGACAATCAGAATGGAGGCCTATTTGCAAGGTAGAAATCTTTATGGAATTGTAGGAGGTCATTAAGTTATGCATATTCCAAGATCCAAAGGAGGACCTACACAAGAGCAGATAGATAAGCTCACACTTTGGTGTGCAAGAGATGCTCAAACAAGGTCCTACATACTAAACGCTTATCTCTGAATTTCTATTACCACATATTAGAGGATGCAAGACATCTCAAGAAACTTGGGATGCCCTTGAGACTTTCCTTTTTGCTAGTACCAAAGCAAGAAAGAATCATCTTTGAAACGAGCTCAACCAAATGGAAGAAGACACCTAAACAAACCATCATAGAGTTTACCAAGGTCAAGGAAGTTACAGATCAGTTAGCATCCATTGGAGAGCTCATTGAAGAAGAGGCTATCATGAGGCAAATTCTCAATGGCATTCGAAGTGATAAGCAATGGCAATCCTTCACGATGGCTTATGATCTCATCTCGAATGTGCAGACTCAAGAGTTCAACATCTTTCTTGGACAACTCTTCAATCAAGGGGCCAACAATAGCATAAAGGAAGGTAACTCCTATCATGGTAATTCAACTAGTGCTCTATATGCAGATAAGAAGGATAAGAAGCAGAAAAGGCAAGAAGAAGGAATAATTATGAAGAAGAGACTTCCCAAGCCATCTTTGCAAGCAAAACCAAGTGGAAAGGGAAGAAGAAAGGACCAAAGCAACACAAAGCCAAAGGTTAGAATGTTCAACCTTGTGCCATATGCGATACGACCAACCACACCACTTAGAATTGCTAGTTCAATGGGAAGACCTAGAAAGTAAGTGGAAGAGGTGGATATGGTAGCAATAGAGGTAGAGGTGGACACAACTTCAACAATAACAATAGAGGCTATAGTAGAAGGGACCACAAGAATTATTCAGAAGATCAACCACATGAAGACTCATTGCTTCTAATGAATCTAAGCCACAAAGAAGGTAAAAAAGATGATCATTTGTTCTACGTAGCTTCACGATGTTCGAATCATGTTGTAGGCAACATTTTTCTTCTATCTGATTTGGAAAGTCTAAAGCACAGAAATGAAGTAAAAAGATGGGATGATACAAAGCACAACTCTAGGTCAATCTCTGCGTAATCTATGGCATATTTTGCTTATTCCTTATATTTTTGTGCATTATATACACTCAACCCTATGTGTATCACTCGCATAAAAGGATGTTTCTAATTGTAATTACGCTGGTCACTATGGGCATTTGAAGTTCATTGTCTCTTCCATAGATAATAAGTTCTTTGAGCTAGTTGACGTGCGAACCTATCTGTTGTGTATCGATTCCTTCTCCTTGATGCTCCAAAGTACATAATGCATTTCGTTGCACTTATTGCATTCCTATAAGGTCTATTTGATTCTCCATAAGCTCAAGGGTTGGTCTTTTGTCGGTTGGCACGACCAAATTTTGTCGTTTTGAAACACACTTTTCTACCTCCTACAAGCTTCTCCAAGTTCTTTCACTCAAGAACCCTTTGACGGAGGAAATGCTTATGTGATAAGATAAGGCAAAGGAACAGTAGGAAGAAGAGCAATGATGGAGATAAGAGGCACAAGGTGAGGCCTTAGAACGTATTAAACACGTAAAGGTGAGACAAAAAGGCATATTACTAAACCCAAATGCCCCAAGATATCACATGGCCATGTGCCAAACTAGAGTGAGTACCTCACCTATCATAGTAGATGGAAGACCATTCATCTCAGTTGAGGTAGGATAGGGCACTACAACCAAGATAATCAAAGCGATAATTTATTCAAGAACTTCCATGAGTGCCATTATGTATTCATGTGGTCAAGGCATGAAAGTGCAAGTTAATCCCATTGATGATTATCTCATCCAATCAGCAAGAGTGGAAACCCCTTGCATGGGCAAGGCAAAAGTTCTTATCCTCTTACATGATATCCCCTCTATAGTGATGCTCTTAGTTTCCCATGATGAGGCTCTTAGAGCACCTTGAATAATGGGCCAAGATTGGTTATATGATCATGTAGTTGACTTGAACCTTCAAAGATGGCTTCTTCAAGTTTGGCTTAATAAGAAATGCCTTATGGTGGAACTTGTTTGTTTTTACGGCCAACAATCAATATAGAGATAGAAATGAAATAGAGACATGAGAGAGAAGGGACAAGGTTGTAGAGAGATGAAGGATGAAAGATATATATATATATATATATATATATATATATATATATATATATATATATATATATATATATATATATATATATATATATATATATATATATATATATATATATATATATATATATATATATATATATATATATATATATATATATGTATGTGTGTGTGTGTGACACTCCAAAATATGTACATGAATGTTACATAGAAACATAAGGATTGTGTATAAATGCATCATTATACAACATATCTTCATAACTTAGAAATCTCCATGAAATGTCGATGATCTGTTTCAAGTATAAATAAGTCCCAAGCTCATGAACTCCTTGTTGTATGACAGGAATTAAAAATACTAGTTGTTGTTCTCCTTGTTGAAGATGAAGAAAACCATAACTCCAACTCCTCCAAGATTGAAGAGAGACCTCCACCAAGCCAAGCTTGAGGCTTCCTCTAAAAATTAAGTGATTTTACTTCGAGCACCATGATTTCTTTATATGATGTAGGCTTATCCTCCAAGGAAATACACAAATCCACTGAAAAGCAATTGTCTTCGGTAAAAAAAAAAACATGTTGCTTGATTTTTATGCCAAATGCTAATGTGCCTAGCTTTTTAGGTTGCTTCTGGGTGAAACTCATATGAAAAGAAAAATGAAAAGCAAAAAATAGGATTTAACATTTGAGGGACATTCTCAAACCAAATGTTATATTGTTATATCTTATTGGAAACCTCTCAATGAGTACTTTACAAAGGTACAATAAAAGTTTTGTCAGTTTTGGATGAAATTTTGACCCTTTTCATCCTTGGTTTTTACCATGGTTAACTTTTTTTAAAACCTATCAATTAATGAACTAATACGTGCAATTATTGAACATCTTTTACTAGATTTTGACCATTTTTTACCATCATTTCACCATTTGTTGACTTCTCCAACTTTTGTTTTTATAAACCTCATTGTGGAAGGTTGCTATTTTTCAACAATCGCGTCCTAATTTGAAAGTTGGTATACGTCAAGATAGATATATTTGTTGGTAGAAAGTTTTGTTGACCTAGATACCTATACACTTTTGAATTTAAATGTCATTTGGTGTCATGCAAGTGTCCATCAACACACACAACGACCTTGTCATGAAGATTCCTTCCCCTAATGAACATCACAAAGAGAACTGACACATCCATAACGTTCTCTAGCAAGCACTACTTGGAAGGATAGAGACAAATACATGGGATCTCATATATAAGATAGTGTACAAACTCAAACATAACCCTTAACTCTCAAGTTTGGCTAGGCCTATCAAGCATCATTCATATGCTATCATCTTCACCTATCAATCAAATATACACACAAATACAAGAAGGTGAAAACCTCTCCACCATGAGGTCTGAGTCTAGATCTCTTTTCCCTCCTTGTTCACATAACCATATATCCTTTGTTTCTATAGTCTTCCAATTCTTCTAATATCTCATACAAGAGTTGAATATGACGTGTTAAGAACATCTAGAAAACACGTGATTCCTTGTGAAATCCATTAGGGTTGTTGTGATATCTCTTGGAGCTAACTTCCTTTCATTCATACATCCAACAACCTTGTGACAAATGCCTATTTTGTGGGCCTCCTATCACCCACTAAATAATGAACTAAGCTGGACTTGTGTCTTCCATACTGCACTTATCTTTCTATATGTTGCACTAATCTCAACATGCTCTATGTGCACTATTTTCACCTACTCTAACAACAAGGCATGCAATAAATATGAAGACAAAAAAGAAATAGAGACATGAGAGAGAATAGAAAAGTTCATAGAAAGATGGATCAAAGCTCCACACATATGTCATGGATTCCAAATTATGAAGTTCATGAATGTTAGAAAGAAACATATGGATTGCACATGAATGTATCATTTTGTAGTATATCTTCATAACTTGACAATCTAAATGAAGTGCAGATAATCTCCTCCGAGTATACATAAGCTCAAAGATCATGACCTCCATTTTGTAGAAGAAAAATCATAAACCCTAGCTGATGCTCTCTTTGTTGAAGATGAAGAAAACCATAACTCCAATTCATCCAAGGTTGAAAAGAGACCTCCATTTAGATAGGCTCAACACTTGCTCTCAAAGTTGAGTTATTTCGATGTGTTCACCATGATATTTCTATATGGTGTAGTGTAATCCTCCAAAAAAGCTACAAATCCATAAAAACTGCAAGTACCTTGGGTAAAAACACATGCACCTTGATTTTTGGGCCAAAAAGCTAAAGTGCCTAGCTTTTTTGTTTGCTTTTGGGTGATAAGTATATGAAAAGAAAAGTGAAAAGAAAAACTAGGGCTCAATTTTTGAGGGCCATTTTGGATCCGAATAGTACAAGTTTTTCAATCAAAGTAAAAACAACATGAATTATGCTGAATTGGTAAGTTACCCATACATCTCTCTACCATTGGGCCCACCAAAAATAGCATATATGATGGATACTATTCACCATTAGCTCCCTAAACACTAGTGTATTGATGGCTACTATTCACCATTAACATGAAGATATTTGATCTAATGTTTTTGAAAATTGAGGTCTTTAAGAAAGTTAAGTACCCTCATGTTAATGCACCAAGTTTCAAAAAGGGTAACCTAGATCTAGTTTACAATATGAACACCACCCCGTAGCCAAATTGTTTTATGAATGGCATAGCCATATGAAGTACTTCGATGCATGCTACAAACAAACCTTTCAAGATATGTTCAGTGTAGGATTGTGGGAGTATCACTTCGAGATATTTTACTTCACCAATCTTCTACATTTTTTTTCATGTGAAACCATATAGCACTCAAAGCACTACTACATCATCTAGCCAAAAACAACCCAGGTTATTGAATGGGAAAATCTAGAAGCAGGCATGAACAAGAATCTACACATAGCAAATCAATTATTATTTGTCCACCTCTTATAAAATGACATTGAAAAGTGACAAGCTCAGACATCTATCACGGATGAAAAATGTGAGAGGAAGGGGAGTGTTGCACAAGTGCAAGTAGGAGAAGGTAGTCGTGCTGAGGCAAGTACACATCAAATAAGGAAAAGCATGTAAACAAAAGTTTGCAGCTCAAATTCGAGGATCAAAATTGAGTAAAGTACGTAGTTCTTATAACTCAATACGAAAGAATGACTTTTTATCAGTATCACATTCTATAAGTACCCCAATTTCATAAACACATACTCCATTTTGTGCAATTCGAGTGTTTGAGCTTGAGATCTTAGGTGGAAGATATGTTGGTGCATTTTAACCAAGCCTACATGCTTGATATTATTTGATTTATGTTCATATGTGTAGTCATGTGAACACCTCTTGTAAAGGAGTACATTTTATCTCTTGTAATTGTCAAAAAGAAAAAAGAAAAAGAATGGATTAACTCATCAATGATGTAAAAAGAAAACTCGTGGCTCCAACTACCTAAAACCATGAATTTGTGAGCTGAGGGAATATTTCCTAACTTTGGGGATCACTTTTAGGTGGAACCATTCGAATTCGAATTCAAAACTCCCTCCAAGACTAGCTATAAAAAGAGCAAGAAGGAAGAGGCGATTAGCAATCCTTGTACATGACCGCTTCATGTCATTTTGTAGAGTTTGAAGAGCTTACTCCATAGATCTATCATTCTACTCCCATTGTGCAAATATTCATTGCCATTGTGGATGTAATCATATGTGAATTTGTACCTTCATCATTCTCTACTTCTCTGTTTTGTTCTCTCCTATACTCACTCAGAGGAGTAACTTCAGAAGCTCATAACATGCTATGCTCACCCATTTTCAGTGTTTGAACATGCGTGTGATAGCTCTTAAAGTCTAGTTTCTGCATATAAAATTTCATGGTCATTGGATTTGTAATCTGTGAGAAATCTCCATTTTACTGCTCACTAGTCTATCTATGTAGAGCCCTGAGAATGGCAGACATGTTCTAGATTTTGTTAAAAGTTGTTCTCAGTCCTCAGTTGATCATTTGAAGTGTTTTAACTTGTATTATCAAGCTTGCTAAGTCTATTTGATATTCCCAAAAGTAATTTTGCTAATTCCTACGAGGTTGAGAGCACTGTTCATTTGTTCTAGCACGTGTATGCATAAAATTAGCAAGTTTTGGGAGCTAGTCATCTTGCAACTAGTCTGTCTTGAGTGAAACTTTTGAGATACATGTTCCAAAGTACTTGGATGATATTTCTGTGGATTTATGAAGCTAAAATTGTCTACTAATCAACTCTGAAGTCTTATTTGGCTGCTGTGAAGCCGGTTGTAGCAGCACCAACTCATCTTACAGGAAATTACAGAAAGCACTTAGTAGAGAAGATAGGTAATGTAAAGACATCAGATGGGAATATGAACCTCCTAAGCAAAGTCTTGTATGTCCCTACAATTACCAAAAATTTAATAAGTGTTGTAAAGATTGTTGAAAAAGGATTGCAGGTTAGATTCAACAAATTTGGAGCATATGTTGAACACCCAAGGCAAGGCTTTAGAAGGATTACCAAAGGAGAAAGGCAAAGGATTTAACCAATGAAGAACCTGCCTCATTCGAAGAAGCACAAAGCAAGAAAGCTTGGAGAGATGAAATGGATGAAGAAATGGAAGCCTTGAAGGAGAATGACACTTGGGAGCTTGTACCTAACAAGCCATCTATGAAGGTAATTGGATCTCGATGGGTATAAAAAATCAAGCGAAATCCAGATGGAAGTATAAATAGACATAAAGCAAGGTTAGTTGTTAAAGGGTTTGCTCAAACCCATGGTATTGATTATGAGGAGACTTTCTCTCCTATTGCAAAAATGCCTACAATAAGGGTTCTCATTAGTCTTGCTACGTCTAGAAATTGGAAGCTCTATCAACTTGATATAAATAATGCTTTCTTGAATGGATGGATTTCTGAAGAAGTGTATATGGCACAACCTCCTAGATATGAGGATGCACATCATCCTAAATATGTATGCAAATGAAAGAAAGCCTTGTATGGATTGAAGCAAGCTCCAAGAGCTTGGAATTTCAGATTGGTGACTTATTTGCAGGACCAAGGATTCAAAGCAAGCAAGGCAGATACCTCTTTGTTCATAAAGAGGAATCTGAAGTGATCTATTTATGTGTGTATATTGATGATATTATTATCACAGGCAATGATCTTGAAGGAATCAAATAGATAAAGAGTGAAATGAAGGAGGAGTTGAAAATAAGTGACCTCGGACCACTCACTTATTTTCTTGGATTGGAGTTAATCTACACAGATTCAGGTATATACATAACACAAAGGAAGTATGTGCATGACATGCTCGTCAAGTTCAAGATGGAAAATACCAAGTGTGCAAGTACACCTATGGAGAAAAATCATAAGCTTACTGCTTATGAAGGAGAGCCAATTGAAGACATCACAAGCTATCAAAGCTTGGTTGGAAGTTTGAACTATGCAACACTCACAAGGGCGGATATATGCTGTACTGTTAGCATATTGAGTCAGTTTATGCATAAGTCAAGAAGACCACATATGGAAGCGGCCAAGAGAGTCCTCAAGTACCTAAAGGGGACCATGAATGAAGGTTTGTTTTATCCATTTACTTCAGATATTGAGCTAAAGGCCTACTCAGATGCGGATTGGGCTGGATCTAGAGATGATAGAAGAAGCACATCCGGGTATGTATCATTTGTAGGTTCAAAAATCATTTCTTGGTCATCCAAGAAGCAACCAACCATGGCATTATCTTCTACCAAAGCCGAATATAGTGGTTTGGCTAATGCAACTCAAGAAATCATGTGGTTAAAGTCTTTGTACACAGATCTTAGACTTCATTCTTCAACACCTCACATTTTTTGTGACAACACAAGCTCACTACATCTTGCAGCTAATCCCGTATACCATGCTAGAACCAAGCATATTGAAGTCTACCATTATGTAAGGGAGAAGCTAATAAGCAAGGATATTCAGCTATCCTATGTCTTTACAGATATGTAATGTGCAGACATGTTGACTAAAGCTCTTGATGGTACAAAGTTAAGTAGATTCAAGTTGATGATTGGCTTGTAGGAAATCAAGGACAATTGAAGATATATTTGGAGTCCAAGCATGTTAGGCTTGAGGGGGATTTGTTGGTGCATTTTAACCAAGCCTACATGCTTGATATTATTTGATTAATGTTCATATGTGTAGTCATGTGAATACCTCCTGTAAAAGAGTACATTTTATCTCTTGTAATTGTCGAAAAGAAAAAAGAAAAAGAATGGCTTACCTCATCCATGATGTAAAAAGAAAACTCGTGGCTCCAACTACATAAAACCACGAATTTGTGAGCTGAGGGAATATTTCCTAACTTTGGGGATTACTTTTATGTGGAACCATTCGAATCTGAATTCAAAACTCCCTCCAACATTAGCTATAAAAAGAGCAACAAGGAAGAGGCGATTAGCAATCCTTGTATGTGACCACTTCATGTCATTTCCTAGACATTGAAGAGGTTACTCCATAGCTCTATCATTATAGTCCCATTGTGCAAATATTCATAGTCAATGTGGTTTTAATCATATGTGAATTTGTACATTCATCATTCTCTACTTCCTGTGCTATACTCACTTAGAGCAGTAACTTCAGAAGCTCATAACTCGAGATATACTCACCCAGTTTTAGTTTTTCAACATGCTTTGATATCTCTTAAAGTCTAGTTTTTGAATATAAAATTTCATGCTCATTAGATTTGTAATCCGGGGGAAACCGTCATTTTACTGCTCATTGGTCTATCTCTACAGAGCCCCGAGAATGAAAGGCATGTTCCAGATTTTGTTAAAAGTTGTTCTCAGTCCTTAGTTGATCATTTGAAGTGTTTTAACTTGGATTAGCAAGGTTGCTAAGTACATTTGATATGCCTAAAAGGAATTTTTCTAATTCCTACCATGTTGATAACACTATTCATTTGTTCGAGCAGGTGTATGTACAAAATTAGCAAGATTTGGGAGCTAGTCATCTTGCAACTAGTATGTCTTCAGTGAAAATTTTGAGATAAATGTTCCACAGTACTTGGATGATATTTTGGTGGATTTAGGAAGCTCAAAGGGTCTACTAATCAACTCTGAAGTCTTAGTTGTCTGGTGTAAAGCTCGTTGTAGCAGCACCAACTCATCTTCGGATTGCATCCACCATCTCTCTTCACAAGATATTTATCACAACTTTCACATTTTTGGAGCTCATTTGAGCCCTCAAATTAGCTTCAGGACCTAAATTTGGACTATGTCAAACATTCTTTCCAATATAGTTGAAATTTAGAAGTACATATCTCACTTTTAAGGTAAGATTTTTGGAGAAATAGGAAGCTTGTATGATCATTCACAACACTTGTAATTGGGATAATCTAAAATCCATTATTCCTACTCTTTTTATGTACATGTGTGTGTGCATCTTGCATGCTTCTCACCTTCACCTTCATGCACATCACTTACTCAAAAATCATCATATCATCCTCACATCTCCATGGATTGACAATAATGAGGTGGATCTCCATTGACATTGGTACGCACCATCCTCCTACAATTGAAACCTACATCAGAGTCCATATATGCATGTGTAGTCTCCACCAATATATTAGGAACTTCCACTAGAGTCCACTAGTGGTAGATCTAATCACCTTTTATGTTAAGTACTTCTGAACTTAATTTATGTTAACTTGAGTTAATTCTTCTAGAAGGTTCTAGGTATCTTTGGGCAAAAATATCTCCCCATGCTCCTCAGGGGGGTCAAGCCCATGTCCTTCATCTTCCAATCCTTGTGACTTAACTGCTACAAAAATAGATAACTTTCTAATACTCCAAAACCTAATGTTATCATTAACTTAGAGAAACTTTTCCAAGCTTTTTTATAACACCCCTTCCTTGAAGAAAATTTTCATCCTTGAAAATATGCTTCACGATATAATTATATAATATATTTCCACATGAGCCCAAGGTCCAAACAAAGGATCATGGTTGTGCTCTCTCTTATTTAAATGTTTGAAACAAAAGGGAATCTTATCCTATGGTAGTTGTAAATGAGGACTAGTTTGCATGATATAATCCCTACCGTAATACAAGTGGCTTGAGCTACATGGAGATCGAGCAAGGTGTGATGTTCCATGAATTTTTGAAGAAAACAAATGATCAATATTTCCAACTTGAAGTCTTGATGGAAGTAACAAAAGCAAATGAGGACGCAAGCAGATTTTAGTATTACAACCTTCTAATGTTCCTGTCATTCACTTAAAGGGATTTGAGGGTTTCTTTGGTGAGAATCCCCATATTGCATTTGAAGAAATCTAAACTTGTATAGGTATGCATGTAATGAAACAATAGACTTGAAGCTTGAATACCTTTTATATGTCATTATTGTGAAATTTGGTCACTCACAAGATAGTGACCACTACTATTCATATGTGAAGGATGTCTATGGAAAATCGTTTTGCTGCAATGATGCTCATGTTACATTAGTTAGTGTAAAGTCAGATCTTTCAATAAGGATTTTGGGTGTGCTTATAGTTCCATCCCAAAATAGTGAGCATCCGTAATTTTGGCATTGGTAGTAGAATACCAAGTTACTGATATTTAGAATTTTAGAAAGGCATGGTGATGTTGAAAGTTGTGCTTCTATTCCACTTAGTTTTTGCCATTCATGTGGCTCTTGCTAATGCTAAAAACTTGGTGCTCTCGCATGATGAATGCTTATATGAGAATATCGAGAATGATGGAGATATATTTCATGTTTCTTTTTTGGTCAAAGAAAAAAATTATTAGAATTATGAATCCCCTACGGTTTTTGATCTCATGATAGAGAATCGCAACCATTTTCATCTACACACTTTGATTTTTCGACCTATCATCTGCAATATACATGACATGTGTAGGATTGCTTGATGTAAATTGGTTTTTGATATCCATATTCAGATGTTTGAGTGCTACCTTAGTTTGAAATGCAATGCTTAGGTGGATTGAGGAACATACAAATTCGAAAATCAATGTTAGAAAAGTGACACCAATATACTTTTTTTATGATACTTTTAGGGAAAGTTTTTTCTCGATGTTAGACTTGATGTGTGGCGAGGGCGGGAGATGAAAAAAAATGCACACGAATGCATGTATGGGAGGTCCTATATAAGGAGCTAGATGGTGATAGAGCTGGACAGGTTATGTTGACTTACATTTTTTTTTCTGAGCGCGGACTTCGTTTGTGAACAAACTAGGACGGCAATGGTTAGCTGCGGGTAAGAAGTTGGCATGACATTAATGATGCACATACCATATACAAATCAAAAAGAAAGTTGTAAGTAATTCTACGTTGTTGTGATTGACTTGACTCTAATCTAAATGTACAATTTATTGTGATCCACAGTACACGTGTAAAGTTAAATTTGTTTCAGATCCTAGGAGCAATACAATGTGTCCTCTTTATTTCGAAGAGTTGTGCATGTCTGTCAATATGTTCAAACTTGTTCTAATTCATTTTCTCCTTCCCCAAGTACACATCAATAACCTACCCTTGAAGTGTACATTTGAAGACTGCACATAACCTTGTAGTCGTATCACATAGAGTACGAGCACCCTGTGCATAGGCTTGTATTCACACAAAAATGGGCATCATGTTTTAGTATGTAAACTAACACTAAGTCACCAACTTTTAAGAATTTATGTTTTTAATTTTCAGAAAATGCTTTATCACGTTATGAATATCTAAAATCATTGTTGTCCAACATACTCCTAGGCGTTTTCGTATTTGTAGTGTTACATGCTTAGCGTAATGTTTCCCAAGGGCATCTAAATGTGCATAATGTAACATTTTTTAATGCTCTTCCTCAACCACACAGCAAGATGAGATTCCTTTTTAATCACTTCTTCATTTAATCCTTCAGGCTTCGTCTTTCGCCAAGAGTTCTTTTATTCACACAGTTCATCCATGAAAGATGCAGATGGCAGGTGCATCTCTGGCGAAGGTGACCGCGTGACCGTGTCCCAGCTTCTGGAGCACGTGTCCTCTCTCGAGCTTCTCTCTGAGAAGACACGCTCAAACTCCGAGCAGCATCATCTGGATCGTCTTGAGCAGCAACATCAGACTTGCTCGTCTGATCAACTACACATCTGTTAAAAACCTCATCGACAAGAAACCCTTCTCTACCCAATTAATGGAAGATTAAATTAATGTGTTACTGATTTTTCTAAATGTGTTACTGATATGTAAAGGATGAGATGGCGAACTCCGTGCAGCACGCAAAGAAGGGAGGCGTTTTGGGGCCCTGAGCTTCGTGGTGCTGGGGTTGTCGGACTTATCTGTAGTCGTCTGTCTCCATACTGCCGGTCTATCGCGACAGTGTCTTGCTGGAGTGTCGCGATCCTGGCGAGTGGTCTATCGCGACAAGCGACTCTCGTGGGTCTATCGCGACAGTGTCTTGCTGGAGTGTCGCGACCGTCGCGAGTGGCCTATCACGACAAGTGGCCTCGGGTCCATCGCCTCCTGGATCTATCGCGAGAGCGTCTGGGTGGTGTGTCGCGAGTGTGGACTATCGCGACAAGTGGCCCTGGCTGGGTATCTTTGGCGCAGGTGTTTGCTTTCCCGAGGATATCGCCTTGTGACTCTCCCCGCCCCGAGTGATTCTATCTGTGTCCGTCGCGGTGTGTCTCTCTCTAGCGGCATCTATTCGTCAACTTCATTGTCTCTCTCTAGCGGCATCTTACGAAAAGCTAAAGATCAGAAGAGAAAGATGGCTAAGGCGTGAGAGACAGATAAATCCTCTGAATTCTGAATTCTATAGAGTAAAGATGCACCTATTAAATCACCTTAAATTGAGAAAATCACCTTAAGCGTGCGGAAGATTTGGCCTTTAATAAAGCTTTTAGGGTCCCTCTTTTGTCATGGATTTGGCGACCCCCTCTCTTGTGAGAAGTAACCTGGCCCCTCCTCCCGGGGAGACCGATAACCTGGCCTCTTTGTTGGAGGGGGGTTCTTGTGCCGCCCTAGGGGCCTTCGAGAGTGTTGAACCCCCCTTGGTCTCCCTCAATAGATCTGCAATTTTGTCAACTCAGGAGGAGCTCAAGAAAGTTTGCCTCGTCGGCCAAATGTTCGGCCCTAAGCCCCCGCTCGAAACTGTGCGACAGTGGCTTCGCAACGAGTGGTTCCCCCGCGGGCTAGTTGTTTGTAAGTGTCAGTTCTTACCAGCAAGCCACTTGTTGCTAGTCTTTGAAAATGAAGATATGGCGTTTCGAGCCCTTAGTGTCGGAACTTGGCAACTCGGCCGGGCGACCCTGTGCCTATTCAGATGGTCCCCTGATTTTACTCCCGACAAATCGAAATCGCTTCGGTACCCTCTCTGGGTTGAGCTCCCTAACCTGCCATACTTCTTGTACAACTTCGTGTGGGACATCGTTTCTCCTATCAGCAAGCCGTTGGCCTCACGCGAGGACATTGGTGGTCTCATTTATGAAGGTGCAAGACACTCGTTCAACGCTCGGTGGCACCCTCAAATCTGTGTTGAGGCTGACCTCAGTATGCCACTTCCATCGAAGATCAAACTGGACTTGGGCGAAGGGGATGTATGGGAGCAAGACATCAGTTACAAAAACCTTCCCAACGCATGCTTTCGTTGTGGCCAACAAGGTCACAGGATCAAAGATTGCCCTTTGAGACGAAAAAGCAAGCGAAATCAAGAAGCCCCCAAAAATGCTCAAGATAGCAATGGAGCATTGAATCACTCGACAAAAGTAGAGGAATTCAAGGGTCCCCTTAATCCAGAAGCTGATGCAGACGGGTTCATCGAAGTCAGAAGAAGAAGGAAAAGAAGCCCTAGGGCAACCTCTGAGCGAAACAACAAGTCAGTTATCCCCTCCAGCAACTTGTATTGTAATCTGGAAAAGGAAATCAATGAGTTTGACTACCCAGGTGGGAACCAACTTGAGGTGGACACCGACGTCAAAAGCCTAGAGATCCCTAACAGTAAAGAAACCTTGCAGGAGGGTTACACTACAAGCAAAGAAGACGGCTTTACTACTAGCAACGAAGATAACATTGATAGCGAAAGCTTCCATCATCGGATCGACTATTCCAGAAACGGAGCTGAAAACGGTGCCCAGTTCTTCCCAGCAGGAGGCATCCCGCAAAGGAAAACAACCTATGGAGTTACCGTGGAAAAGCCCCCACAAGAGCCTATTGCTAACTCGGGATCCGATCCGAGCGAAAAAGAAAGATGAACCCAAGAAAAGAAAGGACAAAGCTCCCTCCCGCAAAGAGGGATTACTACGACAATGATCATCATCTCGTTAAATGCTAGAGGGCTAACCGACCCCTCAAGAGCGACCATCATTGGCCAATGGCTTCGCGACATTAGCCTAAACCCAGATTTTATATGTATCCAAGAGATTAAAATTGACAGAGAAGACCTCCAGAAACGGCTTAGACATGTCTCCTCGACCCATGTTTGGATTTCAACGGCGCATCAGCGGGGGTCCGGTGGAACGATAATCGGTATTAATCAACGCTGGTTTGAAAAGCTTGAGAACTCCATTGAAGATGAATGCCATCGATGGATTGCTGTTTCTTTCGGTGCTCCCTTTTGTTTTACCTTAGTTTCTTTGTATGCCCCTAATGGGGAGTTAGAGAGACTTAACACTTGGGCCTCCTTGGACTTGCTCCCCCACAACGTGCTAATTTGTGGTGACTTCAACATGGTTGAGGACCCTATGGACAGATGGATGGGCAAGGGTAGGGTCATCGATAGTCGCGAGAAAGAAACGTGGGACAAAACTAAACTACACTTGGATCTGGTCGAATTCAAAGACCCGAATGGCTTTTCTTGGTCAAATCTCCAAGCAGGCGAGGACCTGAGGAAAGCTAGACTTGATAGATGCTACATCTCTCAGAGTTTTACTCATCAGTGGGGCCACCCTTCCCTCTCGCAACGCACCGACCTCACCATCTCTGATCACTACCCGATCGTCATCACCTTTCAACCCCCCACCATGATCCGTAAGGCTCCTTGGTTCCATGCCAGTGTGCCCTCCTTCTCTCTCCCCTCCGTCCATCAAGAAATTTCTGATGTGTGGAAGGAGGCATTCGCCTCTGGCCTGTCCCCAGCCAAGTGTTGGAGAAGCGCGGTCGATAAGTCACGACAGATCATGATTAGATCCAGGAAGATGCTAAAGACTGTGCGGCGGGCCCGTAGAGAAGCTCTATATCATAGACTCTGGAGGCTCGAGGAGGAAGTGAACAAAGGAAAATCTCAAGCCCAGAAAGGACTTCGAAAAATCAGAGCGCTGCTGCGATACGAGGAAGAGATACAAAGGAAAAATTTGCAAATTTTCTTCAAGGAGTGGTGGGCTGGCAAAGCCGACAAACCCACCAAAGAGATGTGCCGTATCCTCAAAAGGAAACACAACAGAGAATCGATCCCCTTATTGCTAGACGCAAATGGCAATGTTTGCAATACGGAAGAAGATAATTTTGGGATCATTGAAGGGCACTTCACGAGATTCCTGGGGACCTCAAACCCCCTCTCCCACCATAGAAGGGACTGTATGGCAGCCATTTCTAGGGTTTCCCCCCACAGGATACCACTCAACCTCCACTCTCTGCTTCATGCCTCTATCTCTGAAGCCGAAATCATTGAGGTCATCGACGCCCTCCCTGCAGGTAAAAGCCCGGGACCCGACGGGCTCACTAATGAGTTCTTTAAATCCTTCAAGTTGGTGGTTGCCAACCCTCTTTGCTTGGTTTGGCAAGAGGCACTCAAGTTTGGCGCGCTTCCTTCTTGTCTCAACAATGGCATTATCAAGTTAGTACACAAAAAAGGGGAAAAGAACAGAATAGAGAACTGGCGTCCCATTACAATGCTCCAAACAGGATACAAGATCATCGCCAAAGTCATTGCCAACAGAATCTCTTGCCACTTGAGAGCGTGGCTAAGCGAGGACCAAAAAGGTTTCATCAAAGGCAGGTCAATTTTGGAAACCATTATAGATATCTGGGAAGGTCTTGAATTTGCAAATGAGTCTAAACAAGAAGTAGTTTTCCTCAAGATCGACTTTGATAAAGCCTACGACATGCTAGAATGGGACTATATTCTACAGTCGCTACAAGATCTTGGATGTAGTCAGAAATTCACCAAGATGATCGCGACCCTTCTCGGAAACGCATCGACCCAAATTAACATTAATGGAAAACTTTGAAAGGTGATCAAACTTAAAAGATCTATCAGACAAGGGTGCCCATTGGCTCCCCTTCTCTTTGCCATTGCCACGGAAGGGCTTAGCAGGTTGGTGGAGCATCAGGTGGAAGCTGGTAACATTAAAGGCCTTCATTTGCCGCATGACCACAGTCAGATCACCATGAGACTTTTTGCCGATGATATGAATGCTTTTGTTCATAATGATAGTACCAGCCTGGAGACGTTCTGGAAGTGTCTTGCTACCTTTTGTGAAGCCTCTGGATCCATAATCAACCACTCTAAGACCGCCTTTAGAGCTATTGGTGGGTCATAGCCCGACCTTCTCATTGATCATGGCTGTCAAATCATTCCGCAGGGCCAAATTTTTTGGCTTCTTGGGATTCCCTTGGGGTTTGGCCTCTCTATGGAACAGAGGTGGAACTGGGTGCTTGCCAAGCTCGAAAACAAGCTTAACTATTGGAGAGGTATGCAAATCAATCTTGCTGGTCGTGCTATGGTTATCAACACGTTCCTCTTATCATCTACCATTTATTTCCTTTCCTGTTGGAGACCGAAAGAGCAAGATCTGTCCAAACTGGATAGTATTTGTAGAAACTTCCTTTGGATGGGCGACCACAATAGGCGGGGGGTGCCCAAAATCAAATGGTCCATCTGCACTAGCCATAGAGATAGTGGGGGACTTGGTATGTTGGACATTGGGTGCATGGCTAACAAACTGTCGGCCAAATGGATGATTAAGGCTTGGTGCAACGGGGAGGCCTCGTGGGCCAAGTTGATCTTCAGAAACAAGAATGAGCTGGCGCTCATGGGTTTCCCAAATTGGAAGAATCTTGACATCTTGAACTTGTTGTTTTCCCCGATCCCCGTCTTCCCGAAAGGCTCTAATCTGGTGTGCTCCCTTTGGAAGAGTTGGAATAAAGTCAAAAGCTTCACAAGAATCAGTGAAGACTGGAAGTGGGCTGCCGGTATCAGACAAAACGACTCTATCTGGTTTCGGATCCATGGCATCCGGAGTGTGGAATCTTGGAACATTCAAAATGCCAAGAAGCTATGGAGCAAAGGCTTCAAAAAATGGAAACATCTCTGGAAACAAGACACCAACCGCTGGATCAACTTTGAGGATATTGACCCTAGCATCAACATTTCGCATGAAGAATGGAACACTTTGCAAAGCAGATGTCTCGCCTGGGACCCACACAAAGTTCGCCTTCTCATGGGACATGACATGTCGAGCTCGCTTGGTCTCAAATGGCACAATGGGAATAGCCTATCAAAAATCCCGAACATCAAAGAAACGATCGACTATCAGGTTAACCTCAACAAAAAGTGGTGCCTGTCATGGACGCGGCTTCGGTGGGACATGAAGTTCATGGCTATCTGGCACCCCCTCATAGAAATCAAAAAGTCGGTCCTCTTATGGCAAATTCTTCATCATGGAATCTGGACCAACCTTAAGGCTAGCAAAATTTGTGGGATCCCTCCCTGGTGCAAACACTGCTACCGGTCTATCGAAGATGTTTCACACATCTTCTTTACCTGCCCCAACTCCAACAGACTCTGGCAGGTGGTTGGAAAGAGAATTGGACTTCAAAAATGTCTCAGTTGGCAGCAAGCCCTGCTGGGAGAAGCGATCGGCTGCTCCGCGACTCTCTGGAACGCCATCAGAGGGGAGGTTCTATGGAAAATCTGGCGGGAAAGATGTGCTTTCAACTTCGGTGACTCCCCCAAGGAGTGGTCAATTGAGAAATCGCTGTTCCTCCTTGGCAAAAGGATTGTCAACTGTAAAAAATCCCCCCCCTTTAGGCATCATCAAGTACTCCTTTTGATCGATAACAAGCTTAAACCCAAGTGGGCCCCACATGAGGGTGATGAGAGGGTAATTAACCTTCTTTGTAATGTCATCTAAGCTCTGTAAAAGCTTCCCCTGCTTTGTGGGATTTGGGGGGTCCCGTGGGCACTAGTCCCCTTCTCTTGTACTTTTCTTTATTTAATTCAAGTCCGGGAGAGTAGGCTAATGCCGAACTTCCTTTATATTAAAAAAAAAAGATGAGATTCCTTAGTCATCTTGTTTACAAATGGTACCTGTTAGTATTTAATAATTTTGCGATTTGACTTCTTTCTCAATAGTACTTACAATCCTTTTCAGACATCAAAACTTCAAGATGGTTACTAGCCGTTTTGCCCATTTTAAGACCACTTTAATTTGAATAGATAGAAATTGAGAAGTTCATCTGACACTTCTTGCAGTGATTCTCTTGAAGTAAGTCCTAAGGGGTGGACGGCTTCCATGTGGGTATCTCCTTTCCTCACTACTACCTCACAATAATATTCCATTAGTAGAAGAATCCATCTTACTAATCACCCTCTATTGCAATGTGGATAGTTGCAAGGATTCATCAATCAAAACGATGCAAGGGTTGTAGTTTTTAAGGTTAGATTGAAGGCCATGTGCTAATTGAGCAAGTGTTCTACCTAATCTACCCTCAATACTTCCATGAATTAGGCCATGCAATCATAAAGATCCGCAATATGGTCAAAATAATTCTTCATAGTTTTCACTACCTAGGAGGGTCTCAATGTTCTAGAGTGTTTTCTTTGCTTGATTAGGGGGAAAATCTTCATCATCTCTATGTGCTCTATGATAAAATGACTTTTGGAAAACCATGATGTGGGAAAAATACATTTAATAAATAACTTACCATGATTAGGAAAAATACATCTAATAAATAACATTTAATAAATAAACTACCAAAATCCTCTATATTGTGGGTAGGGTCCATGGCCTTATATAGAACCAAAACCTATTCCTAAACATGTGAAACAAATTTTAGTAATATTGGAATCAAAATAGAAAGGGAAAGGTTTTGTCTTGAAAATATAAAAAAAGAAATCAATAAAAAAGAGTGTTAGATAAATATAGACTAAAAAACAAATAAAGGAAAGAGAGTGTTAGAAGTTGTGTTAAATATCAATTGAAAAGAATGAGGTATCAATATGTGAAAATCGGATAGTGGATAAAGCATATCTCTTGTAAATGAGAGGTGGTGGGTAAAATCCCGTACATGCTAACTAGGGAAATAAGTGAACTCTTATTGCCACTCATGAGTTAGAGATGGTTCACACGTACAAAACATTTTCCAATGGAACCAAAGGGAACCAAAGTGAACCAAGAGAACTATGAGTGCAAGAGAAACCAAAGATGCCAAAGTTATGCCATAGCTCTATGCCTTAGTTCACACATTGGAGTAAGCAGGAGGAGTAACCACATGGATAACATTATTGATAAACAAACTTAATAAATAGATTTGATAAATGAACTATATAGGAACAAGAGTAGTGCACAATGTGACAATGAGTATAGTGTGATGGTGAGCAGAGTCACTAGACTAGTGTGCACAGCATGTACAGTGAGCATAGTGAGTAAAGTCACCATAGTGTCACAATGTCACAATGCACAAGAGCACAATAACACACATTCAAAAAAATAAAAAAAAAACACTCGTAAACAAAAAAAACATGAATTGATAGATGCAAACTTGGACCTGATGAGAAATAAAAAACCAAAACTGATGCCGAATCATAAATGGATGCCACGAATCACGATCCGATGTCGAGAAGTGCACCTTCGTACATGCATGTAGACCCTGATACAACTATTGATCGAATCTTGTAGATGAACCTACTTAGAGATAGTATAGAAATGAAATCCCATAAAAGAATACATAGAATAGAGAGAGACAAGAGACCTAACAAAAGATTGGGTACAATCTCCCCCCACATACTCTGATGGATGAGTCTATCAGAGTATGTGTATTTATAAGTATTTTTCATTACATCCTAAATAGAAGATACATAAAGGAAATGCTTCAGAAAGTGTGTGTTTACAAAAATTTTCTTTATTTTCAAAACCATTGCTTTCTAAGAAATCTATTGTTTTTACAAAAATGTGGCTTTCTAAGTGATCTATTATTTTTACAAAAATATATAAAATACTATGTTTTAACTATCTTCAAAAATATCTGAATAAATCCATGCGTGTTCATGCCCTCATGATTCTTCACCTACTAAACCAAAACAAAATCACATTAAATACCTCAAGACATTAGAATCCATACAACAATCCATTATTCAATAAAGTATGAGAGAAGTACTCCTCCTATCATCTCTTGATCCCACCCAATCTACATCAAAAAATATACTAATCTCTACATCAAAATTATATGAATAGAATAGATCTTTATTCATTGTTCCTTTGAGATATTTGAGAATCCTTTTGGCTTCCTTCATGTGTGACCTCTTAGGTGTATGTAGGAATTGGCTTAAAGTACTTCCACTATAACATATATCTACTCTAGTGAGAGTAGGATAGTTGAGACTTCCCACAAAGCTTTCATAACATGTCACATCTTCAATTAACTCTCCCTCATGAGAGATTAGCTTTGATTTTACTTTCATGGGTGTAGTTGTAACCTTAGCATTCTCCATTTTGAACTTGATTAACATAGCCTTAATGTACTTATTTTGAGTAAGATGCATATCATTTTTGTGTACACTACCTCAAAACGGAGGAAGTAAGTGAGCTTCCCTAAGTCTTTGACCTTCAATATCTCCTTCATTTGATACTTGATTCTTAGAATAGCTTCATGGTCATTAGCTATTAGTATAATATCATCCATATATACACACAATTATATGACTTCTCCATGTTATCTCTTGAAGAATAAGGAAGGATTTTCTTTGCTCACAACAAACCCTTTGACTTGCAAGCATGTTAGAAGCCTATGATTCTCATATCTTTGTTGGCATCTTTGGCACATGAGAGAAGATCTCCTCATAATCAGTAATTTGGCTCTGAGCATACCCTTTCTTAACAATTCTAGATTTGTACTTGTTAATGGATCCATCATAGTTTTTCTTTACCTTATGGATCCATCTAGAACCAAAGACGTTCATGGTGGGTGTCTTGGATACCAACTCCCATGTTTTGTTTTCTTGCAAAGTTTCAATGTCTTCTTCCATTGCATGCTTCCATTCCGGTTTCTTCTTTGCCTCCACATAAGATGAGGGCTCTTTAGAGTTAAAGTCTTTAGCCATATAGATAGAGTATTTAGCTATCAATGGCCTATCATAATCATACCTTTCTTGCTTCTTATTTTCCCTCTATAGATCAGCTGATGGTTTGTCTAAAAGGTTCTATAGCATGCGTCAGATTTTGTACCTATGGAGTTCCATGAATTAATCTCCCTTGAAGGAGTCTTATGATCATCTTTAGAATCACCTGAGTCCTCAAGTGTATATGTAACCATGCTTGAGAGTGTTGGGAAATCTTCATACAAGTTATATGGCAACTTGATCTTCCTACATTTGTCTTCAAAACAAGATATGTTTTCATCAAACACTACATCTTGACTCACTATGAAACCTTTACATGTAGGGTTATATAGCCTATACCCTTTTCATTCATTTCATAGCCTATAAAGAAATGTTACTCTACCTTAGGATCAAGTTTCCCTCTAATTTGAGATGGTACATGTGCATATGCAATGCATTCAACTATTATGCAAAGATCCAAGCTTGGTCACTTCCATTACAAGCTTCATAAGGAATCATACCATGCAAATATTTTGAGGGAAACATGTTTATGAGTACGTGAAATTGCATATTTCCTTTGGCCATAGGTAATTTGGTAATTTTTTGTCATTCAACATGGACCTTGACACTTCCACAATGGTCATATTTCACCTCTCTACTACTTCATTCTACTCAGGTGTGTATTTGGTTGCTATATATCTTTTGATTCCCCTTTCTTGAAAGTAGGAATCAAAATCATGCGGGAAGTAGTCTCCCCTCCATCAAGTTGCTCATCTGGGTGTTTTTGGTTGTCAGGCATATGCATTAGTGCCTGAACAACATTGCAAAAAAATGGATGATAAAGCAGTAAATTGTATTTTTGTTGGGTACAGTTCTGAAAGTAAAGGCTATCATCTATATCATCAATACAACAGATCGATGGTATACCGAGGTTTTTACTGAGGAAAATGAACGCGGCTTTATTTGTCGCGACATCGGTGTAAAGGTCCGTATGCACGTCGGTACCAAAGCATCGGTATATGCGTCGATATATGTGTCGGTATATGCATCGGTATTGGTCGGAAATACCGGCACCCATACCGGCACCCATACCGAGGCCATTGCTGGGTGTACCGACGCTTATTCCGATGACATTACTGGGAGTACCGTCGCGTATACCGATGACCGTACCTGCAAAATTTTTTTTCGGCAGAGTGTGTTGTGTTTTGCTACAGCAACATTACCATGATGTTGCTTAACAAAAGACAATACACTCTGCCCAAAAAAAACCGAGTACATGTGATGTGTACTCTAATGTCAACCGAAATATGATTTCATGAAACAGAGTATTATTGGACACAAAAGAGATAATCAGAATGAACCATGAAGCATGTACAAAAGAAGTTATATATTTCAATAATGAAGCATGTACAAGAGTGTGGCAAACCACTGTCATATATGACGCTTTTACAAAATGTGGCAAAGCAATGCATTGCCATACGAAAATCAAATACAAAATTTTGGTGTTCCACTACCATACACATGCAAAGAACGTTCCATATCAACAGTCCTGCAACAAAGAACATTAATGGAATGAGATAAATTCACATGAAAATTACAAACAACAAGTAAAAACCATGTTTATAAATTAATTACCTCATCGCAAATTCTCCCATGAAACGACCGCACTGCGTACCTCCAAGTCCTCCAATAGTGCAATCAACCCATGACGATATCCGTAAGACTCCTCCATTCGTGTTGGAGGACGACCCATTGCCAGCTCCTGAAACAAATATACAAAAGATTAGAGGAACATACATGAGAAATTTAACACAAATAAATTCAATAAATGAAATGGTACTTACAAACTCATGACGCATCGTGTCATATCCGTCGGTGCCCAAATGTGACGGTCCAACCATATCTAAACGTGTGGCTGCGACATCTTGCTACTGGCGATATCGGTCAGGAGTCTGCTGCTGCTCGTCACGAATCACGTCCCACTCCTCAGCATCTAACCATACAGGCTTTGGTAAGCCTGCTCTGAAAGCATCACGAGCCTCGGATCGTCGATCGGACATAACTTCATGTGTAGTGTGCAGAATCCACTCTGAACTGACAAGAGATTGTCCATCAGCTGGTCGGAACTCTTGATAAATCGTTTGTGTGATATAATTCTTCCAATCTTTATCCTGTTCACTCCATTTCATCATGATAGAGTGTCCAAAATGGATGAAGCAAAGATGTTGTATGCGTGCACGCATTGCTTTGCCAGCCGCATCCATCACCGGAGCTCCATCTCGCATACTATACACCTTGGAGTCATCATGGTCATGAGCACCCCAAGGTGTACTTGGTGTACTCCATGGCGTATCTACATCTGAGACACTCGTCCTAGGAGTAGAAGCGGGTGACACAACGTCCGTTGCACTGCCTCCACAACAGCCGCCTCCTGCGCCTCCAGACCTACCTATAGATCCACTCCTAGAACCTCCTGCTCTAGAGCGTGACCTCGATCTACGAGATGGGCCAGAACCTGTATCACGCTGAGGTGTGGAACGCACATGTCTACTGGTAGACCCAATAGGAGATGGCTGAAAAGATGGTAGTGGTGGAGTCATAAAGCTAGGAGACATACCTCCTACGGGAGTAGCACCACCCGCAGGAGTGACACCGGCAGGAGTGACACTGGCGGGAGTGACACCGACGGAGTGAGGTCAGCACGAGTGAGGCTGGCAGGAGTAAGGCCGCCAGGAGTGAGGCCGAGAGGAGTGCTACCTTGAGCGATCCAATACTGTGATGCAGCAGCCATATACGCGGGAGGAACCTGAGAGATGAACTCCAAAAACTGCTCCTCTGTCATGGAATGTGGACTAACTGGAGGACTGTCTCCCATCGTGCTCTATAATAAAAGAACTCAAGAAATCAGCATGCAATAATAAAAGTAATATAGAGAATAAATAAAAAAAAAACAAAAATGAGTACGTACAAGTGTTTTATTCAAAAGTCCTCTAGTCTAGCATCCTCTTGAAGATCCGATGCACCGAGAATATCTATCTCTATATCGATGGCTTCTAAATCGCTTGCTATGTTGGTTTCTTCCTAATCATCGTCTATTGATTCGTCTTCTCGAACAATGAACTCTTCTTCAATGACCTCTTCTTCTCGAACAATGATCTCTTCCTCCTCGACTATCGAATGAATCTCAGAGTCCACTAGAGATGGACTTTCTTCTACGTCTATGTTCTCAAAAATTTGTCTACTACGTGGAGCGACTTGTAAAACAAATAGCCACTCTGGTTCTTTTGAATTTGGTATAAAAACAACTTGCTCACAGTGTTCGGGAAGTACAAATGTATCCCTTTCATCTGTCCATAATCATGTGGAGTCGACTTGAAGCAAACCGCTTTTATCCCGTCTTACTGTTGCATTTCTTCCAGATGTGACTACTTTGAACCATTTCACATCAAAAACAAAGTAATCAAACTTTCTGAAAGATAGTTTCAAGATGTCTTGAATCACACCACAATAATCTAGCTCGCCTTCTAGAGCATTACCATCTCTTGCACTCGCTCGACTTTTTTGTAGAAAATTCCCCATCACTCCACTATCAAAAGTAGATCTATTTTGATCGATTCGTGCGACTCAAAAGTTTCGTCCATGAGACCATAGTGCACCGTATTTAATATACTCCCAATCACATCTTTTTGCGAGTTCTTCCTCTTCTTCAAAGATATCTTCACCCGCTGCCTTTGCTTGTGAAACCGCTGTATCTAGCCATCTGATCGTTGGAAAAGGTGGAAGAGGTTGAAGACTTTCTGGAAGAGGCAAAAATCGAGTGGAACAATTTCTTCGAAACTGAGCTCTTTTCTTTGCGTTAGTTTCCTTAACAAGCTCATATCTTTCTAACCACTTCTGCATAGGCTTAGAGTTAACTGTGCAAAACTTCATTGCCTTCTCTCTAAAAGCTACATCCATTTTTCTCTGCAATCCTTTACCTTGTGGTTCATCGCCTACGAGACGAACATCTTCCACATTCTTAAAAATATGCATCGCGTCCACCAAATGATTGATTAACAATTCACTCCAATAAGGGAGTTCATGAAAGATGGACAACTATTTTATGCCAGCAACTAGATTTTCTGAATCCCACAGTTGTTTCCAATCGCTAGCTTTCATTTGGTGTTGTGCTTGTTGACCAATTTGTCCTTCACGTAAAACATGTCCATCAGGAAAATATCTATGATGTTCTTCATAGACAGATTTACGTAGTGCTTTGGAATAGCGTGCTTCGAGTCGTGGTCCGCATAAAGGACAAGGATGGTAGCACGAAATCCATAAACCTGAACATTCACCATAACCAGGCCAATCATGCATTGTCCACATAAGTATGCCTTGCACTCGCACGTCTCATCTTCTTATAGGTTGAGACATGTCACGCACATTAATCGCATCCCATAAAATGCGTAGTTCTTCCACAAGTGGTTCAAGATACACGTCCATGTTTTTACCTTATACTTACCTAGTACAATAAGAGCTAATAATAAATGACCTTTCTTTGTGGCCAACCATGGTGGGATATTATAATTGACCAAACATATAGGCCATGTGCTCCATGAAGAACTGTGTAATCCAAATGGATTCACTCCATCCATAGCTAGGCCTAGACGTATGGACCGAGGCTCACTAGCAAACTCTGGCCACTTACTATCTATGTGCTTCCAAGCATCAGAGTTAGTAGGCACTCGCATTACATTATCTGTAGAACTGCTCTTTGTATGCCATGACATTAACTCAGCTATAGATTTGCATCTAAACATGTTCTTAATTCGTGGAATGATAGGAAAGTGGCGAAGAACCTTTGCGGGGATTGCTTCGCCCACAACGTCTTCTCTAAATCTATTTGCTCCACACTTTGGACACACGTGGAGATGCTCATACTCATTCTGAAAGAGAATGCAATCATTCGGACAAGCATGAATTTTAGTATAATCCATTCCAATGGACTGTAAAAGTTTTTTCGCATCTCCACGTGTTGGAGGCATGTCATTGACCTCTGGCAAAAATTGATCTTTAAGAAGCCTGCAATAAGCAATTAAAACGATATTAGAAAATAAATTTATTGTGATACAACAATGAAAGCGAATTTGTTCTCCATTTACCTGAACAATTCAGTGACACTACTATCTGACCATTCATAAATGGATTGCAAATTGAGCATAGCAAGTGACGCACGTAGTACAAGTATCTTTGCTCCATTGTAAAGTGGCAAACGAGCTAGTCTTCGCATGTTTTCATATGCTTCATTGACTTCTGATCGTGGAATTTCTGTTGTGTCCATGAAACTCTCGTCACCTTCTCCACAATCATGATCTTCGTCCATCTCATAAAATGCTTCAAGCATCTCTTCCATATGTTCATTCTGTGTAATATTATTAGTACTTGCTTGTACGTCTAAGTTCTTTTTTGCTCTCTTTTGTCCACGAGAGGTTACCGGTGCAATGTCGTTTGAGTCCATCTGCTCACCTGGCGGACCATGTGAATGATAACGTAGGTTTTCTAGTCGACTCCTATCAAAGGATCCATACTCTCTAACATGTGCAGTACAAATCCATCGTTTCCGATAAATTTTGCACTATCTGGAAGGACATGCCATTCTCTCTTCAGGATCCAAAGAAGCCATCTGCTACAATATGGACATTTTAGAACTTTTTTTTTATTAAACCTAAAAATCATACTCTTCAAGACTTAAACCCTAATCTATATAACTATCCTATTTTATCTATATATTCGGTTTTTTTCTGAATTGATCCTATTTTATATATATATTTATTTATTTATTCAGATTTTTTTCCTCTTAACTGAGTTATATGTATGCCTAAACCCTGAAACCCTAATTTTAAAGATCTAGACATAAATTATGTATATTTCTATACACATGTGTATATACATGTATATATGTATTATATGTGTACTCCAGAGTGTGTATATATGTTATGTAGGTGTTAAAACCCTAGAACCCTAATCAAAATGACCTAGACCTAAAACATACATACATATATATATATATATATATATATATATATATATATATATATATATATATATATATATATATATATATATATATATATATATATATATATATATATATATATATATATATATATATATATATATATATATATATATATATATATATATATATATATATATATATATATATATATACATATACATATATATATATATATATATATATATATATATATATATATATATATATATATATATATATATATATATATGCATGTGTATATATATGTGTATATGTATATATATGTGAATATAGATAGGTGTATAAGTATGTGTGTATGTGTATGTGTATATATATTCACTCTATTTAAAATCATTAAAATTAAACCTATTTTTATATATTTAATCATATATATTTCATTTTTTAATTTAAAACACTAGTTCTTATCATATTTTATTATCTATATAATTATCCTACTTAATATATATATATATTATTTATATATTCAGATTTTTTTCTTAATTAATCCTAATTTTATATATTTTATTATATATATTTAATTAAATTATTTAAAACACTAGTTCTTTTTATATTTATTTATGTATATAATTATCTTATTTTATATATATATATATTTATTTATATATTCAGATTTTTTCCTTACGTAATCCTATTTTTATATATTTAATTATATATATATATTTAATTAAACTATTTAAATCACTGATTCTTTTTATATTTATTTATGTATATAATTATCTTATTATATGTATATATATTTATTTATATATTCAGATTTTTTCCTTATGTGATCCTAATTTTATATATTTAATTAAAACCCTAATCTCAAAGATCTAGACCTAAAATATGTATATTTTTGTATGCATGTGTATCTACATGTATATATGTATTATATGTGTATGTGTATGTGTGTATATATGTTATGTAGGTGTTAAAACCCTAATCTTAAAGATTTAGACCTAAAATATGTATATTTCTGTATGCATGTGTATCTACATGTATGTATGTATTTTATGTATATGTGTGTTTGTGTATATATGTTATGTAGGTACTAAAACCCTAAAACCCTAATCAGAAAGACTTAGACTTAAATCTGAAATACTAGAACCTAATAACTTAAACACTTATAAAAATCTAAACCCCTAATCATATTTTATATATATATATTTATTTATATATTCAGATTTTTTTCTTATTTTGCTATATATTGTTTCTTAATATAAATATAATTGAGTTATATGTATGCCTAAAGCCTAAAACCCTAATCTTAAAGATCTAGACCTAAAATATGTATAGTTTTGTATGCATGTGTATCTACATGTATATATATGTATTATATGTGTGTGTGTATCTGTGTATATATGTTATGTAGGTGTTAAAACCCTAAAACCCTAATCTTAGAGATTTAAACCTAAAATATGTATATTTTTGTATGCATGTGTATCTACATGTATGTATGTATTATATGTATATCTGTGTTTGTGTATATATCTTATGTAGGTATTAAAATCCTAAAACCCTAATCTTTAAGATTTAAACCTAAAATATGTATATTTTTGTATGCATGTGTATCTACATGTATGTATGTATGTATTATATGTATATATGTGTTTGTGTATATATGTTATGTAGATATTAAAACCCTAAAACCCTAATTAGAAAGACTTAGACTTAAATCTGAAATACTAAAACCTAAATACTTAAACACCTATAAAAATCTAAACCCCTAATCCGAAACCCAAATCATATTTTATATATATTTATTTATTTATATATTCAAAATTTTTTGCTTATTTTTCTCTATATTTTTTCTTAATATAAATATAATTGAGTTATATGTATGCGTAAACCCTAAAACCCTAATCTTAAATATCTAGACCTAAAATATGTATATTTCTGTATACATGTGTATATACATGTATATATATATTATATGTGTATGAGTATGTATGTGTAAATAGCCTAAAAACCCTAATCCTATTTTTATATATTTGATGTAAAAAAAATCAAAATAAAAAATTTATATATTTAATTATATATATTTAATTAAAACACTAGCTTATGTGTGTGTATATATGTGCATGTGTGTATGTATGTGTGTGTGTGTGTGAATGTATGCATGTGTGTATATGTGTATGTGTGTCTATGTATGCATGTGTGAGTGTATGAGTATGTATGTACATATGTGTGTGTATGTATGCATGTGTGTACATGTGTGTGTGTATGTATACATGCATGTGTGTATATGTGTGTATATATGTGTGTGTATGTATGCATGTGTACATGTGTGTGTATATGTATGCATGTTTGTACATGTGTGTGTATGTGTATGTGTGTGTATGTATGCATGCATGTGTGTGTATGTGTATGTGTGTGTATGTGTATGTGTGTGTATGTATGCATGCATGTGTGTATATGTGTGTATGTATGTGTGTATACATATGTGTATATGTGTGTGTGTATGTATGTGTGTATGCATGTGTGGGTGTATGTATGCATGTGTGTATGTATGCATGTGTGTATGTATGCATGTGTGTATGTATGCGTGTGTATGTATGCATGCATGTGAGTACATGTGTGTATATATGTCTGTGTGTATGTATGTCTGTATATGTGTGTGTATGTATGTGTATATGTGTGTGTGTATGTGTATGTATGCATGTGTATATATGTGTGTGTATGTATGTGTGTGTATATATGCATGTGTGTAAATTTGTATGAGTGTGTATGCATGCATGTGTGTATAGGTGTGTGTATGTAAGCAAGCATATGTGTACATGTATGTGTGTATGTATGCATGTGTAAATGTGTAAATGTGTGTGTATGTGTGTGTGTAAGTATGCTCTATTTTCCTATCTCTATCTTGATCTTTTCTTTCATTATTCTTTATCTCTCACTCTCTCTCTCACTCTCTCTCTCCCTCTCTCTCTCTCTTCTTTTTCTCTCTCTCCTTCTCTCTCTATCAATAGAGAATAAAAAAATCACTTACAAGTATGTCCCTCTTTTGGATCGTTGTCGTCAAAGCGTAATGTATGTCGCCTATCGTCCAATTCCAAACAGTCAACGCCAAAGAACTTCTGCAAAATCAAAGAAAAGAGAAATTATAAAACCTAAAACATAGAGAAACACAAATGCTAACAGTACGCGCAACACTTACCAAGATGTGAGATCTAAGCCGAGAGAGAGTATGTGTGCGTAGAGAGAGAGATCTGTGTGTGTGTGCACAAGACAATACAGGTCGCAATTTGGTTTGCGCGTGCAAGTTCGACAGAAGACCAACAGTACTCAAACACGCGCAAAAATGTGAAGTTTTGCTCTCGGGTTCGCGGTATGTTTAAAACTCGGCCTCGGTATATGCGTCGGTATGGGCGTCGGTATGCGGCTCGGTAACTTACAGTAACTTATCGATGCTTATACCAACACCCATACCGACGCATATATCGATGCATATACCGTCGCATATACCGAGGATTGCACGCCACACCGACGATCCGTTTAAAATGGTCATACCGACGGTCACTTGACCGTCCGTATCTCTAAGTGACATTTTCCAACGCCCATACCGATGCCGAGCGTGACCGTCTGTATACGCAGTGTGCGTATACCCCTCATATGTTGTAGTGTGCATCCATAGACTAAACACATTCGGGTTAGCCGTGATGTTGTTTTTGTGGAAGATGTTATTCAACCCTTGCTTTCATGTACTAAGGAGACATCTGTTAGCTCCAAAGACATGTATGGTACTTTGGTGCCTCCTTTTACTAGTGGATAGTGTAGTGCTAGTCCTAATGAGGCAACTTCTCAACCTTTGCAGGTTTCATGTGATGATGTAGATCATCCCATTTCTGATGCACATTTACATGATGCACTTGTTGATGAGAGAGATGATATTGGGGAGGCAAAAACTATGCCAAAATGGCTGGCACTGACTTTACATGAGAGCAAATTATATGCACCTCTTTCATATTGCACTTGATCAGGCTCTCATAGTGCCTCTTTTTCATGAGATTGATATGCTATGGCTGCATCTAGTCTGTGTGATGATAATGAGCTTGTTTTATTTGACGAAGCACAAAATTCAGAAAATTGGATGGCTGCTATGCAATTTGAATATGATGCTATAATGAAGAATAGTACTTGGTCTTCGTGTGACTTGCCTCCTGCCAAGAAGGCCATTGGCTCTAAGTGGGTTTACAAGCTAAAGCATAAGCCTGATGGAATAGTTGACATGTATAAGGCTAATCTTGTTCAAAAGGGTTATGCATAAGAAAGAGGCATTGACTTTGATGAAACCTTTGCACCTACATGTTGTAGGACTACTGTTGAGAGCATCTGTGCACTTACTGCCTGTCATGGTTGGAGTGTACATCAGTTGGACATTAAAAATGCATTTTTGAATGGTGACTTGCATGAAGAAGTGTATGCTCTTAAGCCCTGTGGCTTTGTCTAGAAAGGGCATGAAAATTAGGTGTGCAGCTTAAAGAAGGCATTATATGGTTTAAAGCAAGCACCACGTGCTTGGTATGAAAAGATACATGCCTATCTGATTGCACATGGTTTTGAGAGCAATCCAACTAAAAGCACCTTATATGTTAAGCGTGCTAATGATGTACTTCTGATCATTGTGGTTTATGTTGATGACATGCTGCTCATTGGTCCTCATGAGAGGCATACTACTCATTTTAAGGTTGATTTGCATGCCTCATTTGCAATGTTTGATTTGGGGCATTTGCATCACTATTTGGGCATTCAGTTTATGCAAGTTGATGGTGGAATGGCTTTGCGTCAAATGAAATGTATTCACATATTATTGCAATGTTTTGGCCTTGAAGACTATAAGCCTATTGGACGCAGTTCTACGATTGAGTCTTCATGATGCTGGAGATGCATTTGATGCTATCCTCCATCAGTAGGCTGTTGGATGTCTCATTTACTTATGCATTACTCGGCCAGATATTCAGTTTTCTATCTCACAGATGAGTAGGTTTATGCATTGCCCAGGTGTCAAGCATTGGCAGGCAGTTAAGTGCATCTTTCGCTACTTGAGTGGTACTCGACTACTTGGGTTCTTTTATCCCAAGGGGGGATCACTACCGCCAGATTTGCATGCTTTTTCTGACTCAGACTGGGCTAGTTGCTATGATACTTGTGTGTCCACTAGTGGCTTTTGTTTCATGCTTGGTAGCTCTTCTATATCTTGGTTGAGTAAGAAGCAGCCTACTATGGCCACTTCCAGTTATGAGGCTAAGTATAGGGCATCTTTCACAGCAACTATTGAGTGTGTGTGGCTCAGACACCTTATGGCTGATTTGGGTGTTGGTCAGTCTTCTACCACCACCATCTTCACTGACAGTCAGGGCACATTGGCAGTTGCGAGGAACTCTCTGTTCCATGCTCTCACGAAGCACATTGAAATGCATTATCATTTTGTCAGGGAGAGGTTCTCTACTGGGGAGATTAGCTTGGCATATGTGCCGATGTAGGAGAACATTGCAAACCTTTTCACAAAGGCTCTGCCTAGGGACAAGTTTGAAGCCTTTTGCAAAGCTTTGGGCTTACGTCCTTTTGTGGATTGATTCCACATAGCTTGGTACTTCCTTATACATGAGTGCCAGCTCCTTGTTCATCGCATCACTCCCAAGGGGGATTTGTTGATATATTTAGGTAGTGATGTGTTTGAACACTCTAGGCACATTTTTCCCTCTTTAGGTGGTTTTTACCCCCGGATTGTATATACGCCTATTGCCCCAATGGGCTACTTATGTTTGTACATTCTAGTGGTAATACATTCAATTTTGTGTGTTGTGCTCCAAGCTTCTTCTTCTTCCTTGTGTTGTTTGTGTGCTTCCGCAGACGTCTAACTCCAATAGGAAGGACATGTCATTGATGCTTCAAAGCACAAGCCAATATTGATGGATACATTTTGGGCTTATAAGACATCGGGATGAAATTTTAGCTTTGCATTAGTTGTCTCCAAGTTCTTTTTGCAAAAAAGAATGGAGTTATGACCATGTTGTGCTTGCATAGATATGGCCGTTTGGTACGCAAATATTCTTTCAAGTGGCTATTTGGTACGGAAA
This sequence comes from Ceratopteris richardii, assembly GCA_020310875.1. Taxonomy (NCBI): domain Eukaryota; kingdom Viridiplantae; phylum Streptophyta; class Polypodiopsida; order Polypodiales; family Pteridaceae; genus Ceratopteris; species Ceratopteris richardii. The sequence continues at coordinate 6,357,739 of CM035418.1, forward strand.
TATGACTTTGAACCTTTTTCTTTCAATCTTCTACTGAAGCATAGATCAAAGGAGAAGTGAAATTTGAATTGAAATGGATAGCGATGGATATATGGGTTTCACAATTCACATATTCCCTTCATGTACTAAGGTTCAACCACTCCTCCAAAATTGAATTGGAATGGCTAGCAATGGACATGTGGTTTTCTTGCTCGTTGAGAGGATTTTCTATGCAAACATTCTTTACAACCAAGACACACAATTCACATATTCTTTCCATGTCCTTAGGTTCAGCCAGTCCCCGGAAATCCACATCATGTATCCAAAACATGCCACGCCCAGTTTTTTGATCTCAAAGGGAACTTTCTCAAGGAATGCAAACATTTGAATGTGGGTTAAATACCTTTGGAACTGTTGGATTATCAAAATGGATGTTCTTTTGAGAAATAAGATATGAGGGTGTATATATCCAATGGTTTATTGTGTTTCCCTTATCTCATAAAAAATGCCCCACTATATTCCACTCTCATGCTTTGAGAAATTGTAATATCAAGAAATGGTGAGAGTCTCTCCTTCACCTCTTATCGCCCTAGAGACTACACTGATGCTTAATTTGCCCTCACATAAGAAAGCTGCCTCTTCCCCTACCTTTGAAGCTTATACATCCATCTGTATCTTCTTCATAACTTCAGTCTCTATCTCCTCTGGAAAGAATAAAATAAAACTCAGAAATCTATGATTGAAAAGGGGAAATGCAAAAAAGATGCTGGTGTCAAAGAGATAAGATTTATGGGTGAATACACTCAAATCTCTGATTCATGGTAACAGTTGTGATTTACGGGTTAATACGTTCAAGTCCCAGATTGCTATTCAAAAGTAGGAGTCCGATCTCTGCGATTTATTGGGTACCATGAAAAAATGTGGAAATTCAATGGTTGAATCTTGTTAATAAAGGAAAAGGTGTATTGTTGGGTATTCATTGCTTAATACTGATAAGAGTATAAAACTCGAAGTTAACATCCGGCAATGATAGCTCAAACAGGTGAATCATTATCCTTCCAAGGGGATCTACTTCCTTTTGGTTGCACTTGTAGGCATTCCTCATTACATGTTATTGATGAGATATTAAACTAGTTCATTGTCCTTTGAGCTCTCTCGTTAGACTCTTCAGGCATTGGAAAGAGCGGTGTTCATTGTGATAGGTGGACTTCAGCTCAAATCGGTCTTCTCATTTCACTGTATGACCGTTCCTACTTAGTTCCTAACCTTCAGCTCAAATCGGTCTTCTCGTTTCACTGTATGACCGTTCCTTACCTTAGCGAGCTTTTGAGCTTTGTTCATTCTATTAAGTGTTGAATGTTCAACCCCCCTTGTGTGTGATTAAAAAATCCCATGGGTATTATGCCTTTCAAATTGTACTTTATAATAATTCAAACTATCAAAAAGAGTAGATCGCAACATTGAGTTTCTTATTAAAACTCGAAATTGAAGACCTTTTTTAAAGTTACTTTTTTTAAAAGAAGTTTGATCGAAACCTAGTCACCCTATGATTGAACTATACAAGTGAAGCGCAGGTCCGCTCGAATTCTTTTCCAAAGACCTAAAAATAGCTGCTCGGATATGGATCCCATGACTTGCGCTGGCAGGATGCCCCTTATTCTCATTCATTTGTAATCGTGAAAAGAGATTAGCGGGCCTTAAACAGCTAAACTATATCGTCGTCGAAGAAGCGATTGTTTATATGTGCATCTCATCGCAGTGGTGCCCCATGTACACGCAAAATAAGTTTATCTCTGGATGCTTTTGTTATTCTTCATCCGAAATCCACACTATACATGTTGAATTTTGATTGCGAAACTTCACTATTTCAACCTTAATCGATGGGTCTCAAGGCACTGTTTTGACTTTCAATATTTCGGAAATTAGTACCTCTCTTAGCTGTTTCTCGGGCAATTAGGAATGGAGGACTAGAGGTATGAGCGGTCCCGGGGGGGAAACAGAGGTTCTAAGTGCCTATACACTCGCTTTCATTGTGGTTGAAATCTCCATCTATTCGCTTTCGTTGCTATAAAAGGACAAAGCAAAGAAATGTATCTGGTGATTCTCGAGACCATACGAAAATAAAGTGCAAGGAAATAAAACGTGTACGTGTAAGAGAAAGAGAACTTAGAATCCAAGCCAACTTCCAAGCCACACTGCAATGAATATTCCTCTTGGCGTGTGAAAGAAATCATCATGGAACATGGTGGGTCCTGATAATTTCTTTTGAGGCAAATATTGCTGACAGTGGAGTCAAAACAGCGTCGTCTCTCATGAATGATCTTACATCAAGACATGTAGACTCGCAAAAAAGCTTTTCAAGCTAAAGATGGTGATCGCAACTCCAGGCTTTTTCATGTCTTTGTAGATGTCTCTCACATCTTCATGTCTTGCAAAGGAAACAATGTCAACTCAGGATTTTGCAAAGTGCTTGCTCCATAGTTCATCTTGCTTCTTTCACTTATAAGAAACTGCCTCTTGGAAAATGTAACTGAATGGATGTAACGTTATGGATGCTCTAGAGATCTACATATTTATGGTGTTGTTGGAGGCAAAGAAACCATGGGGCTCTTGTTGGAACTCTTGAAGACTTATCTGCTTATTTTAGCTTTACGTTTAGGAAGATTCCCTATGAGGCTCTTCATTGTATGCAAGATGTACTTGATATCCCTTTGTATCATGTTCAAAGAGTACAAAGATGTACAAAGATATGCTAGACTCCGTAGATGGAGAGAATCTTTTCTCTCCTTGGATTCATCTGTGGGATTCTCAATGGTCTTTGGTTATGCTTGATCAGATTATAGGGCCAAGCCTTTGATCCAGACTCTCAAAGCATTTCTTTTATTACTTTTGTTCTCATTCCATTTTGTTTCATTCTCAAGAGAAAAAATGGTAGGGAGTATTGGATATTCAGTTTCAATGTCTACACTGTTGATAATTAAGTTATTTGCCTTGAGTTGGAGTGGAGATTGGCATATAACCACTACAAAAAGCATGATAAGAGGATCCTGAACATGTCTTAGTTGTTTGTTTCAATCCTTTAAGTTTCGATACAAGAATAGATCAACAACAAAACAAAAAAATTGAAGAGAGTATGGAGATAATAGCCAACCACTTCACTCAACTCATGGGGGTGTCCATGCTGCTCACTTCTTAGAGAAGGGGTTTCATGGCTGCCATCTCTAGAATCAAATTAAAAGGAATTCGAAAAAACATCGTGCATCTTCTGGATTCCCTCATCACCACCACAAAGATTTTAGAAGTTATAGTTGCTCTCCCTAGTGGTAAAAGCCCAAATCTAGATGGTCTCACCAACAAGTTCTTCAAGTCCTTCATGAATGACTTAGTTAAACACTTACTTATCGTTTGGTAAGAAGCCTTAGGCTTTGGCATGCTCCGTAACATTCCTAATGAGGGGTTGATTAAGATAATTCACAAAAATGACAGAAAACCAAGATTGAAAAATGACTTCCCATCACTATGCTACAAATTGGCTATAAGATCTTAGTTAAGGTTCTTGCAAATCACATTATGTGCCATCTACGTTCATAGATCAACAAGGAAGAAAAGGGCTTCATAAAGGGAAGATCCATTTTGGAGGCAATTATGGATGTGTGGGAAGGTCTGGAGTTTGCTAAGGAGTCCTCCCAAGATGTCCTCTTCATCAAAATTGATTTCAACAAAGCATACAACCACCTCAAGTTGGATTTCATTCTAATGTGGACCTAAATTCATCAACATGATCTCTACACTTAAGGGGAATGCCTCGACTTGAATCAATATCAATGGTCAAATATCTCAGGGAATCAAGTTAAAATGATCTATTAGACAGGGTTTTCCTTTGGCTCCTACTCATTTTCCATAGCTACTAATGGCCTCAGCTACTTGGTTATCCATCATGCCCATTTAGGATAGTTCCAAGGCCTTTTGTTCCCTACTAGTCAGAAATAGATGCGAATGAGACTCTTCGCTAGTGACACGAATGATTTTGTGCATAATGACCCTAATAGTATTCTATGGACCTTCCTCATCTCATGTATCATCTATTTTCTAGCATGTTCGAGACCAAAAGACAAAAAATTAGCAAAGCTTGAAAGTACTTGTAGAAATTTCCTCCAAGTCAGTCATCCCAACAAGAGAGGCATGCCCAAGATCAAGAGGGTCTTTTGTGCTGATCAAAAAGAGTTTGGCCATTTGCGCACCCTAAATGTGGGAGTTTTGGCAGATAAATTGGCTTCCAACTAGCTTCTCAAAGCTTGGTGCAATGTAGAAGCTTCTTGGGAAAAACTAATTCTTAGAGATAAATCCTCTAAGAAGTTATGGAATAAAGGTTTTAGAAAGTGGAAACATCTAGTCTAGAACCATGACACAGGTCATTGGATAAGGTTTGAGGACATAGACTATGCTAGGAGAACTGACTTTGATGATTGGTGCCTTCTCACGTAAAGAATCAACTCTTTGGACTACTCAAAGACTCGTCTCCTTCTTGGAAGCAACCAACCCCCCCCCCCACCGCCCCTAGATTGAAGGGTTAAGATGTACCACTCGTAACAAAGTAGACAAAATTATGAGGTTACATAAGCACCTTGACCTATGTATTTCCCTTAACAAGGGATGGTGTCAAAACTGGTCTAGCATCAAATGGCAAGTTATGTGTGGATACCTATGGCATCCTCTCATTGAGAACAAAAAATATGTTCTTATGTGATAAATGCTCGATTGATAAAATATCTCGGGGCCCTCACTGGTGTAATTGTTGCATCCGTGGTGGAGAGGACCTTGGTCATCTCTTCTTCTCATTCCCTAGAAGCAGTCTAATTTGAAAGTCTCTCACTAAGATTTTGAACTTAACAAGACAAATCAACTAGAAACAAGTTGTACTTGGAGAAACAATTGATTGTTCTTCAACTTTGTGGAATGCCATCATAGGGGAAGTGCTATGGAAGATACGGAAAGAAAGATGTGCGATCAACTTTGATGGCCATCAGAAAGAGTGCTCCATTGAAAAATCTCTATACTTGTTAGGTAGAAGAATATGTAATTATAAAAAATTCTCCCCCTTTTGACACACCATAGGATGTTTGTCCTAGAAAACAACAAGATTAAAAACAAGTGGGTCATTCACAATAGAGACAAAAAAATCATTAAACTTCTCAACAACTCTCTTTGGAACATTTATCTCCCGTCCCAGGTCGCTTGGTTGGGTGGTTGGGCCTTTCGCCTCTTGAGGCAGGGGTGACGGTTCAACCCCCACCGACATGTAAGGCACATGTTATCATGGAAAGTTGTATCTTGTGGCTGATGTGCCACTGTTTATCCTACCCCGCAGTAGTTTTGATCACAGTCTAACCCAGCTATGTAAACCCCTGTTCTTGTGGGATAAGGGGGGTCCCATCGGTACTATGCCCTTCCTTGTACAGTTGCAATTTCAAAGTTAAAGCCTGGAGGAGTAGGCTTAGGCCGAACCTCCATTTGAAAAAAATATATATATCTCCCATCTAATCCTAGTTATTCTATTGATTTTGTTCAGTCATAGCATTTGGACCATGATAGCCCTCCTTTGTGGGGTATAGGGGATCCCAAGAGCAGTAAACTCATTCATTGTATATTTGTTCGTTTAGCATGGGATACTAGACTATGGCTAAACTTCATAAATGGAAAAAATATACAAGAGTGCTAGCTCGATACTCAGAGTTGTTTGCTTCTCTTTCGTGGGTTTTTTTTTTTTTTTTTGTGGGGGGGGAGGGGGGGGGGTATTTGGATTCAAGCCCCATGAGTTGCGTTGACAGGATGCCCCTCATTCTCATTCATTTGTAATCGTGAGAAGAGATTAGCGGTTCTTGACAGCTAAACTACACTGCTGTCGATAGAGTGATTGTTCTATGCGAACCTCATTGCAGTCGTGCTCCATGTACACGCAAAATAGATTTATCTCTAGATGCATTTTATATTTTTCATCCGAAATCCACAATATTTATGTTGAATTTTGATTGCGAAACTTCACTATTTCAACCGTAATCAATGGGTCTCGTGGCACTGCTATGACTTTCAATATTTCGGAAATTAGCTGGAGGTACTGCTAGCACTCTCTTTCTTAGCTGTTTCTCGGACAATTCGACATGGAGGAGTAGAGGTATGAGCGGTTCCGAGGGGAAACAGATAATTTTTTTTTTTAATAAAAGGAAGTTCAGCCTTAGCCTATTCTCCCGAACTTTAATTAAAATAAAGAAGAAAAATTACAAGTGAATGGGACTAGTGCCCATGGGACCCCGCAAATCCCACAATGCAGGGGAGGAGTATGGCGAGCTAGAGGGCATTACAAATGAGGCGGATAAATCCAACATCACCCTCATGTGGGACCCATTTGGGTTTCAACTTGTTGTTTTTGAGTAGATAAATACAGTGATGTCTAAACGGTGGAGATCTCTTATCTAGGGAGATTCTTTTACCTAGAAGAAACAAGGATTTCTCGATCGACCATTTCTTAGGGGTTTGGCCAAAATTGATAGCACATCGCTCCCTCCAAATCTTCAATAGGGTCTCACCCCTGATGGCATTCCACAGCCTCGCTGAGCATCCGACCGCCTCACCCAACAGCACCTGTTGCCAATTGATTTGGTGTGAAAGTCTCAATACCCGGGTCAGGTGACGCCAAATAACACGAGACTTGGGGCAATCGAAAAACAGGTGAGCTAAATCTTCGATGCATCGATGGCAATGCTTGCACCATGGTGGCACACCATAGATTTTGTAAGCCCTTGCATTGGACCAGATACCTTTATGCAAGTTCTGCCACATGAGAACGGACTTTTTTATCTCAATTAGGGGATGCCAAATAGACATGAATTTTAGTTCCCATCGAAGTTTGGTCCAAGAAAGGCACCATCTCTTGTTAAGAGTGTGATGAACATCTAAGTTCTCTTTGAAGTTGGGGATTTTGGATAGTTTCTTTCCATTGCTCCATTTGAGGCCCTCCAGGCAAGGAAGATCCTGACGGCAGAGAAGGCGAGTAGTTGAACGGTCCCATGCTAAACACCTTCCTTGAAGTAGAGTCCATTCCTCTAGCGTAACTCTAAGTCTCGGGTCCAAGTCTTCGAACCTAATCCACTGGCTGGTCTCTTGTTTCCAGAGTTGTTTCCACTGTTTGAACAAAGCGAAAGAAGATTCTATCGCTTTGCAGTTTGGAGGTTCCAAGGCTCCACTCCTCTAATGCCGCTGATTGGGAACCAAATGGCGTCATTTTGTCTTATCCCAACCGCCCACTTCCACTCATCACTGATTCTGATGAATTGTTTGGCCTTGTTCCAACTCTTCTATGAAGAACACACAAGGGTAGAGCCTTTTGGGGACACCGGGAGGGGGGAGAACAAAAGCGTGAGGATCCCTATGTCCTTCCATCCAGGATGGCCAACAAGGGTAAGGTCCTTCAAGTTTCTGAATATCAATTTAGCCCAAGAGGACCCACTATTGCTCCAAGCCTTGATAAGACACTTAACCGCCAACTTGTCTGCCAACGTAACGATATCCAGAATACCCGAGCCCTTTGAGTCTTTTGAGCTAATGCAAGTTTCCCAATTGATTTTGGGAATCCCCCTCCTGTTGGGGTCCCCAGTCCAAAGGAAGTTTCTGCAGATTCTTTCCACTTTGGCCAACTCTTTCTCCTTCGGTCTCCAACAGGAGATAAAGTAAATAGTCGTTGAAAGCATAAATGTGTTAACGACCATAGCACGCCCTGCCAAGTTGACTTGCATACCTTTCCAATAATTTAGTTTGCTATCAAGCTTGGCCAGCACCCAGTTCCATCGTTGGTCCATTGTGATGTCGAAGCCCATCGGGATGCCGAGGAGACGGAAGACTTGACCTCTAGGGATAACTTGACACCCCTGATCAAGCAACAATTGGGGTGGGGGTCCGCAGATTGCTCTGAAAGCAGTTTTAACATGGTTGATTTTTGAACCTGACGCCACACAAAAGGTGTCAAGGCAACTCCAGAACACCTCAATGTTGTTCATATCGTTATGCACAAAGGCATTCATATCATCGGCGAAGAGTCTAGCAATCATTTGGCCATGATTTAGAGGTAGGGAAAGACCTCGGAGATTGCCAGAGTCCATGTGATGCTTTAATAGGCGACTAAGGCCGTTCGAGGCAATAGTGAAGAGTACAGGAGCTAGAGGGCAGCCTTGCCTAATAGATCTTTTTAAACATATGGGCTCGGAGAGCTTACCGTTGATATTCATTCTAGTTGAAGCATTTCCCAGAAGAGTGGAAACCATTTTCGTGAATTTTTGGCTGCATCCAAGGTCTTTCAGTGATTGGAGAATAAAGTCCCATTCCAATCTGTGATATGCTTTGTCAAAGTCGATCTTAATGAATACCAGATCTTATGCAGACTCCTCAGCAAATGTAAGGCCTTCCCAAATATCGACAATTGCTTCAAGTATAGATCTACCTTTGACAAAACCTTTCTGGTCCTCACAAAGCCATGACTTTAAATGACAAGAGATTTTGTTGGCGATAACTTTGGCAATTATCTGTATCCAGTTTGGAGCATGGTAATCGGCCGCCAGTTTTCAATTTTGTTCTTATCTCCCCTTTTGTGAATTAACTTGATGACGCCATTATTAAGACACCGAGGAAGGGCACCGAAGGAGAGAGCCTCGAGCCACACCCAACGTAGTGGAGTGGCCACCACATGCTTGAAGGACTTGAAAAACTCATTGGTGAGGCCATCAGGACCTGGACTTTTTCCATTGGGAAGAGCATCAATAACCTCGATAATTTCGTTCTCCGAAATGTTAGCTTCCAAAAGAGAATTCATGTTCTGAGGGATTCTAGAATGAGCTACCCTTGAGATGGTAGCCATGCAATCACGCCTGTGCGGGGAAAGAGAAGTCGAGACCCCGAGGAGATGGGTAAAGTGCTCGACGATGATAGATCTGTTCTCAACTTCTGTGCTACATTCGATCCCATTGTTATCGACCAAGAAGGGGATGGATTCCCTGGCTTGTTTCTTTTTGAGGATGTTACACATCTCTTTTGATGGTTTGTCGGCCTTCCCCGCCCACCAATCTTTGAAGAATATTTGAAGATTTTTCCTTTGAACCTCCTCCTCGAATCTTAGTCTTCCCTTGATTTTCAGAAGGCCTTGCTAGCATTGCAAGTTACCTTTGTTCACTTCTTCTTCAAGTCGTGAGAGCCTCCGGTATACCATTTCTCTTCTTTTTTTCCGGATATCTCTTATGGCCTTATGAGTCCTGATCAAAATTTGTCGAGTCCTTTCCACCGCGCTTCTCCAGCACTTAGCCGGTTCATTACAGAAGGCAAAGGCCTCCGCCCAAACAGCAGAAATTTCTTGGTGGACAGAGGGAAGGGAAAACGATGTTTGACAAGCGTGAAACCAAGGAGCTTTCCGGAGCATGGGAATCGGTTTGAAAGACAGAGTAATCGGGTAGTGGTCCGAGATAGTCAGGTCCATGTGTTGGGAAATCGAAGGAGTACCCCACTGGAGGATGGTGTTTTGGCCGATGTAACATCTATCAAGTCTTGCTTTCCTCAAAGATTCCTCCAGTTGGAGGTTAGGGGAAACAGATATTGCAAGTGCTCATGGACTCGCTTTCATTGTGGTTGATTGTATATGAAATCTCCATCTATTCGCTTTCATTGATGTCAAAGGACAGAGCAAAGAAATGTATTTGGTGATTCTCGAGACCAAGACGCACGGGACGGCAAAGCTGGCAAGATAGTGGTGTTATTGTTGGTCAGCCACGTGATCCGAAAATGGCAACTGCCTTGCCATCGTACTGTGTACATGCTGGGGGCGCTTCACAATAGAAAATTAAAGTGAAAGGAAATAAAAAAGTGTGTGTGTAAGAGAGAGAGAGAGAAAACTTAGAAGCCAAGTCTTTTTTTTTTTTAATATAAAGGAAGTTCGGCAATAGCCTACTCTCCCGGACTTGAATTAAATTAAGAAACAAAGGTACAAGAAACGGGGTCTAGTGCCCACGGGACCCCCCAAATCCCACAAAGCAGGGGAAGCATGGTTGATTCCTAGGTTGCATTACAAAGAAGGTTGATCACCCTCTCGTCGCCCTCATGCGGGACCCACTTGGGTTTGAGCTTGTTGTTGATCAAAATGAGGACTTGATGGTGTCTGAAGGGGGGGGATTTCTTACTGTTGACGATCCTTTTGCCAAGGAGGAAAAGAGATTTTTCAATCGACCACTCCCTGGGGGGGTCGCCGAAGTTGAGAGCACACCGCTCTCGCCAAATTTTCCACAGGACTTCCCCTCTGATTGCGTTCCAGAGAGCCGCAGAGCATCCAATCGCTTCTCCCAAGAGGACTTGTTTCCAACTAAGCTGTTTCTGAACTCTGATTTTCAGTCCAACCATCTGCCAGATTCTGAAGGAGTTGGGGCAAGTAAGGAAGATGTGTGGGACATCTTCGATTGCACGGTGGCAGCGTTTGCACCACGGAGGGATCCCACAAATTTTGCTTGCCTTATGGTTAGTCCAAATTCCGCGATGAAGAATTTGCCATAAGAGGATAGACTTCTTAATCTCTATAAGTGGGTGCCAGATACCCATGAATTTCATGTCCCACCGAAGCCGCGTCCAAGACAGGCACCACTTCTTGTTGAGGCTGATCTGGAGGTCATTTGTTTCTTTGATGTTCGGGATTTTGAGTAGGCTATTTCCATTGTGCCATTTGAGACCACGCGCGTTCGGAGCATCATGTCCCATGAGAAGGCGAGTTTTGTGACGATCCCAGGCGAGGCATCTGCTTTGCAAGGTGTTCCATTCTTCGTAGGAGATGTTTAAGCGAGGGTCGATATCCTCGAAGTTGATCCAACTGTTGGTGTCTTGTTTCCAGAGGTGTTTCCATTTTTTGAATCCTTTGTTCCATAACTTCTTGGCATTTTGAATGTTCCACGACTCCACACTCCGGATGCCATGTATCGGAAACCAGATAGAGTCATTTTGTCTGATTCCGGCCGCCCACTTCCAGTCCTCACTAATTCTTGTGAAGCTTTTGACTTTATTCCAGCCCTTCCAAAGAGAGCATACGAGGTTGGAGCCTTTCGGGAAGACAGGTATCGGGGAGAATAGCAGGGTCATGATGTCAAGGTTCTTCCAGTTCGGGGACCCCGTGAGGGCCAACTCGTTTTTGTTTCTGAAGATCAGCTTGGCCCACGAGGCCTCCCTATTGCACCAAGCCTTAATCATCCATTTGGCTGCCAGTTTGTTAGCCATACACCCAATGTCCAGGATGCCAAGCCCCCCGCTATCTCTAGGGCTGGTGCAGATGGCCCACTTGATTTTAGGCACCCCCCTTCTGTTATGATCACCCGTCCAAAGAAAGTTTCTGCAGATGCTATTCAGTTTGGACAGGCCTTGCTCATTCGGTCTCCAGCAAGAAAGGAAATAGATGGTAGACGAGAGGAGGAACGTGTTGATAACCATCGCCCGTCCAGCGAGATTGATTTGCATGCCTCTCCAGTAATTTAGCTTGTTTTCAAGTTTGGCCAGCACCCAGTTCCAACGCTGCTCCATAGAGACGCCAAACCCCAAGGGGATTCCGAGCAGCCGAAAGATTTGGCCCTGTGGAATGAGTTGACAGCCATGAACAATGAGAAGGTCAGGTTGGTGTCCCACAATGGCCCTAAAGGCGGTCTTATTGTGGTTGATTTTGGATCCAGAGGCCTCACAGAAGGTATCAAGACACCTCCAGAAAGTCTCCAGGCTGGTATTATCATTGTGAACGAACGCGTTCATATCGTCAGCAAAAAGTCTCATGATGATTTGACTGTGGTCGTGGGGTAGCTGGAGGCCTTTAATATTGCCAGCCTCCACATGATGAGCCACGAGTCTACTCAGTCCCTCAGTGGCGATGGCAAAGAGAAGGGGGGCAAGAGGGCACCCTTGTCTAATAGATCTTTTAAGATGGATCGCCTTCGAAAGTTTGCCGTTAACGTTAATCTGGGTCGTTGCGTTGCCGAGAAGGGTCGCGATCATCTTGGTGAATTTCTGACTACATCCGAGGTCTTGGAGCGACTGCAGAATATAGTCCCATTCCAGCCTATCGTAGGCTTTGTCGAAGTCGATCTTGAGGAAGACCACATCTTGATTAGACTCTTTTGCAAATTGAATACCTTCCCAAATATCCATAATGGTTTCCAGGATGGACCTGCCTTTGATGAAACCTTTTTGGTCCTCACTAAGCCAAGATCTCAGGTGGCACGCCAGTCTGTTGGCAATGACTTTGGCGACGATCTTGTATCCTGTTTGGAGCATCGTAATTGGCCGCCAGTTCTCGATTCTGTTTTTTTCCCCCTTCTTGTGAATCAGCTTGATAATTCCATTATTTATACAAGAAGGAAGAGCACCAAATTTTAGCGCTTCTTGCCAAACCATCCGAAGAGGGGTGGCAACCACCAGCTTGAAGGATTTAAAAAACTCGTTAGTGAGTCCATCGGGTCCCGGGCTTTTACCGAGAGGGAGGGCATCAATGACCTCAATGATTTCTGAATCAGAGATCGGGGCATGAAGCAGGGAGTGGAGGTTGGGTGGTATTCTCCGGGGGGAAACCCTAGAAATGGAAGCCATGCAGTCCCTTCTATGGTGGGAGAGGGGGTTCGAGGTTCCCAGAAGTCTCGTGAAGTGCCCTTCGATGATGCCAAAATTATCTTCTTCCGAGTTGCATACATTGCCATGTGGGTCTAGCAGTAGGGGAATCGTCTCTCTGTTGTGTTTCCTTTTAAGGATACTGCACATCTCTTTGGTGGGTTTGTCGGCTTTTCCAGCCCACCACTCCTTGAAGAAGATTTGCAAGTTATTCCTTTGTATTTATTCCTCGTATCTCAGCGCTGCTCTGATTCTTCGGAGACCTTTCTGGGCTTGGAGTTTTCCTTTGTTCACTTCCTCCTCGAGACGCCAGAGTCTGTGGTAAAGCGCTTCCCTACGAGCCCGCCGCACGGTCTCGAGCATCTTCTTAGTTCTGATCATGATCTTGCGAGACTTGTCGACCGCACTTCTCCAGCACTTGGCTGGGGCCAAGCCAGAGGCGAACGCCACCTTCCACACTTCGGCAATCTCTTGATGGACGGAGGGGAGAGAGAAGGTGGAAGCGTTGGCATGGAACCACGGAGCCTTGTGGGTCCTGTTGGGAGGTTGAAAAGTGATAACGATCGGGTAGTGGTCAGAGATGGTGAGGTCAGTACGTTGCGTGATGGAAGGGTGGCCCCACAGATGAGTAAAGCCCTGAGAGATGTAGCATCTATCAAGTCTAGCTTTCCTCAGATCCTCGCCCGCTTGGAGATTCGACCAGGAAAAGCCATTCGAGTCTTTGAATTCGACCAGATCCAAGTGGAGTTTGGTCATGTCCCACGTTTCTTTCTCCCGACTGTCAATGACCCTACCCTTGCCCATCCATCTGTCCATAGGGTCCTCCACCATGTTGAAGTCTCCACATATAAGCACGTTGTGGGGAAGCGAGTCAAGAGAGGCCCAAGTGTTCAGCCTCTCCAAATCCCCGTTAGGGGCGTACAAAGAAACCATAGTAACACAGAGGGGAGCACCAAAAGAAGCCGCGATCCAGCGATGATCAACGTCTTCAATGGAGTTCTCGAGCTTATCAATCCAGGGTTGTTTAACACCAATAGCCGTTCCCCCGGACCCCCGCTGGTGCTTTGTTGGGATCCACACATGGGCCGAGGAAACCTGTCTGAGCCGTTTCAGGAGGTCTTCTCCGTCGATTTTAATCTCTTGAAGGCATATAATGTCTGGTTTTAAGCTAATGTCGCGGAGCCATTGACCAATGATGGCCGCTCTTGAGGGGTCGGTTAGCCCCCTAGCATTCAGCGAGATGACAATCATTTTTGTATTAATCCCTCTTTGCGGGAGGGAGCCTTGTCCTTTCTTCTCTTGGCTTCATCTTTCTTTTTCGCTGGGATCTGACCCCGACTTAGAAATCGGTTCTTATGGGGGCTTTTCCAGGGTAACTCCAAAGGCTGTTTCCCTTTGTGGGATGCCCCCCGCTGGGGAGAATTGGGCCCCGTGCTCGGCATCGTTTCCGGGATCGTCGATCCAATGATGGAACTTTCACTGTCCATGTTGTCCAATGATGGAAGACACGTTTTTCAGCTCAGGTTCTTTGCTTAGATTTAATAATCTCTGATATTACATTAGATCACTGTTTGAGGTGTAATGAGGTTTTGTTTACATGTAGGCATGCATACGGGTGAGATGTCAGTGTGCACCATTGATAGAAAGCATATACAAAGGAGCATTAGCAGCGAAGAGGAAATGGACGAGAACTATGGTGATAGGGTTCTTCCATCTGCAAATATCAGAAAACCACCTCCCAACGGCGATCATACCCAACAGAATACCCAAGATCATGAACCACTTAGCCTTGTTCTTGTGCATGCTCCACAGATTGCTATCCACATCATTGTCAACTAGATCCTTGACAGTGAACTCGTGAATGCTGGTGTCAATATCTTTCATATCTTCACCCATTGGTGTCAATATTCTATCCACAGAATGCCTTCATTCATAAAAAATATTATTATGAAAGTATTATTGTAATTAATACACACGTAGCATATGATCTCATTACATAAATTTGTAATTAATGTTTTCCAACAAACTCTAAAATTACTCTTACAAGTCTCATCGCCAGCAAAGTGCTTCTATCATGGGAGCTGGACGTAAGACCGAAACATACAAAGGCCTTCATTCTCCTTCCTCTTGGGCTAGCCATTCTCCTCCATTACCGCTCCCGTTCTTGAACCTTCCGACGGAGGAGCTTGCTGCTGTGATTTTTGGCTGTGACCATGCGACTTACAATGAATGCGTCACACAACTTCTGTTTGGTATACTTTATACCACCTCTTACTTTCTATCATAGATATACGTCTCTCCCTTTAAACCATATGCATGAACAATAGCTTGATCATTAGCTTTTCTGCAGGGAGCATTAGTAGCGAATTATGTGAATTATTCACAAGAGAAAATCCTATTTGAGTTAATTCATGTGTGATAGATAAGCTTATATCTCTTTTCATGTAGGCTCATTGAGTGTCAGTAGACAGGTTGTGGGTTTACAACGTGGGTCCATCAACAAAGGAGAAGAATATACAAGGGAGCATTAGCAGCGAATTATGTCAATTATTCACAGGAGAAAAACCTATTTGAGTTAAATCATGTGCAGACAGATAAGCTTATATCTCTTTTCATGAGAAACTCGTTGAGTGTCAGTAGACAGGTTGTGGGTTTACAACGTGGGTCCATCAACAAAGGAGAAGAATATACAAGGGAGCATTAGCAGCGAATTATGTGAATTATTCATAGGAGAAAAACCTATTTGAGTTAATTCATGTGCGGACAGATAATCTTATATCTCTTTTCATGAGAAACTCGTTGAGTGTCAGTAGACAGGTTGTGGGTTTACAACGTGGGCCCATCAAAAAAGGAGAAGAATATACAAGGGAGCATTAGCAGCGAATTATGTGAATTATTCACAGGAGAAAAACCTATTTGAGTTAATTCATGTGTAGACAGATAAGCTTATATCTCTTTTCATGAGAAACTCGTTGAGTGTCAGTAGACAGGTTGTGGGTTTACAATGTGGGTCCATCAACAAAGGAGAAGAATATACAAGGGAGCATTAGCAGCGAATTATGTGAATTATTCATAGGAGAAAAACCTATTTGATCAGTTAATTCATGTGCGGACAGATAAGCTTATATCTCTTTTCATGAGAAACTCGTTGATTGTCAGTAGACAGGTTGTGGGTTTACAATGTGGGTCCATCAACAAAGGAGAAGCATATACAAGGGAGCATTAGCAGCGAATTATGTGAATTATTCACAGGAGAAAAACCTATTTGAGTTAATTCATGTGCAGACAGATAAGCTTATATCTCTTTTCATGAGAAACTCGTTGAGTGTCAGTAGACAGGTTGTGGGTTTACAACGTGGGTCCATCAACAAAGGAGAAGAATATACAAGGGAGCATTAGCAGCGGATTATGTGAATTATTCACAGGAGAAAAACCTATTTGAGTTAATTCATGTGCGGACAGATAATCTTATATCTCTTTTCATGAGAAACTCGTTGAGTGTCAGTAGACAGGTTGTGGGTTTACAACGTGGGCCCATCAACAAAGGAGAAGCATATACAAGGGAGCATTAGCAGCGAATTATGTGAATTATTCACAGGAGAAAAACCTATTTGAATTAATTCATGTGCAGACAGATAAGCTTATATCTCTTTTCATGAGAAACTCGTTGAGCGTCAGTAGACAGGTTGTGGGTTTACAACGTGGGTCCATCAACAAAGGAGAAGCATATACAAGGGAGCATTAGCAGCGAATTATGTGAGTTATTCACAGGAGAAAATTCTATTTGAGTTAAATCATGTGCAGACAGATAAGTTTATATCTCTTTTCATGAGAAACTCGTTGAGTGTCAGTAGATAGGTTGTGGGTTTACACATAGACACACACATACACACACATACACATAGATAAGCTTATATCTCTTTTCATGAGAAACTCGTTGAGTATCAGTAGATAGGTTGTGGGTTTACACATAGACACATAGACACACACGTATGGCAATTTGTTAACCATTTATTGCAAACAGGACACTGCATTATCTCGTTGTCATGCACAACTACACTGCCTAAATATGTGTACTCTATACCAGGGAGAAAGGTCATATTTAAGACCTGTATCCCTGTGTGAATGCATGTGTATGTGTGTGAATGCATCATTATGTGTGTATGCATTTGTATGTGTGTATGCATCTGTATGTGTGTGAATGCATCATTAAGGTTGTATGTGTCTATGTGTGTATGTGTGTGTGTATATGTGTGTGTATGTGTGTGCACGTCTATGTGTATGTGTGTGTGTCTATGAGTGTGGATCTGTTTATGTGTGTGTATGTGTCTATGGGTGTGTATGTGTCTATGTGTGTGTGTATGCATGTATGTATGCATATGTGTGTGTATATGTGTGTATGCTTTATGTATGCATATGTGTGTGTATGCATTATGTATGTGTATGTATGCATGTGCATTATGTATGCATATGCATTATGTATGTGTATTTATGCATGTGCATTATGTATGTGTATTTATGCATGTGCATTATGTATGCATATGCATTATGTATGTGTATGTATGCATGTGCATTATGTATGCATATGTGTGTGTATGCATGTAAGTATGTATGTATGTATGCATATGCATATGCATATGTATGCATGTATGTGTATGTGTGTGCATGTCTCTCTATGTGTGTGTGTATGTGTGTATGTGTATGTATGTGTGTGTATGCATATATGTGTGTGTGTATATGTGTGTATGTGTGTATGTGTGTATGTGTGTGTATGTGTGTATGTGTGTGTGTATGTGTGTGTATGTGTGTGTATTGTGTATATGTGTGTAGGTGTGTATGTGTGTGTATGTGTATGTGTATATGTGTGTGCATGTGTATGCATGATGTATGTGTATGTCTGCATGTGCATTATGTATGCATATGTGTGTGTATGTATATATGTGTGTCTGCATGTATATGTGTGTGTGTATGTATGTATATGTGTGTGTATGCAACATTATGTGTGTATGTGTGTATACGAGTGTGTATTTGTGTGTGTATGTGTGTGTGTGTCTATGTGTGTATATGTGTGTGTATGTATATGTATGTGTGTGTGTGTATGTGTCTATGTGTGTATGTGTATGCATGTATGTATGCATATGTGTGTGTATGCATTATGTATGTGTATGTATGCATGTGCATTATGTATGCATATGCATTATGTATGTGTATGTATGCATGTGCATTATGTATGCATATGCATTATGTATGTGTATGTATGCATGTGCATTGTGTATGCATATGTGTGTGTATGCATGTAAGTATGTATGTATGTATGCATATGCATATGCATATGCATATGTATGCATGTATGTGTATGTGTGTGCATGTCTCTCTATGTGTGTGTATGCATATATGTGTGTGTATGTGTGTGTGTATGTGTGTGTGTATGTGTGTGTGTATGTGTGTGTATGCATGTGTATATGTGTGTGTATGTGTATATGCGTGTGCATGTGTATGCATTATGTATGTGTATGTTTTCATGTGCATTATGTATGCATATGTGTGTGTATGTATATATGTGTGTGTGCATGTATATGTGTGAGTGTATGTATGTATATGTGTGTGTATGCAACATTATGTGTGTGTGTATTTGTGTGTGTATGTGTGTGTGTATATGTGTATGTGTGTGTGTGTGTGTCTATGTGTGTATATGTGTGTGTGTATGCATATGTATGTGTGTGTAAGTGTGTGTGTGCATACCTGGTGTCTCTCTCTCGCTCTCTCTCTCTCTCTCTCTCTCTCTCTCTCTCTCTCTCTCTCTCTCTCTCTCTCTCTCTCTCTCTCTCTCTCTCGTTCTCTTGCTTTTGTCCAGATCTCGGCACAAATGTGCTGGGATAAATCAAAATTTTTTTTGAACATTCTAGAGCGTCGCTTACGCGCCGCTCTCGAAAGGACGACGCATATGCGACGCTCTCCAGTTTGCCCACGTCACCCATACCGTTGCTAGCAAGCGAGTCTATTTGCGACGCAAAGATTAGCGTCGCATAAGCGACAGAAGCTTTAGTCTGCAACGTACCCCGCCTAAAAATCAAAATTTTGAAAACAAGACCGTCGCTTACGCGACGTTAGCGTCGCATAAGCGACGGTCCCCGTTTTTTTTCCGGTTTCACGGCGTCGCTATGCCCCCCTATTTCTTGTAGTGAATGTCCATTATTTTGTTCATGGAAAAGACAAAGATATTTTGTGAAGACAGATGAGAAGGCAATGCCATGGATTTCTAAGAAAGAATCAACAATGGCTCTTTCCTCAAATTAAGCTAAATATAGGGATTTAAATTGCCATGGATGAGAAGGCAATGCCATGGATTTCTAAGAAAGAATCAACAATGGATCTTTCCTCAAATGAATCTAGTAAATATTTTGTGAAGATAGATGAGAAGGCAATGCCATGGATTTCTAAAAAAGAATAAACGATGGCTCTTTCCTCAAATGAAGCTAAATGTAGCGATTTAAACTAAGTTAATTATGAACTATATGGCTAAAAAAGCATTCAAACATTTGGATTTGCAGATGAATAAATCCCCAATTCTATGTGATAATCAAAGTAGTGTCAACTAGCACATAATCCATAGCACCCCTCCCCCCCCCCCCCCCCCCCCCCCCCCCTTTTTGTAGTAGTCTAAGCATACTAAAATACATTGCCGCTTTATCGAAGAGAAATTTCTTACAAAGGAGATAAAGGTGGAGCACTTTAACACGAAGGAGTAGTATGTAGATATGCTTATATAAGGCATGGGATGGTACAAAGCTTTCCAAGTTCAAGAACTATAGTGGAATGGAATAATTATTTTTGAAACTTGCGTGAACGTATTAGAAACCAAGCTCCAAATTTTGATACTTGGAGCATTACCAAAGAGAAAAGCTTGGAACACTCAAAGACCAAAAGGTTCCCACATGTGTTTTCAACTATATACAAACAAGTAGCATTTTAGATCATACTTGAAAATGACTCAACCAAAACTATCAAGTGATTGGCAGTTACTTGCTACCAATCAAGGGAAGCTCTTTGGAGGGTTGAAAACAAATTGCTCTACTTATCTATGTTCTATCTTCAATCCACTTTACTTGTACCAACTCACATTCTAAATGCTTAAGCTTGTAGAAGCATCCTCTCTACTTAAGCTAGCCCTATACCTACTACTTTTGATTGAGGTTTGATGTTAAGCTTATGAATTCCCCCTATCTATGATTATCATACCCCCACTCGAAACAACTTTTGGTGAAGCACTTTTCGTTTTTTCCCTATTGAGGCCTTTATACGATTCATCAACATTAGATATTCCAATGATATCCTCCTCATTATGATTATTAAAGTCAAAAGCAATATTGTTCCATATGTTATGCAATAAAGGGGAATGCAAGGACATACCTTCTTCACCATTAATAACATTATTGAATCGAGGGTTAAAGAAAGGACCTCGTGAACCTCTAGTAGGATATGCCATGAATGATGTGTACATACTCGGGTCAAATCTACCATCGCCAAGGCTCATAGCATTGGAGCCATAGCCATATGCTCTCCCACTAGATTTATCATCATTCAATTGAGGTTTAGGATATTGTTCCTCTACAATTAAGCTTAGCTTTTAATTCTACTTATCACTCGTTCTTTAAGGAGAACATGCATTGGACTATAGAATGTTTAAGCTCCCATAGGATTAAAAAGAACTTGGCGAACTGCCACATCCCTCCCCACCCAAAAGGGAAAGACAATTGCATTACTGTCATATTAGGGATGCACCCCTCCTTGGGTGAGGTGGCATAGATGCCACTTGGCATCAATTGAGGCACTATGTCCTAGATGGTAGAAGCAAGGAATTCAATAGGGAACAATCTCTTATGAGTTTATGCTTGGGCGTGGCTGGGAGGACAGAAGAATGTAACTCTGTGTGTGCATCATTGGTAGCAAGAGCAGACAAAACGGAAGCTTCGCGCACGAGCGCGACAATGGTATCAGAGCCTGGGAGACGACAATCATGCAGCTGCGCGCTGCAGGAATCGATCTCCTCACCCTTGGATGGAAGGGGTCTGATCTATCCACGAGGCCACAGAAGTTCGTTGTCAGACAGTCGATAGCGCCAATACAAATTTGTTAGACTCTGCAGCAGAGAGCCGTACGTGGCTTGAGCTGTTCCGGGTTCTCAGGACTATTTATACAGACAATCAGTACACGTGCATCAGCAGCAGTTATATTTCCTATTATATTTTCTTCAATTATCTGTGGTGGCGATTGTCGAGTTAGAATCATCTGAGGTTACACACTTTGTGTTTCACATGGTACCATAGTTGGAATACCTGATTGCACACACGAAAGGTGAAGATAAGCTCATGTGCATACGTGAAGAGAGTGAGAGAGCGAGTTCGATTATGACTCGCATCCAAACTTGGAAAGATTGGGATGGCAGAGCAATGCGTCTGGCGCATCAAAAGTACAGGCCAGAATCGGAGGGTTAAAGTTGTAATGGATTGTTTGAAGTTTCTCAACACTGCACCTGTCTTTTCTTGCTCTCCTCGACATTAACCATACAAAAGCACTGGCTATTCAAAGAATATGAATTGCTGCTAGCAATAAGGATTCTATTTCCCTGAAGCGGCAACAGCTTTCAACTAGATCTCCTCATGTTTTTGGCCTAAACTTGTTCGCTAGGACCTCCAAATGTGCTCTGGTTCGAGAGTTATTTTGAGATTGGTATTTTGAAGGCCATCCATTACGTTGATGCACCTCTCTCACGAGGAGACGTCTTTCAGAAAAATGTACCACATACATTTTTATTATTAGGGTGGCATACTGGTGCAGTCAAACACCACTGCAAATCTTGTTGGATAATTTAAAGGCCATGTTACGGGATGCGGCTGGATCAAAAGTAACAGACAAGAATACAAGGCTTGAAACTATTTACTGTTGTGATCCAGAGCTTGTGAACAGTTTAGTGCATCAAAAATCAGACAATATTATTGAAGCATCAGCGGACTTATCACTGGATGATGCTGTATATATACGTTTTCTGAGTGATGACTCTCAAGAAAATGGTTCGGGTGTATATTCTCATAAGGTAACATAAAAATAAAATGAGTTGACCACATGGGCTAACACTTTTACGTAAAAGTACTTCACGTGTGAGCATTTGGAAAACATCCAGTAATGCAAATAATTATGGATGCCACTTGCAAAAGCATATGTGTGTGTGACCCCTCCCTCTATAAGAGAGCTCCCCAGCAGCCAAAGTCTACGGAGGTCGTAATCACGGACGACCTGCTTCAGGGAGTAAAGCACATGTCTGATGGCCTTCAGCCCGCCCTTCAGGCTGCCCACACACAAGATGTGTGTGTATCAAGTCGAAGAAGCATCCTCGCGGTAGCAAATTTTGTGTGCAAGGAAGTGCAGGTACAGAAGTACATGCCATAGCAAATGCATACAATGATCATGGTTGATGATCATGGCTAATCTGCTCATGATGGATGACAAAGGAAAGCTTTGCGTTTCAACTCAATTAGGTGGCCATATGTCTGTATCTGAAGATGAGAGTATGTGATACTTCGCAGTCTTTATATCACAGCTGTTTTAATGAAGACATGAGCATGGCAATATTTTGAACTTTTAAACAAAGACAGAGGCACTCTCTTCGAAAATCTCAAAGATTAGCTTCGTCATGTTATTGTTTTTGAGAGGATGGAGATTATAAGATCTAAACGACATACAGATATCGAAAAGCATATCAAGGACAATGCTCAAGGTCTTGAGGAGCTGGTAATTTCATCAAGATTGAATGAGGGAAGCATTTCTGAATCCTTCTTCACTTTCTTTTGACTTCCTAGATATTTACATAACTTTTATGCATGTTCACTCGTAGGAGGCTTCCGCAAAGCATTTAAATGGTGTTATATTTTTGTCTATTTTGTTTAATAAGAACACACATGTATGTGCGGTTGAGCATGCAAAGTATGTATATATTTGATGGTTTGCAGGAAACACAAGGTTATGCAACACAGATTGTGTTGCTAGCATTTTATGTTTTTGCAGGTTATGGAGTCCACATATAAGTTTATGGCGTGCATGCCATGGGCATGTCAAGCCCTATGTCGTTGGGTGGCCTTTGTGCCACTGAGCTTATGGTAAAATTTTTTGGGATTCCATTTCTTGGGGAAATGCTGTCGAAAATTTTCCCCCCTCATGGCGTTATATACGCACTTGCCTTTAGGCAAGAAGGTTATGGCATGGTAACATGCCCATTCTGCAAACTTCAATAAGGTGTAGGCATGTTTATAAGCATGTATTTGATGGACTTAGGACCATCATAGTAGTATATATAAGGCAACTTCAGTAGTAACAGGATCCCTACACAAAATCCTTATGGATTTAGACTATAGGATTGTTAACGGAAGGAGCTACACCTTCACCATTAGTAGTGTGCACAAGCAATCCTATAAGTTTAGGAAGTTGCATAGAGGCACGGGAGATACATTTAGGATAATCTCCAAGGTAGTGAAGATTTATTTATCTTCACAAGAGTCTCACAGTAGAATTAGGAGACTATGAGGTATCATGATGAATACCCAAAGAGTGACTAGTTTCACTCATGCACATCACTTGACCGAGTAGTGAAGCATTTTTGCTACACTACTAAGGAAACCAAATAGATGGGATCACAAAGATGGGTTTCATAAGACAGCATCGACGGGTGCTATGTGATTCAAGTGATGGTTAGGAAGGCCACAGGCATGGCACTGGCTCTATGACTCAGAGCATAGATCCCTTACTCAGGAATAGTTGGGGTACCCAATACATACATATGTATCTTGGGATCTACAGAGAGGTACTTAGACCTAGTCTTGGTACCTAGGAACAAGTTGGTTTGGAACAGAAGGGGATATCCATTGTCACATGGTTGACTAGAACCAAACTAACTAGTTCGAGGACATGGGACTCATTTGAGTCCACTGATATGATTCTAGGATATGGGATTCATTAGAGTCCACCTGCATATTCCATTACATATGTATGGAATATATATATTCGGTTTAGTGTAGGTATGGCAACATGAATTGGAAGAAGGTTCCACTGGTATTGGACGGTGGAAATGACTTCCCTTTGAGCACTCTTCTTCTATGGCCAGGAAGAAAAGGACTCATCATTCATGGCGTCATGTCTCACTAGATCAGAGGAGAGCTCTTAGTAGACATCTCCTTAGGATTGGGAGTTATCCTTCATAGTTTAGGGAAGATTTATTCTTCCAATAGAGAATGTGATAGGTGATTTTATCACCATTGGTATCACATACTCATTTTTCAGTTTTTCAGGAAGGATAATTCCATCAGTTTGATTGGATCGTATAGATCCATGCACAGAGTATGGTTGGCAGAGATAGTTCTTCACTATGGATACACATGTGTTTACGGTATCATATCACATCATTGCTGACCATTTTAGTAGAGGGCTTCGACCCTTACTAGGAATTTATTTTCTCCACTCTTCACCATACACCTTCATTAGTTAGGGGAGATCTATTCTCCATTTTCATAGGAATAAGTGTAATGAGGGATTATGCATTAGCTATGGAAGAGAGGACTAAATAAATTCATGAGTTTCTCTCTTAAGGAAAGGAGAAAGTGGGAATCAGCTCAGAGATCCATGAGAGATCTCATTCTAGCTCAGAGGTCTCACTTTAGCTCCTATTCTTTCAAAGAGAAAAAAAAAAAAGAAAGGAAAACATGATTTCTTCATAGCAGAAGAATAGAGTATGTTTTCCTTTAGAGAGAAGAGGTGTTTAGAAAACATCTCTTAGTTTATATTTCAGAAGGAATTTGTTTACTCTACTTGTCAATATAATTTCCTTCATATGGGAGTATGATTCTCCACTATTTTGGAAGGCAAAACATGGAGAACTTATGTGCATGTTCTCAATCATGGATGAGTAGAGCTAACGGATTCAAAAGAATCTCTTTCAAAGGGAAAGGGAAAGTGGAATAGATTCCACTACCAGAGCTCTTTTCCTTAGAGGAGATTACAGAGAGAGATATAGAGAGAGTTTTACTTTCTCATTTTTGGTTGTCTAGATAGAGGTGGCACTCTTCTATCAAAGACAAGATGGAGATCAGTTAATCATGGTGGTTAGATTGAATCTCACTTGTAGACTCTAGAGAGAAGTAGTTATGTTTATTTCCAGTGATGGTCCTTGACTAGATGAGATAATCTAGTTATTGACATTAGTGAGACTGGGAATAGAGTTATGAATTCTCTCTTTAGGGTTTCCAGGAGATAGGGATGTATCTAACCTATTTGGATATCAAACTCTTAGTTGGTGTTACATCATGAGTATGATGAGTAAACATCAGTTAGGAGGAAGGGTACTTAGGGATTATCTGAATCTCAATGCTTTCTGCATTCATATGGCAAACTACAGGGAAGAGAAATATTAGAGTTTGCACTACTGCTAATAGATGCTCTTCCAATAGAACTTAGTCCACAGGTAATGGACAAAAAACCACAGACTTCTTGGTTGGTGAAATGTAGAGATTGCATATTACCACCATGAGCTCGATGATGGATTTGCATAGTTCACACGATAGTTTAGATTAAACTATTACTTGTGATTACACTCAAGGTTAGGAAGACCTAGAGTGGTATGAGGGCAATCTATCATTTAGCCTTAGATGGGTTTGATGTCACTTGATATGGGACTTTGTTCTACACTTCAGAGGATTCTATGGTTTATTATCTCCATTATGGTATGGTCAAGCTTATGAGCTTGGCACTTTGCACTTGCTTTTCATATTATTTCTCCATAGAGGATACATCATGTGGACTTAGGTCATTTGGATGATGTTGTATGTCATGGGAGTGATAGTTTGAAAGTTAAGTGTATATGGAAAATAATAGACACCACTCAGACGGTTTCCCACCTTTGAGATGATCTCATATGAGACTTCTTAAGGGGAAGGATATAGGGAAACAACACATAGAGATGACCATGTACATAGAGTACATGGGGTTCAGGGGAGTCCGAGCACTTTATTCTACCATTACGGACATTTCATTTACATTTTCGAGGACGAAAATGCTTTCAAGGGGAAGGAAATGTCATATTAGGGATGCACCCCTCCTTGGGTGAGGTGGCATAGATGCCACTTGGCATCAATTGAGGCACTATGTCCTAGATGGTAGAAGCAAGGAATTCAATAGGGAACAATCTCTTATGAGTTTATGCTTGGGCGTGGCTGGGAGGACAGAAGAATGTAACTCTGTGTGTGCATCGTTGGTAGCAAGAGCAGACAAAACGGAAGCTTCGCGCACGAGCGCGACAATTACACTCAAAAGGAGAATAATCTAGCATACACAAAAGCTCGATGAGGGGAAGAAGACCCTACATGAGGTCATAAATCAAAGCAACAAGGAACTATGAAGCTAAGGTTTTTCTCGAGCCAATCAATCTTTTGGATATTGTTTTTCGAAATGCTACGCGAGATGCACAACATAAGCGCATGCATGATGCAATAAAAACTTTCTAGTGAATTTTAATAGGGATAGTGATGGATTTGTTTCCGAGACTAATGAAAGTATGACACTTGAGCTGACTACTTGAAGGACTACGTTTGTATGTGAGCAATGCGTTTACTTTCGTCATGTTTTCATCAAGAACACATTGAGCTCTATTTCATGATTAAACACATTTCATGCTTTGGTGTTGCTATCCCTTAATGTATTTGTAAGTTCTCGATAATGTGTTTGATATATAAATGAGTGTCTATTAAAAAGAGAGTGCCATTGGTGTGATTATCTGTAACTTTCCATCATTGGAATTTTACCTCCATGAATTTGATTTCCTCAGTTATGTGAGTATGTGATACATTATTTACGCTTTTAACGAAGTCTGATTGGATATTTTGGACTTTATCATAATCATCTTCATCTTTTCTATGTTTTGATGTTCTGAGGACCTGTCTTTTTTCAGAATCGGCTGTCGTTGGACAAATAATTTCTAGCGGCTTAATCTGTCGTCTTTCAGAATCGGCTGCTGTTGGACAACGAATTTCTATCTAAGCCCATCAGACGAATATGACAGGCTTCCCTTTCTTGTCATAAGAAGTCTTATGCTTTCCGTCAATTTGAGCCTTTGAGGTCCTCGACACAACTCTCTTGTCGTTGTCAGGCAGCAGTTTGGCTCCTGCCTTGGATGTTGGTATATTAGCTTTGTACTTTTAATCAGTCATTGAATGATTGGGCAGGTGACAGCTACTTCGATTCAACCTCCATTGGCCCTCCGCATTTCTCTTCAGAAAAAGAAAAGGCCCAACAAGCGGCTCCAATCGCCTGCCTTGATATCCTGTTGGATTCCTACCCCGCCGGGGGATACCAGCAAGCTTTTCACCTCCCGAAGTCACCCCCATGGAAGAGCTTCGAGCTTCACTCTTGATGACAGTCGGAAAGAAATTACCTGCACCAGTACGCGCTCTGAATCTTTACCATTCTTCCAGCTTTGCCGGGTCTCAAGTTTCTTCATGTCCTTATATCTAACCCTCGGAGTTTGCACTATCCATATGATGGTAGCAAAGCCATCGCTGTAGTCCATCTGAGCCTCGTACTTTGCACTATCTATACACTAAACACCGAAGCCATCTGTCTTCCAGTCCATCACAAGGTTCCGCACATTTATGACAGAATAAAAAACTTCGTCATGTTTTTACGCCGAACCGAAAGGTAATCCGTTCGTGTTCTGTTCGTAGTTAGTTGACGGAGACATTATATATCAATAATCTCTTGACAATGAATTCTAGAACCGCAGGGGTGAAGCAGAGTTGCAGCTAATCTCATTGCTATCGTTTGCGCTCGCAGTAGCTTACGATGCTGGCGCAGCTCCTCCCCCGTGTACAGAAAATTTTGGAATGGATATCCACTTGAGAGGAGCCCATACAGGACAAATATGTCCATTGGCATGGGTGTGTTCTGAATGACAAGCTGTGCACGGGGCTTACTGGACTCCGAAGCTCGATCCCTCTCTTCAGCAATATTGAAATTATGCGGAAGACACTCTGGTGGATGTTGTATTGCGCAGCAGCAGGATTCATCAGCCACCTCCTGTCAGATGTTGCTGTCGTTGCTCGCCTATCAGAGAGTTACGCATCTCAAGCATGGGAAGCAGACGAAGGGAATGCCGAGGACGACCTCATCAAGGGTGGCCTTCCTGGGCAACCTCGAGTGAGTTTCAAGCAATATTCTGGATACGTCACCGTCAACCTCACGGCTGGTCGCGCTCTCTTTTACTGGCTTGTAGAGGCAGAATCACCTTTCCTCGATGACAAACCCCTCATTTTGTGGCTCAATGGAGGTCAGCAACGTTACTTCATTATATCAATAATTTGCACTTTCAATACATCGCTGCCCTACTTCTGTTCTACCTAACACTAAGTTACGGAAACGTTACTTAATTTCGACAGTCACGCACCCAGTCATAGAGATCTCTTCTCTTTACTTTCGCTGCAGGTGATAGGAACGTACTGATTAGTGAAGCTGAGAATTACATGAAGGGAAGACGCAGTTAA
This sequence comes from Ceratopteris richardii, assembly GCA_020310875.1. Classification (NCBI taxonomy): domain Eukaryota; kingdom Viridiplantae; phylum Streptophyta; class Polypodiopsida; order Polypodiales; family Pteridaceae; genus Ceratopteris; species Ceratopteris richardii. The sequence goes on from CM035418.1 coordinate 6,385,959, forward strand.
TTGGTTTACAATCTTATCTTTGACATTGTTATGTTTTCTCTCCATGCCTCCTGCGCATCTATAACGATTCACACGATCAGAGTGCATTGCTTTGGTAGTGGGGGTTGTCATTCAACTTATCGACGTATTTAAATTACTCTCGTGAATGACTCAAACGAATGCAAAGGCAAAGAGAAATCCCCTATGCACAGCCAGCTTCGAGAGATGTATCCATTTCATGTGAGTCTTTAAGTGCTTTGTTCTGTGTAGCAGGATTATACTAGTACAAATTTCTCCAGAGTCCATATCTCTCGCTTGCATGGTTCATTTAGTTGTAGTGGAGGCTTACGTGCCTACGGTGCTCATCATCTAAAATGAGGATTTGACAGAACTTCGCGTGGAAGCCAGAGGCTACATCGTCATCCGTATTCTTTTCAGGGCCTTCATAATGCGGCCTGCTCGTGCAGTGCAGCACAAGGAATAGGCAGTGGGCACATTCACGAATCACAACCATGGTCGGCATTGCCCGCGCACACAAGGCCGGGGCCCGGGCAGATGCCCGAGACTTTGAATACCATGGATGATGGCGTGGGGATGCGCGCACCGTTCGTTTAAAGACGTTGGTGGTTCGCACGCTCTTATATCCGGATTGACCCTTTCGTGTTAAAAGTACGCATGTGCATGTACTTACGCTCATAGAGACTTTCGTGTCTTCTTGTTCGTAGAGTTTCGATCAGTAGAGGTAGTTGCCGCATTCGGGGCGGCCTTCGCAAGTATCGAGCTAGTCGCTTTTCCTTTCCAGAATCCAGATTCCAGACGCTCGAAGTTGTCATTCGGAATGCGTTCCAAAGCTGGCGTCTAAGTTCTCAACTTCTCATGTGCTGAGATCCGAGACTTGAGGCTCGCCTTTCAGTTCTCGTGTCACATCCTGCCTTACCTAATACCCACATTAAAGTAGGTAGAACCGCGACCGTCATCAATGAAGTGGACTACATCTTTTCCGTCGTCCGTCGTCCTCTTCTCCGCATTTGATGCGGTCTTTACAGACTCGAGCTATATGTATCTGCATGTATCGGGTTGTTCGAAGAATGCCATGTTAATGGACTTCGCAGCAATTACCATACTGTTTGTATTTGCGTGTTTTTCTTAAAGCAAACTTGAATGTATTAGACAGGCCTTCAGGCTGTGTATCTTTAATTTAAGCTAGATGGGAAGGCATAAGGTTCTCCCATATCTCTTACTCTCTCTAACTTGCCCTCAAGTGACTGAGTGAAAGCTGCTCAATAATGCACGCACACGCATAACTACGTGCGATTTGTGTGCATATGCGTGCATGTATGCACACATATACGCATACGTGTACGTACGTACCCACATACAAGTATACATATACGCACAGACGTAGATATGCATAGGTATATAAATATTTACGAAAACACACACATATATGTATATGTGTATGTCTACGTGCACATGCACCACGTCTCGCTGCCTGCGTCTATGAACGCATGTGCGCACTCACACATGCAGTTATTTAAGTATGCAACATGTATGTGCATGTGTATTTCTATATTTAAGCATGCGTGCACTTGTGTACGCATGGATGCATGCAGATTTAGTTGAAGGTTTTTTATTTTATTTTTAATGAATAATTTAATTTTCAAATCAGTGAGTGGATGAGTGAGCAGGATGAATATGTTACATTTAAATAAATACACATGACAGTATCACTTCTAAGCAATGCAAGGTATCCACATAAGGCGATGGGTTTCAGCCATCCAGAAGTGTGGAATTATGGATCTTTTCCTAAAAGTCATTCATCAGAGGTGGAGCTCCGTGAGTGAGAGATCTCCCCATATTGGTCCTCATTTCCTGTATGCGTTGTGCTTTCAAAGGATTGCCCAACTAAGGGCCTACCAAGGTTGTTGGGTCAAAATCAGCGTACTCGCTTTTTAATATGCTTTATGCTCGTTCTTTCTATTTTAGTTTTTCTTAATTTTGTTCATTTGTTGACTTATTTTATTTTCTTGAATTCTGTCTTAATATATTTTTCAACATGGTACATGAATCATATCTTTGCTCATCCATGTATAAGCTAGGTTCTTCTTCATGTTTCCCATCTCCATGGCTTCTAATATTGGTCATCTTTCTTTTCCCTACTGTTGGATATGACAGAAAATATGCAGCCATAGGCTCTCGCTTTAAAAGAGTTGAGCGACAGTGTACAAGATTAAAACATGATTCTGATTTCCTTTAATTGAAAGCTTTGTCTTTCTTTTCGAGCATCGTGGTAATGTTGGACATACGCATATGATATATCTATTAGTTTTCTATCCATGTGTTTTCAGAGTTTCTTTGTGGGAGTTCGGAAGTAAGGGAGTGTTTCTCATGGCTTGTGGGGATAGTCAAAATATATATCTTACTTAAAGACATGGTAATGATGTCATAGGTTTTCTCGAATATGCCAGAATTTAATGGTATTTGGGTGAGATGGTATGGAGGTTTTCGTCAATCAATCTCACATGCAAGTCATTGGTTCTTTGTGTATGTACCTTTACGTTTTACCAAGAGCATGCATCATGAGTGCAACGCATGTGCATGAGCACATCTAAATTTTGACATGAAGTGCAAAGGTAATGTTATCAGGCTAGTTTGGCACAATTGGTTCTCTCGCATTTCCTTTATCTTACTTTCTCTCTCCACAAGTGTTGCCTTTTTCTTCTTTGGTTAGAGTTTAACCATTTGTTTGCCTTTCTATATGATCATGCAAGGACCTCTATATTCTTGGAAGAAGAGTTACTTAGTTTTAAGCTTCCTTTGATAAAAAGATAAAATCATAACTTGTTTCATGCTCTTGAATGAATTTCTAATACGTTCACAAGGTATCCTTTGAGTGTTAGAGGAGGCACACATGTTTTGTTGTATAATCAATCGTTAAAGGGAGGACTTGGGTAAGCACATGTTCATCATTGTCTGACATTCTCCATGGGAAAATAAATTTATTCCATGCCTTATCAATGAGGGCCATCTGGTTGTCAATCATATCCATAAGACCATCTGCTTGACATGGTTATCCCAAACCATGCTACTTTTCCTTATAGTTGCACAATTCAGCGTGGTACATATTAAAGCACCATGGTCCCTTGGATAGAAATATAAGGGGAGGGGAGACACATTGGTGGGAGGGTTGTGATGTATATGTTATGATTGGAAAACTTTTTCTTTGAAAAGTCACACCATGCATGTCGATAGGCTCAATGGTGAACCTTGATGAGCTTTAAGGTGTTCTTATGTAGGAAGAGTTTATCTTTTATCAAAACCATGGAGCAAGGACATGATGAGCTTGCTCTGTCTCTGAGTGTGTGTGTGTGTGTGTGTGTGTGAGAGAGAGAGAGAGAGAGAGAGAGAGAGAGAGAGAGAGAGAGAGAGAGAGAGAGAGAGAGAGAGAGAGAGAGAGAGAGAAGAAAGGAAAATCATAAGCCTAGCAATAGAGTATGGGGGTGGGGTGGATGTAGAATCCGATACATAGGTTAAGGATGAAGTATCTAGTGGAAGATAATGTCCCTAGATGTGGACACACTTGCCTTGAGAACTCACGTCACACGTAGTGTACATGAATAGAATTTCCACCGCATTTGATTTCTATCATGTTTGTTGAATAAGAAAACATAGATCTTTGAAAGAATTTCTATAACTAAGATGATGAAAAATACAAGGAAAGCTCCCTCTTTGAAGACCTTGAACTATGACAATTTATGGGGATGATAAGAAAGTAATAAGGATGTAGTTTATACATTTCTACAAAAATTAGCAATACATACCCCACTTATGTGCGTATTTTTGAGCTAAGTCTTTCACTTGGATGGATGAGCTTGTCATGGACAAAATAAACCATCCAAAACATCAGATTCCATGTGAATTTCTATATCTCATGATTGGTTCAAAATTTGGAGAAACAAATGCATCCATTGTGTCCTGAACATGCCAAAAACCTAAGATCGACTTTCTTCTTGCTTGAGTGATATCCAGAGGCCATGTTTCCAATTGATGACATACCCTTTCCAATGAACAAGGTACTCCAATCTTCCTCGAGAAAGACCTAGTCCTTCACCACCTACCGAGATTAATGATCATGAAGAATTCGAAGGCGAGCATGTTCTAGATTTCGAGAATATCTCGAGGAAGATTGGAGTACCTTGTTCAGGGGAAAGGGTATGTGATCAATTCGAAACATGGCCTCTGGATATCCGAATTAGTCGATCTTAGGTTTTCACATGTTCTCGATATAATGGAAGCATTTGTTTCTCCAAATTTTGAACCAATGATGAGATATAGAGAGTCACATGGAATCTGAGGTTTAGGATGGTTTTCTTTGTCCATGACATCACCTAGTCCTTTATAACCTATCGAGATTGATGATCATGAAGAATTCGAAGTCCAGCATGTCCTAGATTCGAGAAATATCTACATATTACAAGCTCTCCTATAAATGGGAATGTCCAATGTGAATCAATCAATGGAGATATTGTAGAAAATCAATCCCATTTGTCTTTGTGGCCATACTAAATGTTTTTGTCGTCTTGATTCAGTTGTCAAACTACATGAATGTGAGAGGGAATAGAGTGTAGTCCATGATTTCACATTTCATAACTTTATTAACCAAAATTCTATAACAAAGTTGAAGCTTCTCAATGTCTTAGTGCTAATGAATATGTCAAGTTTGATATAAAAGGAGGAAAAGAGAGTTCAAGACACAATGGTCTTCAAATTAAAAGTTGAGATTCAAGGTTTTAGTGATAATTCAAACTTTCATATCATGATTTGACATGGACAGAATACCACGCTCTCATTTTGTTAAAAAAGAAGAATGGAGAGTTTGTATGGAACTTACAATCCTAGAACATCTCTATGGTCCAAATAGCCTTCACATGGACGCTCTAAAAGATTAGAAAAAACATAATGTATTAAGGCCTTGGTTCCCTGAGCACTAGACCTCGAATGAAGGGATCCTTATCCTCATAGATATCTCGTGGTATGCTTACTCTCAAGCATAAAAGATATAAAATTCCCTCCCCCGTTTGAAGATCATTCTCCTCAATGATCAATGAGGGAAAGTGCTTACAAAGCAAGGCTTCTGATTTTATCCATGATACCATAAGGTCGAGAATAGGGAGAGTACACAGGCTGCTCTCCTTCACCAAAAATTTTATTAGGAATATAATTAGAATACTCTAATGACTCTAAAGAGATAATTCCATTAATATAAATATCATCCCTAGAAATAAAAGATCATAACTTATTGTGAACATGAAAAATTGAATGAATCTGACAATCTGATGGAAGTGTTAATACAACATCAAAATTGGCACATGACCTTATAGAAGTATTTGCTTACAATGTGCCATATTTTCTTTTAGGTAGTGCATTGGATGTCTTTACCTCTTGGGCTCATAGCTCCTTGATCTCCGTCCTTAGTTGAGTCATGAGATCCTTTTCAATGATGGTGAGTGTTGCATCTTCAAGGCCTCTAGCTCCCACCAGAGCCGTGTAATTGGACCGTCCTCTTAAACAACCATGTCTCATTGCTCAAAGTTCAAACTGCATCGTAATTTGCTCAATCCCTTGTAGCCGCCAAACTGAACTCCTCATTACAACTAGGTAATAGAAGCTCTCTTAGCTTCTGTTGCATCATGAGAGGAAGAACCTTCTCTAGCCACTTCTTGATAAGAAACTCCCTAGACATCTCTCGAAGTTTTGGTAGTAGGGATTTGGCTCTGGTGAGGAGCTCAAGGAAGGTCTCTCCTGAAGGCCTTTGGTGCCCTGAACAAGAGGAGCAAGGAGGAGATGTAGGGAGAGAGAGGAGAGAAGAGAAGCACGTGCATGTGTCAGAGCATCGAAACCTACATATTGATCTTCTTGAGGTGATGCTCTATATAAGATATATGTATATGAATAAAGGGATAATGTTACATGACCCTTACATCCACAACAATCTCCCACTTAAAGATCAATGTGACCATAAGTGGCCACACATACGAAGAATGATGTAGGGCTATACTATAATGTATAGGAAGATTCCATATCTCAACCCATGCCAATCAACCTACACCGACTTCCTCAAACAAGGTGTGTCCATGCACCTCAAACTACTCTAGACTCATATAAACAAGAGTTGAGCTCACATTTGACCGATGCAAGAATGGGTGAAGTTCTTGCAAAGCTCCCACTCTCTCTATCCATGTGTCAATCATCAAACGATTGAAAACTTCAAGTGCAAGTGTTTCTGTAGCAACTGCAATGGGGGGCCTCGAGCATAACAACTCGTAAATCATACTCCCGAATGCCAATGAGACTTATGCTATCTTGGCTAATCTAAGCATGCCAGCTATGGTTGTATCCAAGGCATCCAAAGCACCATCATAAAGTCCAACATATCTTGAGTATCCTTGTCAACATCTAGCATCAGTGAATCCAAGAATGATAGCATAATGGATAAGTCTTCAACATCCAAATCAGCCATCCTCTCAACCATGGATGTGTCTAGATCTGAATTCTAAGAGCTAATATGCTCTACTACACACTGCGTATCATAAGAGCTATTTTGCTCTACACACAAATGTATCATCATGCTCCACATAAGCTAACTGCACAACATCAACAACAAGGTCCATTCCATGATATAACTCTAACTGAGTATCATCACAATGCTCTATATGAGCATTCCACATCATGCTCTAAAGTATCTAAAAGATCATCCAAAGTATGCCCTAGGAGAACATCCATATAATCAGCAAAATCATGCTCTTCATAAGTATCATGAGCATCCAAAGCATGCTCTACATGTGCATTGATGTGAGCATATGAATCTTGCCATACATGTCCATCATGAATGTCAATAGACCTATCCGTAAGTAGACAAAATGAGACATGCAAGTCTCAGACCACACATATCACACATATCTGAGACAAGCATATGCTGTCCCAACTGCAAATGAAAATGATCATCACCAAAGAATGCATAACATCTGCTCTCTTGTAATTGGCTAACTGAAATCAAGCTCATAGGGAATGAAAGCATGTTACGTAAAGGTGTAAGTGTAGATGATGCTCCACTAGGTAATATAAGGCATACGTCTCCAACACCCTCAATGTCATATGTTGTACCATAAGGCATGTGCACAAATCCACAACTCTCACATGAGAATCGACAAAACCACTTATAATGTGGTGTAAGATGAAATGTGGCTAATGCATCAAGCAAGCAAGCCATATATGTGCTATCGAATGAATAAGAGGAATCCAAAGATGAATCATAGGAGAAAGTGATGTCACCATCATTGGCATAATAAATTGCCAAAGCCTCTCCTTAAACTACTTGATTTGCATCATGTGCATGTCTTTGATGTTGTTGCATCTACCTGAAGCAACATCGTAGATTCATGGTGCAAATATCGAAGCCGTGGATATCATCTACTTCTCACATAAATCAATGGACTTGCATACATGTCATGTAGTCTCTACCATAATGCACTACTCGTCTCCCCATACATCACATACTCATATATAAAGCTGGCCAATGCATCAATATCCATCCATGTATGCTTGGACATGTCATGATGCCTCTGTGCATCTACTATGCATATATACATGTGTAACCTTGCATGAACCAATGTATGCCATCCATCTCGAAAAGTCAATGCTATCAAACTGAGAAGGCACCATGTTGGCAATCCAAGAGACTAGAAACGTATAAAGAGACTAGAAATAGTGCTCTTTCACCAATAGGATGATACCTACATATCCAGATACATAACTCACATCACGAATGTCTTAGTGGAGGAGAAACCATGTGAACCACTTTCCACATAACCATGCATCTAACATGCATAGAAAGCTATGAGATAAACTTGCTCACCAAGTCTCCAAAATGATGAAGTAGATGTAAAAGAATCCTCGAAAAAATTTGAGAGAGTATCTCTTGTAAACTAAGTAATCAAAACACGACAACCGGTTGCAAAAGAAGAATCAGTAACTTATCGCCACCTGTCACTTATTCAACCAAAAATAATGGCAAATACACATGCCCAAAACTGATGGCAATACATGCCAATATGATGACGTTACATCTTCCACTCAAGAATGAGTAAGATGGTCTAACCTTTCATGAATAAGCGATGAACAAGTCCACCTGAATGGAAATAACCAATGATCCAAAGCTATCACACAAGCATAAAAGATCTACTAGAGAATCTATTTAGCATAAGGTCTAACAAATTTTCAACAGCATCTCCCTTGAAAAATGGACTCTATAACCAAACAATCATGTAGGAATCACCATCCACATACGCCAAGAATCACACTGGAAGCTAAACTACTAAATCAATGAACATAGGCTAACACAATAGCCAATCCAATTAAGAAATAAGTGCGCAATTGAGGCTCTAACTTGGATCACATACTTGCAAAGAAAAACAAGAATACAAGTACCTACCAAGGATCCAATCAATCTCTCAGTAAATGTGTGTAATTAGCAAACAAATATCTATGGAAGTGGCATAAACAAAATATGATCACATTGCTACTCTACATCCATTGACAAATCCTGATCTCAAATCAAAGTGAAACGGTATAAACTAAGAACAATACCACAATGTCATTTTACATGTTAAAACTTGACATTAGCCGCCCTACTCTCATATGGAGGAGCATCCACATAGATCATACATAGTCAATGCTTTCAAGCTCTGAAACTAAGAGCTCGCACGCGAAAAATCTCTTTGACAAAAGTTCCAAAGCAACATGAACCTCGTTTTTCTCTACATCAAACTTGAAAATTGTTCTCTTTTTGACTATGCAGTGACACTTAAAACACTTCAATTGGAGGTGTGTAGCTCAAGATACAAGCAAAAGAAGCATCTGCTATCATTTTCATCTTCAATTGCAGCACTATTTCTCTATATTTTGTGTTTTGGATGACTTATACTTTTGAATCTTGACCTTTGTTCTTCTACAAACTTGTAGATGCATTCTAATATGACAATTCAAATCACTTCAATATGATCTCTAGAACTCAAGTTACAAAAATAAATTTGACATGTTGTCCAACTGAATGTCTATTTGACTTATACATCGCTCTGAGTTTTGCGAATTTTTGGTGGAGTAAAACTCTTAATTAGATTCTATGCCCTTTTGCGAAATTCTAGCTCTCTCTCTCTCTCTCTCTCTCTATATATATATATATATATATATATATATATATATATATATATATATATATATATATATATATATATATATATATTATATATATATATATATATATATATATATATATATATATATATATATATATATATATATATATATATATATATATATATATATAAGCTACACATGAAATTTCAAATTGTGTCAATCCGAGCTTTCTAGCTCGAGTTATGGCTGAAATACCAATGTGCTATCAAGAAGATGTCGACTTGCACATTCATCTCTTGTATCCTAAGCTTCCATTGAAGCTCCTTGCATACATGCCTTCAACATGCTATAATACCAATGACGGCCTTTTGTTGATAGAACAAGAAGAGTAAGGAGGAGATGGAGGAAGAGAGAGGAGAGAAGAGACACGCACACGTGTTGGAGCCTTGAAACCCACATAATGATGCAATGCTCTATATAACATATATGTATATGAATATAGGGGTAAGGTTATATGACCTTACATCCCTAACATCTCCTTCCAAGAGCTTGAGATTCTCGAGTTCATCTATGGTTTGTCTAGTGGAGTTTGTAGGCCTAAAAGTCTTAGCAAAGATTGTACTCATTTCATTTCATATTATGGAATGGTTGTTCTCAAACTAGATGAACCATTTATAAGGCAATCCTTCTTAAGTTGTAGAGGAAATCACCATAAAGGCATTCTCCTTGCTATTAAGATGTTGGCTCTTCACAAATTCGAACATTGTCGGATATGATCATTCCCATGCTATAAAGTAGCTTGACCAAGATAAGTATCGAGATAACATTATGACCGTTTAGAGTATTAGAGAAGGTATATGATTAACCTACTAGTTAAGACTCATGGATTGGAAGGAGGAGGTCCTCGGTTTAATTCCCATGAGTGCATTGGGTAGAGTATTTTGTGAAAGACTCTCTAGAGCCTTATAGAATTGTCTTCTTAAGTTCACTTGCATTATATGGAGTATACGAAGGCCTAAGTCGAATATCTAGTACACCTAATATATCTAGGCTCCAATAAACTTAGGCATTTGTCAAGTGGAGCTCGAGTTGTGGTTACACATGCGATGGTGGAGGATAAACATACATATGTGGATAAACATACACGTGATGAAGGAGGATAAACAAACATAACTCTGGAGAAATCTTTAGTCCAAGAATCTATATAGTAGCTAGTTGGATGGAGAGTTGTAGGTCATTATTCACAAGCATGGGGACAATTTCTTATATGCTTGATGGACCTTAAGTTTGAAAGCAAAAAATGACTTCAAAACTCTTCTCTTAAGAAAAAAGCATGTAAGGTCAACCTTGGAGCATGGCATTGTATAGCACAAAGGTTAAAGGTATTAGAAATTGACATAGTCATCAATTTTTGGTACAAGGTTTTGAAGTCAAAGAAAATTAACATAAAGTGGAAGTCACTATAGGATGGATGATATAAATGTGGTCTTCATGGTCCAGAAGATCAAGTTTTATATTAGCATCAAAGTAGGTATGGCGGTATATGACACGATACTTAAAGGTGATGGATGCACAAGCTCAAGTTCAAGTCTTTGAGAGAAGTGCCCCAAGTTTTGGACAATTATATGATTTTAAAAAATTTGTTTAGGGCTTGATTTGGTTCAGTTCAAATAAGATTGCCCAAAGGTGAAGGGAATAGTTCTTTGCTACATTCTACCTAGGACCAAAACAAGTAGAGAGTTCAAATGCTTATGTATTGATAGCAGAGGTGAGTTTACAAGTGCTGAATTCAATAGATTTTGTGAAAATCTTGGTATTAAGAGGGAGCTAATAGTCATAGAATCCCTCCTTTAATGGTGTGGCTGAAAGGTGTATGATGCTTTTGTGCATGTAAGGCCTAAGTTGAGGAGCAAGTTAGATGCAAAGTCCATGAAAGGAATCTTCATCGGTTATGGAGATGAAGGTGAAATGGGCTACAAGATATGGCTACTTCAACTTAAGAAGGTAATACACAGCCGGGATGTTGTATTTAATGAGGCACGGTTGCTCAAAAATAATTGCGCCTCTAGAGATGACCATAAAAGAGTTAAATTTCAGCATGTACCATGACCTATTAAATCTGATGTGAACCTTCGAGATGCACCACATATGGTTGCAAATGGCAATGAGTCAGTGATAATTGAGCCTGAGGATGTTGGACAACAAATTGAGGCTCTTGAAGGGCATATACAACCACTCATTCATGCTGAAAACAGGGCTGGAATCAATGTACAACAGCCCATTAACAATGAGGAAGGTGGCAGCCCATTAA